>BMAV01026039.1:393667-446668 GCA_019973955.1 Trichonephila inaurata madagascariensis | reverse complement strand
CCCCCCCCCCCCGCCCCCCCCCCCCCCCCCCCCCCCGGGGGGGGGGAATATTTGGCGGTGGCCTACTTCTATGGGCGAATCGTCAAGACGTCAGCCGCTGCAGAGAGTCCATTTGATATCGATTTGTGGCTCGGATATGCGGGGCCATTTTTCTTTTCTTGACTACCTTCTCGGGATGGAAGGGTCTACGGGATAAAGGTGGACAGTATGTCTTTACTCTAGGTTGTTCAAAAAAGAAGGGGGGAAGTCCGGTCCACATAACGATAATTCAATGGGATGATCGTTATATTGGAAGCAGATGAAAGATTTGGAAAAGGAAAACCACAGTCATTAAGCTTGCTTCATTTCTTTTAAACTTTATATATATTTTCTCCTTACCAACTTAGAAGTAATATTTTTTTAGTGAATGAGGGTATTGCTTAACTATATTGCCTAATAAACTTTACTTGTGCATTGTTTATGAATTTTGGTTGAAAACGATAAATACAGTAATTTTATTACCAATGAAAAGTATCCAGAAACATTACTTAGTTTTTTTGCTTGTTATAAAATATAAGAACAATTTCAGCATGGTAAAATTATTCAGTTCATAAATTATTGCGATCTTATATTATCTCTTTGTGATTTGGTATTGCTGTTATGAGTAAATACAGTTTCTTTTTTGGGGTTAAAATATTGTACATAACTTGATCATGCTTACTTGTGTTTCTCTCCCTTTTCTACCCAGCTAAAAAAAAAAAAAACCCAAACATTTTAATTACTCATGATTGGATCAAATTATTTTCCCCTTCATCTGATTAATTCTTTTATATTTTTGAAAATGGATCTAGTGTTTTTATGATTTTATTTGGAATTGTTCTTTTGAGGTTCGGTTTTTCAGTTCGGGTACATTTGATTTTTGTTATTTCGTATTTTTCACAAATATCTAAATATTTCAGTTTATAGTATTTTATTAACTGATTTTGCTCTCTCCATGCTGCTAATAGTTGCCTTTTTGTAACTAGTACGTTTGAAAAATTTTGTTTGAAATTGTTAAAATTTGTCTAGATTTATATTGTAAAATTTTCGCGTCGAAGTAATTAAAACTTCCGAAATCAGCGAGATTGCTGATTTTTCTTTAATCTTTTTGTATTTTAACGGATTTTACCTTTATTTGCAGTTTTGTGTATGATGACTTGCTGACTTCTAAATCTGTATTTGATTTCATGACATTTTGCTTTCAATATTGTCATACCCCAGAAAGAATGATGGGGAAAAAAATACTTTGGTTATGAAACCAGGAATAATGGATATTAAGCTGATGCTGTCTATTATGGAAGTTATTAATTACTACGAGAATAAACAAAACTTCAACCATATTATTCATGGATATTTTATCAATGCCGCAGCCATCGTACTACAGCAGTTGAACATCGGGAATTATTCTTGTGTGGAATTAACAATGATGATAATTCTTTATAAACCAAAGAGTTATCTATACATGTTGAGGTTCTTGATTTAGAAATATAATTTTGGTAAATTCACTTTGTTAACTACCAATGTCTTTTATCCTTGTTTCTGCGACTTTAGTATCGATAAAGATCCCCATCTGGAACAAATCTTTTCTTGGAGCAAAAAAGTCTTCTGCAATGATGTTTCACGAAGAGATAACAGCCTTGTGTTATGGCAGAAGGTTTTTTTGGTGCTCCCTCGCCACTTGTAATCTACGATTACAAGAACTCCATTGATCTGTATCGGCGGCGTCCCGAGCCTCTGATAAACTTAATCGGCTCTTCCTCCAGATTTTTTTTAAAATCTTCACAGCGACTTAACGGATCTATTGTTTGGGTTCCCTCGTCCGCTCGCTTTCAATATCGTTTTATGTGGGGGGAAAATCAATATACCATTTTTAAGCTTTGTTTTCCTTACCTGCAGGCTATAGCCTTCGTGTCAGCTGCCGACATTGATTTATTTGATAGCATGGGAGAGTGGTTATATATATAGCCTTTCTTCCGCATTTGTTTGCGGTGTGGCTTTTGTGTTAAATTTTCAGATTGGAAAAATAAAGTATTTTTTTTATCCCCTTCTAGCATCCCGTGAGGATTTTTTTTTATTTAAAAAAAGGACAAATGTATCTTTAGTTTTCTAAATGAAGTTTCGCCGGTCTCAAAGGGAAGATAAGAGAGGTTATAGAGGGGGGGGGGGGGTTTTTCCGAAGTTCAGTGGTGGGGACCTTTATTCTTTAAAATTTCTACGACTATCGTTCGTTTACTCAATCGATTTTCTTAGCTTTTATTGTATTTTGAAAGAATTGAAATTCTAAGGAAAAACTAATGTTGAATTGTGAGGTCGTAAACTTATAATTGCGTCTGATGATAAATTAAACCTACTTCAATGTATACAGATAGTATCTGAAATTCAAGCTACGGCAAATAAATAGCTGAATTGAATTCATAAATGACTAAACAGCCCAGTTATGAGCCAGTGCCTTCCTCTGAAGATTTCTCGACAACGACTTCCTATTGGTCTTTGATCTCCATTTCTTTTCTTAAATTAATCGATTGACTTGTATCATTCTAAACAAATTATTTAGGGTTTGTAGATATTTATAAACTTAGCCTTTAAAATTCTTCTATTGGATTTTCGAATTAAATGTGTTAATAAGATTTCATTGTGGCATAATTTGATACAGTCTCATTAAACATACAAATTTATTTTAGCGATATTTTAAATAATAATATTTTTAGAAATTTTTATGTTTGGATTAAAAACGAGTGATAAATTTCTAACTTTAAATGCCTAACATTTTGATTTGCTTCAATTTCTATTACGATATATCGCGTTTAGGAGACGAGAGATGAGTCGAGAGCTTGCTGCGTAGTACTTTGTCAAAAAAAAAAAAAAAAAAAAAATGTTACGAATAGTATTGGATATTATATTATTTTACTTTCTGTATATTCTTCTTCCCAAATTGTAATTAGTTCTTGCGTGTTTTGTGTGTGTGTGAGAGGAAAAATTCCATTACTCTGTGGTCGGTCGTCGGTGGACCGCTGCTTCCGAGGAGAGAGCGGTTAATGGCCCGCGACCAAATAGCCGGAGCAAGTCTCTTAAAATGCGGAGACGACGAGCAGTTTTTCGCTATCAACGGTCCGATTCTGTGTAATAAATAGCTACTAGATATTGGTACTTGAATCATGCCATTGATCACGGGCGCAGTCATAAAACTCGGCTATGCCTTCCTTCATAATGGGGTTCCTGTATTCAGTAGGATTTGTGGAGAGTGTGAGAGAGAGAGAGTAATAAAAAAAGCATTTTCTTTCCTTTCTTTATCTCCTCGGTAGCAAGAAAGAAATTTTGGAAACTCCTCGGCCGGGTCATTAAGGGTGTTACGGTGTCACTTTTTAAAACGGTCTACCCAGTTCCAAGAAAGTGGAGTGTGGTTTGCGGATATCGATCACTCCCTTTCGTAGTACGAGTTTTTTTAAAGGATACTATTTTGATGAAGGCGAAGGTATGGGCAAGGAATGATTTCGTTTCTTTTTAAATGCGTCAAGTTTTCATCCTGCTGTTGTGTAGGATATGTTTATTGAATCCATGGGTTCTTAATATCTTGTTCATTACTTATTTATCAAGTTGATGTATGGTGATGGTAAACGTTAATTTAATACTCATTCTAAGTTATAAATTTAAACTTGCTGTTCAAATACAGGGCCGTTTTCTGTAAAACTAGCTACTTTTAGAAATTGGAAAACTGGAGTGCTTCAATAATATACGCTTAGAATACAGTTTAGTTTTCTTTCTTTTTTTTTTTTCAGAGAGGGGTGTGTGGAGCTCAGTTGTATTTGTGTATTAGCTGTTTGAACTCAGGTTTAAAAAAATTCAGTTTTCGCCATTTGGTTGGTCAGAATTTTTCACTATTGGTATGAATATTGATTAAATATTTTTCCTGAAGCTTAGATTTTTAGAAGGAATATAGTCCTGGCATTTTATGCTATGCATCCCATAACTTTAAACAGATATTTAATAACACAGGAAATTTAAATAAAGTTCTTTCTCTCGAGCACCCTATCTTTTCTAATTTTAATAGTGGATTGTTGTATCGCTCAGCGATCCGCTGCTTAATATTCGCGTTCCTGGTGTCTCTCCTCACTCTAAGATCGAATCACGTTATTTAGCGATAAGTAATTAACGGAGCCAAACTGTTTTAAACTCCTTCATCTTCAGCTCTAGAAAAGGGAGATTCCTTTATTTATAGCGCCTCGCTCGTTGTCCATCAATTGAGAGGGCAAAAGACTTTTCACCATTAATCCTTCGCCCGCCTGAATAGGCGAACAATCCCCATTTTTTTTATTTTATTCTCTTCTCTTTGCTTCTGTCCCCTTTCATGTAAATTGCCGTCTCATTTTACTCTTGCATATTCAAGCGGGGCAATTTTATTGATTGCTTTCGGCTCTGCCTGTTTGTAGAAGGTTACCTTGGTAACGTGCCTGATGGGGGTGCGCTCCACTGTTTGGATGCCGAGAGAGAAAAAAGGATCGTGTGTGTGCGGAATCGGACCCCTCCCACTGCTTTTCTCCAGAGCTCCTTCCCCCCTTTTATGCAGAACGAATGACGCCAGATGCGTTGTTGTTGCAGCAGCAGGGGAGAAGGTAGTAAAAGAGTTGTTGTTTTCGGTGGATATAAAGGGAGTGTGCACTTGTCGCGTGTCATTACCGACGCGTATATATATAAAAATGGCGATTGATTCCGCCAGTGCCCCCCCCCCTTTATGAAATGGTGTTAAAAACTCATCTTTTAAAGTGATCCCGATGTGTTTGTTCCGCCCTTGTTCCTTTCTTGCTCTCTCCCTTTACTCTTCCCGACCCTTCATGCATTGCTTTCCTTTTTCATTAAAAAGGCACGCTCTCTATATCCAAAAATGTTCCTTCGTTAGATGGGTGGGATACGATGAAATGAAAAGTAAAAGCGTCTGTTGTCGACAGATTTCAGGGGAGCTTTTCCTCGTCTGTATGAAGCTTGCAGTCTCATTACAAGGAAATGTAAACGTTAATAAGAAAGATATTCCCAATCATCCTCGTTTCCTTATTATTATTTTTTTTTTTTTTTTGGTGTAGTAAATTTGTAAAACTAATGTATGTATTCTGAGAAATTACAGAATGCTTGAAATTTATATTTTATAAATTATATTACTTTGTCATAGAAGGAAAGTACGCCTTTTTAATTTTTTTCATTATTAAAGCTAGTTTTTCAAAGTTTTATTCCTTGTTAAAGTATACCTTTTTGGAGACGTGCCTTTTTTAGCTATCTTTTGTGCCTGCTTGATCTTGAACCCGTGTTTAGATAGGGTTAAATTTTCTATTTAATTATTGAAATCTTGGTAATTCAAACAAGAGTTTTTATTAGCAGAGTAAATAAAATAATTAAAATGAAAATGTGCATGATATGACAGCAGTTTTCTATTGTCCTCCACTCCTATTGAGTACTAAAATATCGATTGAAAGAAATTGTAGGAAGAGGTTTATATGGTACTTACCCTCTGAGCTAGAAATGTTTTTATTCTCTACATTAATAGTCGTGAAAGGCAAAATAAATTGAGAACTTGACAGGGGTCGGCAACCCGCAACTCTTTGCGTAGCCGGTTGCGACTCTTCAGACATCTGCTTCTATATATTAAGAAAATAATTATGTCTACTGAAAATTCTTTTTCACTTTTTCTCCTTTATAATTATTTATTGAAAACATTTACTTGTATTTTACTGGTTTAACCTAGTTTTGTGTAAAATTATTTTACATACATTGTTTATTGCGAATCATTGAAATAATAGAATTAGTTCTCTAAATTAGAAAAAGGTTCCATTTATAGGAGGATACTCTTTGAAATGATTTCCAGACGTTTGCTTGCATACTGAGTTAGGGAACACTCTTGAATGTGGGCATAGATTCACTTTTAAAATTCCTAAGAGAAGTGACAAAATACGAATTAACGAATCTATTCAACGAATTTCACAATTTAACGAATTTTTGTCTTTTCGACGTTACATATTGCATGATATGCTAAAGGGTAATAAAATAGTATATTGAAATAATTTTAATAAGCTCTACCAAAATCAATTTCAAATATTAGTGGAAATATGAAATTTCAGAATAAGGTAAACTTGTGGTATTTTTGGTATGTGCATCTTTTCACGAAGTTCGAAAGCCTAACTTCATTATTATGTTTTAACATTGGCTGTTTTTACACTGAGCCTCAGAAATAAAAATATCTTCGATAGACCTTTGTTTTAGGAGGAATAAAAAATGTTACTCTTTTTAAACAATATTTGCATACATAAACACATTAATTTGGAGACCGGATTCTTTCCTTCTTCATCAGCCACTCATATCTACACACACACACACACATATATATATATATATGACTCTTTGATTCCTTAGTCATATTATTACGTAGGTCGGGGTTCGAGGATTTTATGCTATCATTCTCAAAGAGCAAGACCCTTTTTTAGGAGCATTGGAGATTTATTGTCGAAAAGCGATCATTGAAATTACAGGATACAATCAGCAAAATAAATCTTAGTAGGTCTTCATACCTTCTACAGCTCTCAGACACAACTATCAGTGTCTAAAATACGTGTTTTTTAAAGATTATTTACAAGTACTCGCTTGCTATTCAACAGTCGGTGTCAGTGGCCCACACAAGGGGGGTGTCCTAGGGGTCCGGACACCCCCATAGCCCTTGATTTTTTTTCGATTGGTTATAATCCTGTGTATATATTACGTAAAATTTAATTATGTATTTGTTATTAACAGTTAATTGTATTAATTATTGCTAATTATTTATTCAATAATTAATTCGGTATTGCTTTTGTTTTTGAGAATCGAAAGAATATGGTGGGTGGCGTATTGGAGCATGATACCAAAATGGTGGACTTACGACCCTGGACCCCCTCCTTGAAAAATGTTTGTGTGCGCTACTGGTCGGAGTAATAACTAATCGCTAGTTCACTGTTCATGGTCACAAATCTGTACAAACTCTTTAACGGTCAAAGCAAAATTAACTCGGTTTCGGCCAGCGACTGCCTATTTATAGGTCTCGCGGATCTTTCGGGAAAGTTCCGCTTACGCCATAGATCGTGATATTAGTAGATTTCTTCAGTAATTTTCAGAAGCGGCCACGTGGTCATGAACTCTTCAAAAATGATGCTAACTTTAACTTGGCTCTATCGCCAAGTTTCCATTGAATCGCCATTATAATGTAAGGAACGGCGTTACTTGCGAATATTACATTTTTAACATAAAATATAATTACAACAAAGTAATATAAACTTATCACATCCAGATATAAATTATTTATACTATTTTAAACATTCATTACACAAAATTCGTAACAATATTTCACAATTAAGCTCTTCTTTCTCGAAAGTTAGCTAAATGATAAACTAAATGTCGTTTATTTCTTATCTAAAAATTTAAAATATCTTTTGAATGCAATGGTATTAAAACGGCTATCGTTCGCATTGTGATCAGTTTGTTAACTGGCCTTTGTAATGTTTCGGATTTTTCTCATTTGTGCACTTGTTCTTAAAATTTATGTGAAAGTTGTAAATTTGAAAACAGAAGAAACGTTATTACATTTCTAATTTTAATATTAAACAGTTTAACAAAATATTTAAAAAAAAATCGAAACAACCGTTATTTATTCTTAAAAAGAAAGCCTAGCAAATATATCTATAATAAAAAATTACAGACTTGCTTTGTGAAATATTTGTAGTTTTAAAGTTTCGTTCTTACTCTAAAATGTTCGAGATTAATTCGAGTTAATTTCGAGATGTTTTAAAAAGAATATTTCATTATTAAATATGTTGCAAATACTGTAACTCAACAAAGAAAGAAATTCATTGCTATGAAAAACCTTGAATGAAATACTTTTATGCATTCTGTAATGTCATATTTTTCTCTTGTTTGCTGTGTAGTAGTAAAAGTTTTTACGCAAATGTTAAGTGGAAGTACGTTATCTACTTTGCGAATGTAATCCTTCCATGAGGTATAACTGGTGTAGAAGTATTTTAGATCGTCAATTCAGTTGTTTTAAGCCTTTGCTTTTATAATTTGCCACCTGTTTCTTTGTACGTTTTATACTGTTTTGAAATGTAATTTTCTGGTTGTTTGTGCGTTCTTAAATTCTTTGTCATTTTATACAACATTTACCTAGTTTATTGAACTGTCTCGTTTGTCTCTAAATGAAATGTCAAGTATTCGGGAGAAAAAAAGCGTCATTTAAGTGCGAAATTTTTATTGTATTTGTGTGTAATTAAATATTTTTCATTATAATGTGCTCTAGAAAAGTTTTCTAAAAATGTCCGACATTGTTATTAAAAGGAATAGTAAATGCTAATTTTGAGAAATGCTGTAAAAGTACTGAGTACTAAACTTGCAGTACGTCTTTCTTGTATAACAAGTATGTTTTGTGAATTTACTGAATAATGTAATAGATAAAATGTAATTTTTTAGACTTGTTTTCGATTAAAAAGTGTCAGATTAGTTAAAACATTCGATAATCACTCTGAATTTATTGCTATGTAATATTTTTTACATCTGTATAAATTGTTGAAATTGTGGGTAGAAAACTGCAATTGTTGTCCTGTATTTTTGTATGTTATATCGTTATCTCATCAAAATTAAGTGCCATGGTAGCTGAGTGGTCACAGCCACCTCAAGTATTGTCCGCCTTTGACCGAGGTTTAAAATTACCGAGATCCGTTGACAATAGCCATCGTGCTGCTTTATAGTGAGGCATTAGTAAAAATAAAAAGTCAAATATCATCTAAGTTAACGCCTTGGCTGCTACACATCGGTATCATTTATTGCAGTGTCTCTCAACCGTTGTTGTTGTTGTTGCGGTACATTTTTAACATTTCAAAATTGGGCTGCACACTAACAATTAAAAAAAGTTTAAAAGTCTTTTACTTATCTGTAATACTCTATGTAAATGATAATAATTTTCAACGTTAAATAAAATTTTAATTGAGTAATTAATTACAAATTAATTATTAGAATACATTTAATGGAAAATTTGAGTTTGATAAAAGTCTCGATCTATTTTCATGTTTATAATTGTTAACGATGAAAATTCAAACTCACACAAATAAGATGAAGAAAATTGTAATAATATTTTTTAAAGCAAGATAATAAATTGTTAAACGATTATTTAACAGTCTGCGTTTTATTTATATCAATACTTGTGGATGTGATACATTATTAAAAAAACGAGTTCACTGATTTTAAATTCTATTATGTACAGAGTATATATCGAATAGATTGCTAAATATGTGCGATTATTGTGCGTACATATGAATAATCGTAAATTTTCGGTTAGTTTTGATAAAAGGTTTTTAAAATTAATCATCGCCTAGATCAGTGCTGGGTCAAAAATAAAAACTTTTAATGTCTTTTGTGAAACGCAATAAGAAAACTTTTTTAAAAAGGTACGTATTGATAAGTTTTTAATGTTGATGTGATTTGTGATACATGAATTTGTCACTCCGTTTAAGTTTAAAAAAAATATAAGTATGAAAAAAAATGTGTGTATTTTAAATAATTTTATGTATATTTCTTAAAGCTGGCTCCGTCTTATGGACATGTAAGTTTTTAAATAAATTTTTGTATAAATTCTCAATGTTTTTGTATTACATTCAATGAATTTAATTCAAAATTTTTTAAAAAAATTGTACTGTTTTAAAATATTCGGCGAGCCGGTTCGTTTTAGCAAGTTGCTTATCTTTGGCTTATATTAGAGCTGATTCAAATTAAAATGAATCCACGAATGAACTTTTTTGAACCGTTTTATTTTTTTATGTATCATTTACTAACCAAAGGTAACTTTTCAACTGGTACTCTTAAGCAGCTGTTTTCTTTTCCTTGATTGAAAATGAGGTGCGATATGTAAATGAAAGTGAACAGAAAACAAATCCGCGAAGTGAAAACTGTTCCTATGGACTCGGTATAATTATGCAATGTCCCAAGTAATTCCAGCGGAAGAAATTTATTACACCCTTAAAATTGTCGTTGTGCGCTAGCATTGAGAATCAGCTTTCGTTTGTGTGAGGAGAGAACATCTGGAAAATGCGTAACATCCGACATCGCTTAGGATTATTGCGCCCCTCCTTAATGAGCGGCCGCCCCGGACGGTTTACCGGAGAACGCAGACCGTAATTACATTTCGCCCGCGCCGCCCTTCGCTAACGGAGCGATGCTTCTTCTCTCGCGAAATTGCCGGGGTCAGAAATGCCGGCGAGTGGGCGAACACAAAGGGGTTTTTTAAATTTATTTTGGACTTTCTTGTCTTTTGTTTAGTAAGGTAGGCTTGAGATACTCAGTCTCCCGTATTCTGGCTACAAACATTTTCTTTATTAAAGGAGTAAGCATAATTTTAATAGTTGTCCAGTGCACGGTCGCACCACCCTATACCAATCTTTTTCATGTCGAAAATTTCTATGAATGGATTTCTTTTTGATAATCCCGAATGTTCTGTTTAAGCCATTACTTAACTTTTAACTATTTTCAATTGACAGAATTTCTGATTATGGTTGAAATTACGAGGTCCTTCGCCAATAGCCCTCGTGCTGCTGTAGAGTGCGTCGTAAATAAACAATCAATCACTCATTGGCAGATTTTCTGCAAAAGATGTATTATATAGATTTTTTTTTTGTCTGTTCTCAAATATATACAAATACAAAATCTCTGTACTTTCATTTTAGGGATATGCTATAATATATATGTATTCCACGATTTATATGAATATTTCGTATACAGAAATCTCTGAAGTGCTAGTACAGGTCACAAATATTTGTGATGTGTGATTTCATTGTTTTTGTGTAGTAAAAATCTCTGTTTAACTCAAGTTCGGCAGAATGTCCAACGTTAAAAGGAGTGCATTTTATTTTTTAAAAAAATAATTATCACTCATTTAATCCTTATCAGTGAACCCTCATTTGCACGACATAGTATTGGGACATGTTTCAGGAAAAATTGTAGGACGTACAGCTTCTAATTTCGATGCTAAAAAATTAGTTGGGGTACATTTATTTCTAAAGTTACAATAATTAACTGAAAGAGATTACAATAGTAATGATTCTTTGGTCATCTGAATTCTATAATCATCATTTGGAAGTTTTTTAAAGGATAAATCCGAATGACATGTTTATTTGTTTGATTACATTTGTTATCTCCTCCGAAAAGTCAATTAAATCTCGTCCAATTCGTTATGTATTTTTCTGCTTAGTAAATTTCTGGCACACACATGTTGGAATAATTTATATTTGTAAAACATAATGTTTGTAGCTTTTGTCATAAGGTTTGAAATTGTGTTAATTCTTGATCTTAGATGCGATGATATTTTATATTTTGAAATAGGGTTAAATATATATCATAATTTATTTACGATATACCTTTTCATGTAAATTGACTTACGATCCGGAAAGCACAAGCAAATGCTTGAAATATGAGTGGATTCCCTTTTGAGCTCTGGAAATTGTACGACAAATACGAAACTTCAAACTGAAGGCTTTTCAATAATTTTGTCTTGTTTTTAAGATCTCTCTCCATTGAGCGTATTATGAACAATAAGTAAATGACGCACCTGCATTTTCTAATAAATTACGACGATTTTAAAGCCTTCTTGTAAATGCGTCTATGCGATATTTTTACTCTTGAATTCTTTTTTCACATTAAATCTTTTATGTAATTATACAGAATAGGCACACAAGTGTACTTAACGTCTTCATAAATTTTATATTCTACATTTTAAATAAATTCAAATTTGCTCGCCCCGTGTCCTTATTTTAAAAATGAACAGCGCCTTTTTCCTCTCGACTGTAAAATATAAATCCATTTCTTTTTCTATAAATGTTCTCGTCTCGCATTTCTCATATTCTTCTACTCATTAGTAGTGCTTGCAAATTAAAAATCAACTCTACTATTGTGTCCCGTGTAGCTTTTCCAGGTATATCCCTCCCCTACCGCTGGAATCCATATTTATTGCCCCGTTAGCATCACGGTGTGGTATTTATTTTCTCTCGACGACAGTTTTAAGGCCGTGTAGGGGCCTCATAAATATCATCTCCCGAAATCGTCCTCTCTACGCGCATGAATGAATGCCCGAAGGCAGGGTTCCTCCGTCTTCGAAATGTTCGCCTCGATCTTCATTATTGTTTAATTAAGACGAATGCGCGGTCCCTTCTTTTCCCGGATTACTCTCCTGGTCAGTCCCTCGACACCGCCACAGTATGTTCCTCTTTTTTACTCTCTCTCGGGAAACGTGTGAGGACGGAATTTCCGGAGAGGCAGCGCCGGAAAAGGAGACCCAAAAAACAATGATCGTGGGATGTCGTCTCTGCGTTTGGAGTGTGTTGTTCACTTTTTTTTTCTTTCTTTCTTTTTGCTTCTTCATCTTCTCTTCTCTTTTCTTTGTGTTGTGTGTGTGTCGTTACTTTCCCTTACGGTCGTGTTTTCATTTGCCGCTCTTTTCTTTTTGGGAGCGGGATTTCCTCTTTCTCTCTCACGGCTGCCTTTTCCTTTTGTCTGCAGCTTTGATCCTTCTTTCCTCTCCCACTATTTTTTTCTCTTTTAGAGAACCTTGGGATGGTAATGAAAAAAAAAAGTTTGGGTGTTTCATGATGTTGGGATTGAAAAGGTTAAAGCTTGCTGTGTGTGTATGAATGTTTTATATTGTACGATCTCGTGTTTTGAATGAAGTTATTTTTGATTCATGAGTAGTCCTATGCATGCAGAGTAAAATAATAATTAGAAAAGTAACATAAATTGAATAATTGTCCATGAAAGAAATTACCACTCAAACTGAGAACACTGTTTAAAATTTTATTTTATAAATTATTAGAAGTTTTTGTTCTCAGAGGGGATCTGCTTTTTAAGTTTTATTTGGCGTGTAGTTGTCCGATAGTTATAGAAGAATATATAAAATTAAAAATAATAATAAAAAAAAAAAAATTACATTATTTTCTGTTTGGTTTAGGCGCTTTACCTAAGAGCGGTGTGTCCTTCCTAAAAAATTCATAATTAACAAAACTTGTGTTTTTCTGTCCGATATGTATAATATATATTCTGGTTTTAATTCTTTCTTGAGCAATTATTTATTTTGCTGTGTCTTATTTTAAAATAAATGTTCTCTTTGTTGAGAGTGTTAAGCTATGTATCTAGGCTCGTTTTATAAGTATTGTTTAATCAGGGTGTTCTAAAGTTTCAGTGTGTCAGATTAACACGGCGTTACTATACCTAAATTTTATTTAAGAATCGTTTACCAATGAACGAAATCGCGCCTTTAACAGAAAAATAAATCTCCCCACCTAAAGTTTTTGTGGCATGTTCTGTTTTTAAGCCTGCCATTAAACATTCTGAATTTGCATAATAAAGCTCTCTAAATCGAAAGTTCACAGTTCTAATTTGATATTAATATTAACTGGTGTTAAAAAAATGATTTGATTGGGAAAAAAACCAGAAAACTTCGAATAATAAAATTACATAAAAAAAGAGAGAAAGTTTTTAAATAACTGCAATGGATGCTTGAATTTATGATGGGTATTGGTATGTTGTTTTTTCTATAGTTTTAGAAAAAGTCTGTCGTGTGTTTGTGTCAAAAATTCAAGTTTTTTGCTTATTACCAAAGTAGTTCGCGTCCAAATTATGTCAGAGAAACTTTTTTTCGAAAAATTTATATTTTTTGAAGCATGGATTTAAAAGTAATACACGATTTTAAACGCAAAATATACTCGAGATGCAAAAATATATCTTTGAACATATGATATCATATTTAAGTAATCAAATTGCTGTTACTGTTTTATTGATTGTTGAACCTTATAGATGTACTAAAGTATTTAAATCTGCGCGCACCATAAACGCCTACTGAGTTTTGTCAAAACGCAGTTTATATTGATATTTCAAGTGCGATTCGCGGAATCCAGTGGCTGGCCGTTTACGGATTCGATTTCTCCTCCGATACGTTCCCGATCCATTGTTTGTCATTCATTTACGTCCGCTGATTCATGTTGTGTAATTCCATATTGATTGTTGGCCGGATCGCGAATTAGCTATTTTGTAGCCTTCTCGGGTGCATGCGCGAGGGCTGCACCGCGGCTGCGCCAGCGCCCCCGCGTCTCTCGCCCCCTGGCAGTTCCGCGGCTTCTGCCTCAGCCGAAGAAACGTCCGCCGCCCTGGCTGTTCTGTGCGCGCCCTACGCTCGTGGCGGAAGTTCCATGTTGATTGAACCGTACGCAACGGCCGTCCGACCGCATCCGCAGCTGGTGTCCGGCGCCGCCCTGTGTCCGGATCCGGCCTCCTCCACCGATGCCCTCACGCTGTTCACGCCCTGGAATCCCACGGCAATGCTGGGGGCGGCGGCTGCTGCCGGTAACCCGTACGCCGCGGCCGTGCCCGTCGCCGTTCCCCAGCAGCAGCAGCAACAGACCACCGCGCTGTTTCGGCACGCCACACCGATCCAGCTGCGGACCGCCGCCCTGCTCCAGCAGCAACAACAGCAGCTGCTCATGAAGTTGGATTTGACGCAATGCCAGACTCCCATAGTAAGTACCAATCAGCATCCCTTCACCTGCTATAAAACGTCGGATCGGTTCGAAAAGGATTTTTTACCATTTGGGCATCTGTGATATATGATCCGGGAGTTTATCAAAACCGATCCGACGTTTTAATTTCTTTGTGTTACGTTTTGTGCCTTTTTGGTATGGGATAATGTTTACTATACCGTATGGCGAAAGTACTGTGTGGATCGGTTCGTGAAAGGATTTTAGAACTACCCATAGGTGATTTTGAGAGGGTACAATTGTGTTAAACCGATCCAACGCTGTGGTATTTGTGTTTTATTTAATCGTGTTCAATGTATTAAGAAATGTTCGGCTGTTGGTTTTTCGAAACTAAGTCTTTTATTTTAAGCACAGTGATACACACTATTCGGCGTCTCTAAATATGTTGACGTGATCAGAATGGTAGTTGTAGCCAATTTGAAGCTTTTAAAAATTTTATTAATGTTTAGTGTAAGGAGGGAAAAAAGCATCTATGATTTATCAAATAAGAACCTTAGGAGGTAATTGTTGTGAAAAAATTAACCGATTTCCATATCAGTTGAAATGGATCTGTATATTTTGACTATCAGAATATAATCCTTTATCGCAATTATACTTGCTCTCTTTCTCTAAAACGTTGATGCTTTAAGTGCCATTTTTTCCCTAGATATTTTCACAATATTTTTTTTGTCTATAGTTTGAAGTATTTAAAAGAATTTGTTTTACGTAGCCTTTCGATTTCGATATCTAGTTGGTTTTGATTGTAAAAGTTCTATTGCATTTTCCACGAAGCCTATTCTATTGACTTGTTTTTCGTGGCGTTAAAAATGTGACCATTTCATTTTTTGTGTGAGTATCACTTTCCAATGAGTTTGCTGGCAACGTCCCCTTTCACGATCTAATCGATGAATATGATTTGCTCGGTCCTTTGTGATTCATTTTCATATTGTTTTATTCTACTTTGGTGCGAACCACGCGTCATGATCGATGTCTCTTTTAGAGCATTGAGTGATGGGGAGTAATCAACGATCCGGAGACATTACCGATGATTTGATGGATGGCGACTTGATCGATAGGCTGCCGGACGGCCTTCCACAATCGATTAGGGAACAAAAATTCAACTGTCGGAATTTCATGTGAATTTCATGACAGAGCCACGTTAGAGCTCTGAAATAGGTGCTAGACATCTTGGCGTTCACATCGAGACATAACGTAAATGTCATTGAGGTTGGTTTTTGTTTTGCGTGGGATACAAATTATAGGGTCCAAATTATTAAACTGTACTATTGCTTATGTCTACTAAACTATTGCTTGTGTCCAGAAATTGAGTTCCCTTTATGAAATAGAAAAAAAATTGTACCCTATTGTGTTAGACTCTACGTTCGCATTAGCTATCTAAACACACAAAGTATTGGGAGCAGGAAAAATAATATTGGACACTAGGAGGCATTGTCATATTTGCGCTGGAGCTTTTTTCTGAAAAGGTGTTTGATTATGTTTATTTATGGTATAAAATAAGTCTTATTTCGAATCTTTTCTTTCTTTTTCTTTTTTTAAAATCAATTCTTTGATGTTTACTCGGTTTTTGACATAAAAAAAAAATTCAAGCGCTTTTTGACAAATCATTGGAATATTTATTTACTATTATTTGTTTCGCTTTAAGATCCTCGATGAATTTTCACGGAGTGAAATGAGTGGAATATGTTACTTCACATTTTTGGCATATTGCCCTTAATTTTTTTGCGTGAAATCTCTTTTTTTTTTGAAATTTAAATTCTTTTGAATTCTAATCCATTGATTGGGGGGAAAAAAGCTGAAATATATAAAAATTTCACGTTTTTCATTTAAATGGGGGAAGGGGTGTTATGAATTCATTACATTTTTGCATGTTCTTCGTGTATGAATTAAGTAGGATTTGTCTGGGAGGGATAAAGGCGGTCATGTAATCCAAAACACAAATTGTAATTAAAAAAAAAGATAACAGAGTTAAATTTACATTTAAATGAATGTGATTTGAAAGCAAATACGAAATAAAATAATTATGCACCTGTACAATTTTATTTTAAACTGATAAAAGGGGGACCGAGAATGACAAAAAATTAAAACTAATAAATTTGTAAAAATTAAAAATGCTTGGCTTTTTATGTTTTTTTTTTTAAAAATAAGCTTATTTTTCAATTAAAGGTAAATAAATAATAATAAAAAAAAATGAATTGTATAAGTAAAAATGAGAGACTTCTTTCGAAACTCAAATTAGATTGGCATACTTACTTATCCATTGGATGCGTACATACGGTAGAAAATTATCTAACATTCTAAAATAGCTACTGAATTCGATAAAAGTAAGGTCGCTTTATTAGTTCATTAAGTTAACTTGAAATATATAATAATTACTATAGCGAAAACACTTCTATATTTTCATTAAAATGCCTATATGAGGTTTATCAGCAGTAATGAGAATTAAGCCTTTTAGTACCGATTTTAAGGGTTTTTACCCCCGAGAAATAATTATTGAATTCCCCATCAAAATATTAGAATTATGGCCTTAAGATTTATATATTGGTTTGGGAGAAGAACATAGTAGTAAATAAAATAAAGGCTATTTACCAAATTTCGTTAATTGAATAATTATTCATTGATAATCACTTCAACAATTATAATTCATTGTAATTGCTGATTAAGTATTCATTCGCGTGTCATTATCGTTAGCATGCAAATGGACGAAGAAGGGATTTAGGATATTGCCTTAAATCCATTAGCATTCCTTTAATTGTTCGTTTATAATAAGTACCCTTTTCATGGGAATGAGCATTTTCTTCGCTTGGTATTACTTATTTCAATTAACCCAACAGTTTATTCCTGAAGCATTTATGAAAAATCCCCGATGGAATGGATTTATTAAGTAAGACACAAGATTTGAAACTAATGATTTTCGCATGGATCGCTTTATTCGCTGATAACATGGTTTTTTAATCTACAAAGTGTTTTTGTATTTACCATGATTAACTTAAGCGCCTTTTTGTATATTAAATCAAGTTTTATCTCTCAAATTCATTGTCGTTTCAACTTATATTTATGACCATGTCGTCAATTATTTTTACTTAATATAATTATTAATGAAGATGCTTAGGATACAAATTTGATTGACTTATCTATCTTTTGGAAGCAATCATCTATTATTTTAGCAGTTAATTTTTTCATCCATTACGTAAGCTGGAAAATTTTCTTTCAAACTCTATAAGATAAAGAAATATATTTCCGCCTTATCTCAAAGACCCAGATTGTTTGACTTGAAATTAAAAACACATTGCTCCATTAAGATAGGGTTTATCGAGTCATTACGATTGAGGAATCTATTTTATTGGAGAATAATTAAAAAAAATCTCTCGAAAGATAAGTTTGAAATTGAAGTTTTTTCAAATATGTAGTGTGTTCTATATTTGTTATGAGATCAGTATCGTTTCCGCCTTCCATTTTCATACATAATGGAATATCCAATAATTCCGATAACCTTAGTTTATTTACTTTAAACGCAATAAATTCTTCTCGTATTTATAAAGTATTTGCCGTACAGTATTCGTACTGTTTGCATTTGTAAATTCATTTTTGCTGTAATATTCTCATTGCAATCGCTCAGGAATTAAAATAAGTTTACGAATAAAATACTGCTAAGTAGGTTTCAGCCGACAAGCCGAAATTTTTTTCACTCTAGAGATCACATATATTTAACGTTTCAAGCAAAATATTCCATACAGTTTACAGTAATGTTATAAGGATGTAAAGAAATTGACCTGTTCCCCTTGAGTGTCAGTATTTTTATAGAGATTTCTCAAATTATAAGTAAACCTTTGTCAGAAATTATTTCTAGATATTTCTGTCTATTCCTCGTTCATATAGGTTATTAAAACCCAAAATTTTCAAATTGCATTGTTGCTGCTATTTTCAGTTCCAACTCAAGTTTTCTTTAATGCTGCGAAAAGAATGAGCTGTGAATTAAATTCACTGCATGCGTATCGGAAATTCAATTAAATCTTTTTAGGTAAGAATATACAAGTCTTACGTTTCAGAGACAAATATGTTGGCTAAATGCAAGTTGGAAGTGTCGACTACTACTCTAGATATTTCTAGTTAAGAAAAACCGGCCTCTACGTCTTGAATCAATTCGAACGGGAATTGTTTAGAATGGAAAATCTTTGTTTTTTGTAGGATGAGTAGAAACACATTTATTCAATAAAGGAAACACTTATCAAACTTATTTTTCATTCATTGAATACTTTTCAAATGTACACCTTTTTAATTATTCTAACTACTTTTATTACGCCCCTAAAAACAGATTTATGAAATACACACTAAAATTTGATCCAAGTTGAAACTTTCATTAATGTCCATTTTACGAATTTGTAACTAGTACATAACAGAAATGTTGGTGAGTGAAAATGGCTTAAATCATCTCGAGTTTTCACGTTGTCTTTAATTTCCCTTGCCGCACTATTTTTTGTTTTTTTTTTAGTTTTGAAGGGAAAGTTGAAAAATTCAGCTTGTTTTTAAGGTATTGTGAACTAATTAAAATGCACTAAATTTTGCATTATAGACATTCATCAAAAAAGTATCACATACCTGAGGAAAATAACATAAATCTGTTAATCTATTAGCCAATAAAATGTTACAACACAGAGGAAATATCAATTTTTAAAGTACTAAATGCCTGTCTTTTACTAAAAAGATGTTGCAATAAATGTGAAAACCATACCAAAGAGTCACGGATATTAACACTATTTGAAGCTGTCTTCTGATATCTAAGAATAAGAGATAACGAGCTTATTTTTATGATTTTCAAATTAAAAAAAAAAAAACGTTCCAACATTAATGTGTTAGGGCTTTACTATCCTGCAAAGGCCAGCATATTTTATTAAAACTTACTCTTGCTTGAAATAAGTTATAAGAATGCTTCTTTTAATTTGTTACGTGTGATAATGACGTCGATGTTTTGATAATTGAAGCTGACGCATATTTAAGTTATTTTATTAACGTAATGCGTGCAAAATCTTTTATTCCGATTTCAAGCAGTCTTACAGTGTTCTGATAATACCTGGAGAACTTGTGATACATTTCAAATTTACTCTAGCAATCTCAAATTGTAATTGATTTCGTTAATTGTGTGCATCCAAATCATAGTTACAATTTCTTTTTGAAGAATTTCATTCCTTTTCATAGGAATTTCATGGCCTAGAATATTTTATCGTAATTCTTCGAACAACTATAAAACATGTTCAAACAGTTTTGCGATGCGACAGATTTCGAAATCATTTTCAGGAAGTATAGGAGACGTTGAAAGCATCCAATAAAAAATGCTAGCTTCTTTGATCACTAATGTGATACTAGATTTGAGATTACTTAGTTTGAAAATGTTTTTTAATAGTATTCAGTTTTAATGTAGCTTTAGCTTGCATTTTTTAAACGTAAGCTTTTCTCTATATGTATTGAAATTGACCAATTATAGAAGTAAAAAAAATTCCCATTGACAAAGAATAGTAATAAATTCCTTTTCTTAGGAATGCCTGTTGATAGTGCTAAATTTCACCAGTATTTGAGATTATAAACTTCTGTGATTTTTAAAAAAACGTTCTGTTCGTTTTAATAATTCTTTTATTTATGTTCACGTCAGTTGTAAAATAAAGCAGTGAGATGAGTTTCATTTTTTGAGGAGGCGAACAATTCTGTTATTGAAAATTGGTGAGTTACAGTTCGAAGAAAAGTCAAATTTCCGAAAAAATGCTTTTGTTCCTAAAAGGTTCTAATATATCTAGGGGCAAATCGTAAAGTCTTGATAATCTCAGGATGGGTCTGTTATAAAATGTTTACTATTATGTATGTATATTCTTGGTCGATTTTTTGCAAACAAAATGTAAAGGATAGAATAGACTCAGGCTTATTACTGAGCAAACGTATTTTCTTAAGTTATTACAGATAGTAATCACAAGATACAAGTTTCGTACGTTTTAGTCAGTGGCCTTTAAGCTTTTATTAATCAACGATTCGCGAAACTACAGTTTTTTCATGAATTATTATTAAGTGCATCAGTACTTTAAAATAAGTATTGTATTATCTTTGTATCAAAGCTATGAATTCTTCCTATGCCTTAATATGTATACATTTGCTGTTCATCAAAAATAAGCTTTCAATTGGATAGTTAGTAGGAGGGAGGGGAATAGTGTTCTTCTTTGTAATATCAAAGTCTAAAATATGTGATGGTCTCGATAACGGTTAAGTGCTTAAATATCCAGTTTCCATTAAAAAAAAAAGAATCTAAAGGGGAAGTATCGATGTTTAGTACCGAATATTTCGGGCTTGATTTCATCGAATAATACGGTGTAACAGGATTTACGCTCGTATTTATGATTGCGCTCGTTTCATACAGTGACGTCAATTTCGAACCCTCTCTAGATGAAGTACCCCTTAACATACAAGATCGTGTAATTCAGATTCATTAAAATTTTTTTTAATATGTAGACACACAGTTAAACATGGGACATATGGTGGGTTGTGAAAAAATTTCATTCATACAGAAAAATAATGTACTTGTATCATGGTAAAATCCGTTTATGTAGTTTTAGTGATTGAAAAAAGATTCCGACACATATCGCGCCTTCTCCTAAGTATAATATAACTTTAAAATCCAACATGGTGAAACTCTTCACGAGGTGTACAGCTACGAACGATTTTGGTACAGAATGACGATGTTCTTCGTCCTTTTTAATCGAACTGTAAACGTATTTCAAACGTGTCACATCGAATACAAAATTGCTTTTAAACATAAAACCCAATTTGTTTGTAAGTATTTGACTAATTCGTCATCTAAGTTCGTGAACCTTTTGTTCTTGTTGCCCAATGGTCTTATTTTTAAATACTTCGTTTTTCCTTTCGAAACGGCTTCTTAATCTGAATTTTTTTTACTGAAATAACTCGGTATATAATAATTTACATCATTCAGAAAATTTAGATTAAATTAGATTTCTTTCATTAATCATTATCGAAGAAGTTATTTCCTAAGTTGTCATTATTAAACAGAGAGGGGAGGAATAGAAATCTCTTATGAAAACCATTAATATTACCATTTATCCTTGCACTTTTTTTCAAAGA
The DNA here is from genome assembly GCA_019973955.1 of Trichonephila inaurata madagascariensis. NCBI lineage: Eukaryota > Metazoa > Arthropoda > Arachnida > Araneae > Nephilidae > Trichonephila > Trichonephila inaurata. Next base: position 424,958 of record BMAV01026039.1, on the reverse strand, counting down.
ATCGTGCGGAAACCAGCAATATTATCGTTTCTGTTCTTTTAACATAATTTCTGGAAATTGCTTTTAGTGTGTGTCCCCGGTAATTTTTACCCCCTTTTTTGTAAGAATGTTCTTATTGTGTTTGCGTAATTTTGACTTGTAGTAACAATCGTGAAAGTATTTTTTTATATCTTAGTGGGAGGTTAATTTATAAAGTTCTGTGTTTTGATGGCCAATTTTTTTTTCTTTCCGTATTGGAACAGTCATGTCTTTCGCATTCCTTGAGAAGTTAGGCATTAGCCTCATGAAAATGAGATTTTAACACGTGGTGCGTCCAGTCCATGTTCTGTTTTCTGACGGCATTAAAAAACGAGTATTGCCTCCTTGTGCATGGAAATATGAACTTCCATACACATGTTTATTAATATCCATTTTTGTAAAATTAAAAGTTCGGAAAAGAAATGGCCTATTTTTTACGCCTTGAGCGAAAGGTGCTTTTCAGGATATATTTTCTTTTCTTTTTTTCTAGTTGTAGAAACGGCTGTTTTAAAACTAAGATATAATTGTTATAAGAATTGGCATTGAGAGAGTGATTAGTGATCATTTTGAATCGATCATTCAGATCGAATTCTTTGAACCTGTTTGGTGTTCTTTGCTTATCTGTAATTTTACGAAGGAAATAGTTTTAATAATGAAATGGTACCGTGTTTTATGCCCACGGTTCTTTAAAACGCATTTAAAGTCCTTTAATTTGATTTTCTAATAACCCTTTACACATATTTAGTGCTTTTGGAGGATATAATAATGTTTGCAGTTTTTAAATTCTCAACAAATATACATCCCCAGTTATTTCAATTTAGAAAATCGCACATGAATATTTTTTGGAATGCGAATATATTGTTCTTAAATGATAAAGTAATTTATGAAAAATATACTAAAACTAAATAAAAGAGTTGGTTGATTTTTTTTTTAATTTTTATTTTTCGGTAATAATATTAATAAGGTTCATGAATTAATGTAGCAAAATTATTATTCTAAACACTTCAAAACGTCAGATATCGTCGAATGGTTCTACTATATACTTACACTGAAATTGGCGCTGAAAAATATTCTCGTTGTATAGTAAGTACTGATGTTGGTTTCATTTTCTTAGAGTTGAAAAATATACAGTTGGACCCTCATATTACGAACCTCTATTTTGCGAATTTCGTTATTTTACGAACTTTTTTCTGGAGCCTAGAGAAGAAGAATTTTGAAAAATGAATCTCTATATAAAGAATTTTCCTCATAGTAAACTTTTTCGAGATTTAACGACTTCGTTAAAAAGAGGCCCGTCCCGACTGTATATATTTCTTTATGTTCATTCTTACTATATCGGTTACTTTGTTCAGTAGATTGGAATTTGCCTGTGCTCCATGTTCAAAGTGTAATTTCAGTAAAATTTACTGAGGGTGTATAGTGCGAAGTTATTTTTTAAGTGCAAGATGCGAAAATTACGATTTTCGATGACATATATCATTGTTCAATAATCTGTTTCAAATTAAATGAAATTTGTTGTAATTTAAAAGAAAAGCACCGCGTTTCCAAAGTTTATAGTTCAATTTTCTCTATGCTAAAAAGTAGAATCGTAAGTCGTGAAAATACGCCCGGATTTTTTATATTTTCGACCGGCTTCCCGATTAGTTAAGTATGGATGTTAAGTATTTTATGGATTTACTCTCTCTCTCTCTTTATTCCATAATTTTAAAGCCCTCGCGTAGTTGAAAAGTGCGACGTTAATATTCACACTCACTCATTACCATAATTCAATTTTTTACAGTGTAAATGTTTTATTAAATTAATTTCATTCGACCTGATTATATGTATCTATTCGTTCGTTTTCACATTTTTTGTAGTGCGAGACACTTCTAATTCAGTTTCCGTTGAGAATCGGTGGATTAAATTTTTCTTCCAGAGTTAGATGATACTTTTAATATACCAATTTGAAATTTTGCTTGTTTAAGCATATTAAACGAATTAAAAGTGGAGTATTTTGTAGGTAGAAATTTGCAGTTTTCAGTTTACGTCCAAAGAGGCAGGACGTAATTTTAATTGTATTTATATATTGTTAAAAAAGTACTTACAAATAATTTTTAATATGGTGTATTGGAAAAGAAAAACAATTTTTACAAAAATTAAATGACTTTGAAAGGATTTTAGAGTAAATCTTAAATTAGAATACGTGAAAGGTCGTCACGCATTGAACTGTAATGTCACTTAGAGAAGATACAAAATTTGTGTAGATTTTTTGCTGTTTTCTTGAATGTTTTTTCAAAAACTACTCGTTGTTTTAGGTTCTCTATTGTAATTGTGTGTTGAGAAAAGTAATCGTAGATAAAAGAATCGTACTTGGTTTCAAAAAGCATTTATGAAATCGTAGTGTATCCGCGAAATTTCCGTTGATAAATTAATATGTCTATCCTGTTTGCAAATGTATAATGCCTAGGTGATTTGTGGTGATTTTAGCATTTTTGTATCGTAATCGTCGAACTAAACTAAACGTTTTAAGGTGAAAGTTTGAAAGTTCTTACAGTTATTGGAGTTAAAATGTATTTTTCTCGTTATGAATAAAATCAGGCTGTAGTTTCCACAGTAATCTGCTCCTATATTTACTGGTTGTGTGTACACACACACATACCTGACGGAAACTAGTTTTCGAACTTGAGATATATTCATATTCTTTGTTTTGACCAATGAAATGCATTAATACCATTTCCTAACGTTAATTGATTCATTCCGTTGGAATCGAGCATTCACTGTGTGATGTCCGTTCAAGAAAGTCATTCAAAAAGCTTCGCGAAGAAGTTGTCATTTGATTCTTTCTACCCATATCTTAGTCTCGGCAGTTGAATTTTATTTGCTTCTTTCGTACTGGTGGTATCGATCTTTATGTAAAAAAAGAAGTAAAAGTGTAGGCGTGGGATGGAAAGAGTGACGCCTGCGCACACATCTCCTGACCAAGACATAGGGAAGAAAAAGAAAAGGAACCGCAAACCGGGTTTGTCAGCGGGACAGACGGTTTTGACGTGGAGAATTTGTTTCCGTCCTCTCCAAAGGGTGGGAAGAGAAATTTTATCCCTTTCGAGAGATGTTTTATTTCTTCCCTTTGCACATCCGAAGGTGTCGGAATAACGATTGAGAAATCTACTTCATTTGTTTTTTTTCCTCTACCCGTTATTTTTAAACAGGGTGAGGTTAGGGTCTTGGAGGAGAGGAGGGAAACCATTGTTCTCTCCCCCGAAAGGGCTTATTCTTTTATTATTTTTAAAATGTATTGCTATCTTTTGAATGTTGCAAAAAATATTTGTACTATGGTTAAAACAAAATTAAATTTACTTTATTTCCGAATAATTTGCCCCTAAAAATGAGTGATTAAAAAATTCGTGGAAAGGAATTAAAATTTTGATGTGGGAATTATTAAAGAAACGGATAAATTAATTTGTGTGACACTGTGTTTCCTGTAAATTTTTTGCATTTGTCAAATGGGGGATAATTAATAATTCAGTTTTAAGATTTCTATTTACCGTAAATTCCGGCGTATAACGCGCACCCATACTTTCGAGCTCTATTTTTTAATTTTATGATATATTCGCCGTTCAAGGCGCATCCTCATTTATTACGAGGGAACCAGAAGTAAGCGTGTACAATGTTCTTATGTTTTTAAGTTATTTATTAGAGTTATAATCCCAGGATTTTGAAAAAAATAGTACACTATTAGAATCAGAACCCTCTATCTACCTTATTATGATTTACTGCAGTTTTTTTCATGCAATATTTTTTTTTTGAATCACTACACGGAAAAATAAGGGATATACATAAACAAAATACTTAACTTTGGGAAATTTAATTAGAGCTAATTAAAGATATTCATCTGTAAAATTAATTATACACATTATTCACTTAGAATAAACAGTCAAATCGTTTTCTAAGGTCTTCATTAACTTACAAAAAAAAAGACGCTTATCTTTTGACATTAACAATTTTTTCGGAACAAAATAGTTAATGCGGATCTTCGCAATCCGCCGAAAACGGTGTCGGATGAAAACGCAATTTTTGCTATAAAACTATTCGCCTTCTCCGCTAAAATACTCATCAAAGAACCCGTGCTGCCATATATCTTGGAAGAGTGGATTTAAAAGAATATTCCTGCTAAGTATCGTGAGAATATTCGTAAAAATGGTTATTCGATATAAATTTATAGTGAGTGGTACTTATAAGTACCGTTGGTAGATAAAGGGTTAACTTCATCAGGAATGTCGTTTCTTTTAAATAAACAATAGTCCGATCTGTGTAGAAGTTTAATTTTTCTTATGCTCGTCTTTTTTTATTTTTGATGCTAGCATTTTTATACCCGGCGTATAACGCGCACCCGTAAATTTCAATCTCATTGTTTGTGTTCAAAGTGCGCGTTATACGCCGGATTTTACGGTAATTGAATCATTTGTTCTATAAAGAACTTATTATAATTCTAATTAAAATGTGTTCTAAAATGAATTTCATATCTTTCGTGCAAACTGAAAGATAAAAGTTGGCATTTGCCAAATTTTAAGCGAGATTTAATTTGAGAGCCTGGTTTTAAACACACGGCATATTTTCAGACAGAAATGTGTCATTTTTGTTGCAATTGACAAAATAATTCATACATCTGTTTATAATACAACTTTTTAAAATATCAAAATATTCTTCAAGTAACTTTTTTAACATCTGAAGAGATGCGGTTGTAGAAGAAACATGCGAAACACATAAAAAATGGATTAACTCGGATACAATATTCTGTAGTATAAAATATGCTGCTTTCTGTAGGATATCGAAGCCAGAATATAATATTAACGTTGGAGTGTTTTTATATTTGCGAATAAAATAAACCGAATTTTCTGGTCCTATTCTTTAACATTGCGCTAAGATGGCGTTCCGCAAACATACAGGTAAGCCAAGTTGAAATTATTTCACAAAACAACTTCCTCAAATTGTAGCAGTTGTTTCTGATAGAAATTAAAGTTTCGAATCAACGATGAAATAATTATAAAAACAAATTTATAATCCATTGTTTAAAACAATTTAAGTGTTGAGAAACAGATCGAGAGATATTCTTTCTGTAAATAATATGTTGATTTTCTTTTAAAATGGGAAATGAATTCTAGCTTCCGCATTTTAAAATGACGAGAAGAATTTAGGTTAAATCGCGTCGTGTCTACCGTAAAATTATAATGCAACGAGAGACATTTTACTGAATTGCTTAGTTGTAAAAGAATTTTCTTTGTTCACATTTCTCCACCCTTTGAACAAAAAATGTAAAAAAGTTATAAAAGTAAACATTTTAGGTTATATGTTTTGAAATCAATGTATTTTTGATATATAATTAAAATGATTGTAATAGCAATTACCCTATTTTCTAACATTTTTCTAACAAAATATAGATACGTATGAAACTTTAAGGGTACGCCTTTAACAATCTTTACCTATATTACTTCTTAATGTGCACTACAGTCATGTGTAATCTCCCCCGAGTAATCAGAATTTTTGTCGAATCGCATTTTTTTTTTTGTGGTGATGTTCCCATACATAAATATTTGGCTAAGTATTCTTTAATTTCCCTGTTGGAATTTTGCAGCGTTTTAGAAAAATTATGGAAATCTTAAGTCTAGGAAGACTAAAAAATCGCCGTTTCTTCCTTTCTGTCTGGATTAATTAAAATAGTTGTTTTCCCCTTTGTTGGATGATAGTTTTTGTAAACATTTGACAAATTTGTTTGAATTGAATGGAAAACCAACTTTGTTTTTAAGCATTGTTTTTTCTTTCCCTGAATTGTATTTCTTTCTGAAACAAATGTTGTTTCATCCTTTTCGATGTTAAATCCACTCGTGCCTCAGGGTTCTTTCATCGAATCGAGACGCAGTATACCAGATTGCCGCAGCAAATGTCTGTCCCCCAGGGGGTTTCGGAACAGAAGAGATGCACCATCACTTCTCCGGGCCGCCATCATAAGATCGCCATTAAGTTACAGCAGGGGGAGGAAGGATCAATGCGGTAGATAAAATGTACCCTGCTCCGCTGTAAATTTTTGATACGGTCAAGTACTTTCCTGAGGGACACACACTCTCCTCCAAAACTTATTCCTCCTGGGAAAGCCGAAGCGCTGATAGAATTGCAAGTGAGGTCTTTCCTCACCTGGAAGAAACTTTTCATTTCTCTCATCTTCAAACATTTATGCGCCGTGTCTAATCGCCTGTAAATGGATTCCCGGGAAGAAGTGCTCTCGGTTTGTCTTCTGGGGTTTCTTATTTGTCTTGCTCCTAGGCAGAAGGCCCTCTCTGATTAATGGTGATAATTCTTGGAGTGATTCATTTTTTCCCATTTGCTGCTTCTCTTGATGCTGCATTGATTTGATAGGACAGGGGCCTTCTTTTTCTTTTATCTTGTTTTGCTTTGCTCAAGGAAGAACTATTATCTGGTCGAGTCCATTTCTTTCCCAAGAGGTATTGATGTCTTGGAAAGCAGTTTTCATCCATCTTTTCTTAGTGACCAGTTTTTTCGATAGGTTGTTTACTTGCATTTTTTTAAATGAAATATATTCTGAAAAAATTTCAAAAATATGCTCTTTTATAAAATTAATTACGTTGAGAATTTGATATCATTCCAACCCTTTTAAAATTAATTTCATTGTAGTTTTTAAAAATTTGATTAATATGATCGAAAAGTCCATTGGAGTTAGCATTTATAACATTTGAGCATATACTATTTGGGACTAAAGTCTGATTGTTATTTTTGATATGATTATGATTGGTAGCTAGTATGTTTTTTTGTTTTAAACATATTGAAATTATTGAAACTTTAAAGCATTTTGCTTCTAAATTTCTTCTTTTCGAATTTGGTAGAAGTATACAGTATGTTTAATAAATTACTGCTGATCGTATCAATTTTTTAAAATTGCTTGTCTCTGTTCTAAATTCATCATTTATTTCGGCTTTAAATGCGTTATTCTAAATTTTTTTTTTTTTTTATCTCTTTGCATTTTGTTACATTGCATTATATTTATTGTATACCAAAGTAATTTTTGAGCTCGCAGATAATAAAAGTCAATAAGAACTCAATTATTATAAGATTGTTCTTATGATTTCATATGTTTCTAAAATGTTTTTTGTTCAATTTCCCGTTTTCTCTTTCAAATTTTTCAAAATATTATTCTTTCCTTCCAACAATAAATGGATACTTTTTTTTTTAAAAAAAAAATTCTGGTTATTAACAGCGGAGAATTGATATTGGTTAAAAGATTCAGCATTAAGTAAGCCTACCTCGAGCGCAGTTGTACATCTAACTTCCTATTACAATTAACCCCTGGTCGTTTGTTGCTAATAATCTAAGATGACGCTCTGAAGCTACACAAATCCATTCGATCGATATTGCGACAAAGATCAAAAGGAAATAAAACAATCGGAAAAATATTTTGAGGACTTCTATAAATGTATCTAGACAGATTATAGCGGCATGGAGACACTTTTTTAAGTGCAGGCTTCACTAATTTCGAAACAGGAAGAAAATGTGTCCCTTTCCCAATTGGCAGCGCGCCCTTCCGCCTAAATGATAAAAGTAATGGAGCAACGCTCTCCCGTAATTGTTGGCATAATCAGATAAGAGCACGCCTGTAACTAACTGACAAGAAAATTGATCTGTCACTGGCATCAGATGCAAGCAAACCGAGCGGAACAGAAGCAATTAGCTGTCGGAGAAATATTTTTTCCTCCCCCATCAATACTGCCCTTTTCTTTTCTTCCGTCGCAGATTTTTGAAATCGACTGCAATATGCGATTTGGAGCTATTAACAAAATTTCTCTAATTCTCATGAATCCTAGAAATTTTTTTTAATCATTCGGTAATGGTAGTTATGCGTTTTCTTATATATATAATCGGAAGTAATGTATTTAAAGTGTAGGAATGTCTAGTTTACTAATTAACAGCTGAATTTTTAATAGACCGATATATTTGACCTTCTTGGTCTAGGCGTAGAAAAATCTGTTGTTGTTTCTAATACCACCTGTCTGACGTAGTCAGATCGAGGCCCACAAAATTCATCGTGGCAAGGGGCTAGATGTACGCCTGTCGTTAGCCGTAGCCATGAGCACCATACAGGTGACCGTACAATTTAGCTTGGGTGAAATTCCCGAAGGGACGATAGATAGCGACACCACCGATCTCCGCCTCCCCAATTTAGGCATGGAACTGAAGGGGAGGGAAATATTATCCATTCCCCTGCACTCGTGATTTCAACCCACAAGTGTTTCGAACCCACTGATTTAACGAGCACGTACTCCGTGTGTACTCCGAAGGTATATGGTGGCATCGGGCATCGAACGCAGGCCTTTCGGTCTGGAGTCCGGTACTCTAACCATTAGGCTACCCACGGTCCCGTAGAAAATCTTGACTTACAGAATGAAATAGACGAGTGGCCGCTTTTGATTTGTAAAAGAGTTAATTTTTTTCCGTGTGTATTAACTGAAAAATGCATACAAATAGCTTCTTTGAAAAAATTAACACGTATTTTTAGGTATTTGATAGGCGCGGTTATATACTCGTAGTAGCTTCTGTATAAGTCTTCCTTCCCTCTTTCCCTTAATTTGATTTTTATTGTGACCTTTTCTACAGTTAGAATCTAAATTTTTTTATTTAATTTTTCCTTTCACGTTTTATGATTGCGAATTGAACTTGGCAATTAGTTAACTCCCCCTTTTAAATTTAATGACATAAATGTATGAATTGTTCCATCTAATAAAAATAAACTCCTCCTACCCCCCACAGATACTGGATTGATAAAACTGAGCTAAAAGGAGACTTAACTTTGTCTGGTATTGTCCATCGAGATTTTGCAGTTTTTGTGCGGTTGTCTTGTAAAATATATACTAAGCAAAAGTACTTGCATAGAAATGAATCCGGTTGCGATATTTTTTTATACTAGGCGGGGTGATGCTTCCATATAATATCTGCTAGAAAATGGAAAGTTTAACATTAAAGTTAATTCAACTGAGAAAAGAGTAAACGATTTTGCTTTTAAAGATAGTGTATGAAAATTACATTTTGGTTCTCTGTTTGGTTCTCTCTACCTGATCGGCGAAGGGCTAAGTGATTTATCGTTTAGTCGTAGCTTTGAGCATCATACAGGTGACAGAGCGATTTAGCTCGGTTTCACCCCAATTTTGAGGGAGAACACCTTGGGTGTGGTCAGGGGCCTCTCACCCCTCTTCCCCTTCCACCCATCTCACGAGAGGACTTGCGGCTCAACGGCAATTTAAAGTACCCCCATGCCGTGAAGGCACTATACATTTACAAACGTTAATGCCTTCTCCGGGATTCGAACCCAGCCCCAACAGCACAGCAGTCAACGTCGCTAACCACTATACCGAATGGGCGACTAATTCTCTCTTCATATTTCCATTGTACTAATATATTATTTTCTAATATTGCCGATATTTTGTTACTGGATATAATTTTTGTGGTTCCTATGATGTATTAAACTTTTTGGCTTTTTTTTAATATCCAAAAAAGTATGTGAATTTTTTGAATCCTCCCCTCAAATGGCAATTTTTAAGTTTTTGCGTGAGCAAATAAATTTATGTATTAAAAAAACCGAACATCAAGCAACTTAAGCTTCATTGGTCGAATTTAAAGAACAATTAATCTTGTCATACAAAATATTTTTTTAAAAAACCCGTTTATTCAAAATACGAATGAAAGGAGGGGGAAATCGACTTTAACATAGTTACATCATTTTTGACTTGTGATTTGTCATCGATGAGCAACTAGTTATATGCTTTAAGATTTAAGGGGAAAAAAAATAAAATCTGTTCCTAAGATATGTAGGCTTTGTATAAGCAGGTCTAGGTATTGAAATGTGATTCATAACGACTATCTGAACTTCGTTAAACGTATTTTTTCCAAAAATCTTTCTTTTGCGAAATTTACTTGGGAAAGAATATAGTTCAAAGCTTAGCAGATTATTCTTTTGTGATCTTGTATTGCAAAATATTTCTTCTTGTGATTTCATTTAAAAAAAAAAAAACTTCCGTCGATGACCGTCGATATATTTCTTGTATTTGCTTTTAATTAATAGTATACAAATTTCATCAAAAATTTTAAAACAATCAGATAAAAATAACAGTTTAATGTTTTTTTTATTATCAATTGATAAAATGTTCTAGAGCTATAATATTTACGATTAGCTATATCACTTTGTGAATTAGTGGTATGTAGTGATGTTTTTGTTTTAATTTTGCATCACTTTAGTTATGGTTACGTTTAACGTGAATATATTTCATGTAAGAATAATCCTGTTCTATATTTGGATTTTTTAAAGTATATTTTATGTTCATTAAATGTACTTTAACGTGTAAAATTTTCTAGATTTGTCTCCAATTTATACTTTAAATCAAGCAACTTTTTCTATTTATAAATTAAGTGTTTTTTGTTTTTAGTGATTATATAAAAATAGTGAATGTTTAAAAAAAACTTCAACGCATGCTTTTATATTGTATTGGATGAACGATTTTATGTAATTTTGGGCATTTTTTTTTTTAAATTGGAAACTGTTGATCAGATGTTTGAAAATTAAAAGATTTTTCTTCCTTTTTTTTTTTCTTTCTTTAAATGTTATACATAGTATTCACATTAGTTTAAACATACAATTTAGCAACACAATTCACAGACAACTCGAGAAACAACACATTTTTTACTTTACTCTCATTGGGCACCAAATTATTCTAATTGTAAATGAATTGTTTTTCCCCCCTCGCACACGTTCCACTCAACATTTTTCAGCCTTTAAACAGATTGGCAACATTAAGTATATCATTTATTGGTTGACATTCAATGAAATAACCGGCTATGGTGTCGACCTGTTTTAGTAACTTATTTCTGCAGACAATGCACAGAAACGCAATACAGATTTTCTTGTTATTAAAGCAGTCATTTTCTTTTCGCCCTTCCTATTATAGTTCATAATGTACTTTAGGAAGAATGAGATGCATATTAGTTGGCATTAATAGTAGGAATGGGTTTGGATATCCACGCTGTCGCGTTTTAGTTCCCCATATATTATTTTACTAAATTACTACGTGAAAAACACATAGGGGTTTAAATCTGAGAAGGCTATGGTAAGTAAAAATGGGGTCCTCCGTATCTCTTCTCTTTCATTTGTTTTCGACTAGTTATGAGTAGAATTGAGAATTAAAACTAATGGTAACCTCTTCCTTTCAGGAAGAAATACGATGGACACTTCCATTTATTGGGAATAACAAGTTTATAGATTACAAAACGTAAGGTTTAAATGCATCCTTTTCAAAACTTTTTTTATACTCATTCCTCTTTAACTTTTTTTTACATTTTTTAAGAAATATATACGATAATAAGCAGTGCTGTTTTGCTTCCCTGTTTTTATAAAGTAGCTTGCTGTTTTAGAACATATTAACCACAAAATATTTTTAAAAACTTTTCTCAATTTTTAAACATGAGGGTTGTGTTGTTACAATGTATATGAACATTTTTTTTTCTAAAACTCAATATATTTTTTGTGACATGCTGATTCTCGGGAAAAATAGCATTGAAAAATGTTCTGAGTTTTTCTGTCAGTATGTTTCAGCGCTCTGCTGCCACCAGCATCAGTTTCCTGCTGAAAGCTTCTTTTGCTACTGATTCACAGGTTTGATTTCTTTTGAATCTTCCTTTGGCGCTATTTGATTTTTTTTAAAACTTTTAATATTTTGAATTAAACATTCTAAAAAGGAAGGAAAAGGTTTCCAAATCAGTTAATTAAGAAAATAAGAGGGTCATATTATCTCTGGGGTTTTGTTTAAAAAATAACTTGAAAAAATCCATCCAGTTTTAAGTGACAATCATGGTTTTGGGGGGTTCACTGTTTTGCTGCGAATGCAGCATGTGATTATGAAAATAAGCACTTATCAATGTGTTTATCATTTTGGTAAGTATATTGTAGAAATGTGCCCATTTTTTAATGGGGTGAGCTTATTTATTGTTAAGTTGTTACATTAATAATTATTGGAAGTGCAGTTTTGCGCTAACACAAGTCTTATTGTAGGCAATTTTAGTTGCGTTAATTGTATCGAGAAATAAATTGTTTAGCATAAAAATGGTGTCGGTTGTATGAATTTTAAAAATGTTTAAATATACATTTGATCCGAAACGAAGAGTTATTCCGTAAATTGTATGCTAATCTAACCTTTAATGACCTTTTAAGAAGAATTTAAAATTAAATAAAATGAACTTGGGGGCATTCTCACTCATGAAGCAACTCGTCCGGAAGTGGGTTGACAAATAAATGACTATTTGATAAATTTTCTGTACTGACGTGTTGCCGCGGCGACCGAGTGGAATCGCGTATACATGCTCGCCGTTGTTTCTCTCCGATCATGAGTACGAGTCTTGATGCACATTGAATCTGTCGAGGCTCAAAGTTGGCGTGGGTGTGGAAGTTTGGAGAATAGTGGCGGCAGCTCGAGTGCCATCCTCATCGCTGAACCATGATTCAGAATTATAAGGTCCGTCACAAATACTCCGTGTAGCTGCAGACTGCAAAATTATTCAACAAGCAATTCAATTGACGTTTTTCGTTAATTCATATGGTGAAATTCTTCAGCTAAGGAATTATAAACAGTATTGGGCAAAAAGAGTTGCCAGAGAAAGCGATGTAGGTTGTTAAGCTGTGGAACTCAAATTTGAGTCGTGCGATCGAAGTTCATTATGAACATTCATCAACAAAATATCGTTAATAGTCTGCTGAATTTTTTTTTTTGAAATTCAACATTCAACACAATTTCTCTTTTCATATATTTAAATATCATTAATTGTAAACCTATGCAATGCTGTTGGCTTATTGCCCGTCTTGACTTAGAGGTTTAGGTGAATAGTTCAAGGTCAATTATTGAAAGATTGCCAGCATAATTAATATAGCAATTTGAAAAGTACTATTTTCATGTGAAAAATACTTCATGTGGGAAAATCATTTATTTACTGTGTTAGCCTTAACTGCACTTTGGTATTTAAAAATGTATTTCAGGGTAAGTATAGTTTGTGTGTGTGTGCATCAGTTAACGAATTATTTTTCATTAGGTACCGTTTTGAGTAGAACTAACATTAAGAATTTTTTGTGCGTTTTAAAAACTCATTATCACAGAGTATCATAACAATCTTTACTTTTTTTTAGGAAATGAAGGTTAATTGGGCGACATCGCCTAGCAACACCCCAAAACAAGATACAAGCAGTGAGTACATGTATTCAATTCTTTCTTGTTTAATGATTCATTATAGCTTTTTCTTTTCTTATTTTGTTTCCCTTATAATTTTTTGAAAGGGAACTTATTTTTTTTAACAATTTTTTTTTTTAAAGGGGAAAAATGGGAGTGTTTTATATTTAATAGGACTAGTTTTTTGAGAGATCGAATAATTTTTTTGAGATAGATCCAGTTAACTTTTAGTGCTTGCCTCCCGAGTCTATATGCTTGTGAGAGCTTCAAAAAATTACGAAATTAAAATGTTTTTTTATATAAAGTTGTAAGGGTCTTTAAGAAACATGAGCTGTTTTATCAGGTTTCTATTTTTTAAACAATTATTAGCCTCTGATATATGCATCCAGGAATTCTTTTTGCAATTCATTTATCTTAGTTTTAATTTTCATTTAGATTTTTAAAATTATCCTATTTTGAATTTTTAAACTGTGTTTGAGCTTTTAATTCTCAGTTAATGCTAGCATGTTTATCTTAAACAGAAAAGGAAGGGGTTGATTTTATGAATAGTTTCATCATTTTAAAATGGGGGGGGGGTAATAATTTTTTCATATATACAAATTAATCAAGAGTTTAGCTGTGGAAATCAAAATGTTTTTAACTATTGAAAAAATAAACCAAATTAATTTAATGTTTTGCAATCAAAATTTATTATAAGGTGCATATTATAGTTTATTTGAAAACTTTAATAGTGAATACCCTACATTTTTAATATTTTAAATATAATTCAGTGTAAAGAGTATAACCATAATAATGGGACTTTTCTGACTTAGTATTTTGTAACTGTAAAACATAATTATTTCTGGGCAGTTGTAAAGTGATTTAGTGAAAGTTGATAAAAATTTTAATCCCAGAAATGGCAGTGTGGAAAAAATACAAAATGTAACAAAGAAAATTGTAATGAATTATGTATGTTAAAAGGGAAGAAAATTTAAAAAAACTTTATTAACAAAAAGCTTCTGTCTGGTAAACTTAGATTAAACATAACCTTTTTGCAAATCTAGTATTTTAATATGTGAGGAAATATAGATATCAAGCTCTATATGAGACTATTACTCATATTTTATCATTATTCTCCCTAAAGTATCATGTCATTCAAAATTGCATCATTTTGGACACCTGCAATATGGGCTAGTAGTCCTGCATAGCTAGTCCTGAGTGAGCCCTGGATCAGAATTCCTTCTGCGGGGGCCTTTTTATAGAGAGTAAATAAAACTTGATAGTATCAAAATATTACATGTTAGGGACCCTGTATCATTGATACTGCAGTAACTGCGCCCCTGGCTAGAATTAAACTAATACTAACTTGAAGTGTAAAATTGGCTTGTGAATGAAATTTTAAGTAATAAGTTTCAAGTTTCACTTCAATTAAGGGTCAAAAATGAACTTAATAATTAACAAATACATCTTTCTGGTTTCTTCCATTGTTTAAAACATTTTTAGCTATTAATGCAGTTTAATTTATAACATTCTCTCTTTTGGACAAACAACAAATTAAATTTTAATATTTCAGGAAAACTTACAAAAGATAGGGATAGGCTAGAATATTCTTCCTTCTAAAGTATATTTAGCCATTGAGTATGAATAAATAATGCTACCAATTGATGTAGATCATTTAAATAAATCTTTCAGCTGATAATTTAGAAATGAATTGGATTTTTATTTTAAGCAGTTATTTTTAAAAAGGGGGTGGAAGGTGTAGAGTATTTTTAAGTTCAAGAAGTAGAATTTGCTCTTTTAAATTATGAAGGGAAAAAAACATTCATGTTCTAGTGATTGGATAAAGGATCATTAATCTAAAGTTAAATAAAGTAAAGAAACTTCATTAAAAAATAGAAGTTTCACATTAAGTTCTGGCAATTTGTACTTCTCTTGCCCCTTTCCAACTTAGATAATATTTGAGTTTTTATTAAATCATGTAGGCTTTTTGTGTACGTTCACATGCTTTCAACATCATTTTTTAATTATTATGGAAATAACTGAGGGAAAAATTGAACCAATACAAAAAGGTTCAATATAGAGTTAAACTTGCTCTTTAGAATATTTGTAAAATCCCCCCCCCCCCCCAAATCAAATTTGGAGCATTCCCTTTTCCGAAAATGGCAATTATATATTAAGAAAAAAGTTTTACATCTGCCATTGACGGGAGGTCAAGATGTTTGAACAAAAGACTAATCTAAATTTCATAAAATAGTAAATTGATAAAATATTTATAGGAGTAATGTCTGTCAAGGGAGTCATGGTAAAACTGTACGTTAGTAGACCCTGACTGTGTGTGTATTTTGAAATTTGCATTTGATAGACAAGAATTTTAAAATTTGCTTATAATTAGGATAACAAAGCTTAAAGAAAAGTATTGAACTAATTAAGTACTTGAAAATTTTAGTGGTATTATCAAAAATGTTACTTTTGCAATTCAATGATTTTTAAAAATAAAGCTTTACATTAAAAATGAAATTATATTGAATTCATAAAATGGCTTATTCCATATATCTATAATTTTTTTTAATAAACTGAAATTTTTCTATATTTTATTTTGTTTATTTTGATGTTTTTTATTTATATGACGACATTACTACCATAAAAAAAAAATTCCACAATTAAGAATGTAATGTATAAACTTAAAAGAAATTTTATGTGATCCAATTTTTTGGTCAGTTTATTAAATGTTGTTTAAAATTAGAGGATTGATAGCATATATTTTTGATAAAGCATGTGATTAAATTGCAACAGTTCTAAATAAAAGATGAGGCTGCAGTTGTCACACGAGAATAAAATACACAAATGAAATTTTTTTTAGAAATGATACAATACAAATTTCTTTAAAATTGAATCTATTTTTTCCAGGTGGAAGGTTTTTGTTGCTTTAATTCTCAAGATTAATTTTTAAAAAGTTAAAATTATTTCTTATTTATATCTTGTTTTTTTTTTCTTTGCTTTCTTTTAAGCCTATATTGTTCTATTCAATTGCTGAATTTTTCTACAAATATTAAGATTTTTTAGGTTAACTAACTGATTGATAAATATTTTATTAGTCAGTTTTTGTTTTGTAAGCATTGCTTTAGTGAAGTGAAAATGTAAATACTTTTAGAACTTAATTGGTTCCCTCTTCATATTCTGATAATTAATAGCTAATTTATATGACTTAATTTTATTCACTTACTGTGCCATTCTATAAAATATAATATTTTTCATCTATTTTTGTGTTCTGCCAACTTTCAGATCTAATAATCTCAAAGAGGAATTTTTTTTTAATCTTCTATATTTTTTGTGTAGAATATTTGTCGTTTTACTCAGCATTAACAATTTTTTACAGGTAAAGGGATATTACAATCGTGATAAGATTTCAGTAAAAATTTAATAACAATTCCTCCCCTTTCCATTTTTATTTTATAAAAATACATTAAAAAAACTGGCTAGATTACACATTTTCTTCTTTGTATATTGTCTTTTGATAGTTGAATGTGTCTTTTATAATGAAATGGCAAAAAAAAAAAAAAATTGATAGGGAAGACCCTTTCATGAATTTATGTGTAATTAGGATAGTTTTTTCAACAGCTTAGAACTGATTCTATACAATTAAAATTGTCAAAGAAATTGTAATTTTTTCAAATAAACATGAAGCTTGAATAACAATGTCTTTTTGTTTGATGGGAAAGTGTTTAAATGGTAACAAATTCCTAATTTTGTAAAATATAAATATAATTTGTAGAAACTACTTTTTTCTTCGTTATTCATTAACCCTCCAAGCGGTCTGCACGTAAAATCCCGTCATTCCAGAGATGCTTTTTTCTGCCTTCAAGCAAGATTTCCAAAAGCAGCTGAGCCGCATTCTTAAAAATATGGCTCAACCGCTTTTGAGAACCCCACCTGACGGCAAAAAAATACGTGCAGTGCATTTTCGAAGCATCTCCAGAATGGCAAGACTTTACGTGCAGACCGCTTAGAGGGTTAAAAATAGCTGCCCTTTTATCAAGATAAGGGAAGTTAGATAATAAAAAATGTTTCTATTAATCATGTTTAATGAATACATTTATAGAAAATAATTATCTATTTGGTAGACAAATGATTTTTATTTTAATACACTCATACCAAAATATTAAGTTTCTTTTGGCTTGCATAAGCAGGACATAGGAAGGGTGAGTATAGTATTTTTTCAATTTTTGCAAGTTACATAAAATTTCAAACAACTATACTTCTCATCAGTTTCTTGTGCAGTTGCATTTTGTAAAAAAACTTGGTGAATGAAATTTTAAAAGTCAACTTTTAGGATGAGGGATAAAAAGTAAAGGAACATTTTAAAATTATGTTTGCATGCGAGTTAGTGAGCATTCTTTTTAGTGAGGTTTTTAAAGTGAAAATTAGATTTGTATAAGAATATCTTGTTTAATTTTTATTTAAGTATTTCATATACACTCCAGAAAAAATTCTCAGGTGATAGGTTTTTGCTTTTAAATACTTAAATACGTACTTTTAAATGTAAAATAAAAATCTATTTGATTGTGCTGATATATCATTGTTAAATAAATTTTGGTTAATTCATTCTTGGAGTATGTATAAAAAATAAATGATCATATAAATCTTATACTACCAATTAAGATATAGAAACTGTTGGATTCCCCCCCTTCTCTTTTTGCAAAGTTTGCCTTTGTTATATATGCACTTTTTAAAAACATTATTAGTGTGTGTGTGTCTCTAAATTTATACAGTAAGATGGGAAGGCGGAGGGGTAGAATGTAAATTTAAATTGCTAAAATGTATCTAATAGTCTGGTAATCACAAGATAATATTTTTTTTCTTTCTGTGCAGCTAGTGTATGAAGTGTTTAATTACTTAGAGCATTGTTATTCTTTTAGAACATCATCATATTTTTGTTGGAGACCTTAGTCCTGAAATTGAAACTGTACAATTACGAGAGGCCTTTGCACCATTTGGGGAAATATCGTAAGTATCTTTAAGATATTCTGTCTTAAAGATGATTCAAATTTGGTTTTATATAATATATTAACTCTCGTCATGTTTTATTTTTTAGGGACTGTCGAGTAGTACGAGACCCTCAAACGCTCAAATCCAAAGGCTATGGGTTTGTTTCATTTGTTAAAAAAGTGGTACGTGTTCTAAAGGAGCAGCCAGCATTTGAGCTTGCAACTGGGTAGTTAGGGTATATTGGCCATTTCACTTGTATCTTAGTTCATGGTCTTTTCTCTCAGCCATGACTAATGAAAGTTATTTGCAGTTGGAACTAGTAACAAATAAATGCTGTTCTTGAAAAAGAAATTTATTAAATCTAATGTGATTTAAATATTAAAAAAATTGCAAATAACTTGGGTAGAAATTGGCACTTGTGTAAAATTGTTGTTTAGGTTTTATTAATTCTTTCCTTTATGAGAGAATTTTTTTTCTTTTTATTTGTTTACTTTTTGATTTTTAGCAGTCTGGTCACAGTTGAGCTGCAGTTAAAACAATTCTCAGTTGGATTATTTTAATTTAAATTAATTAGATATTTTAAAAAATTAACGCTATTCTAATTTTAAATTTAAAAGCTTTAAATGCTAGACTTTAAAGAAATATTTTTTAAAAATAGGAATGAGAGATTTCTAAGAAAGTTTTAGAAAGAATGTATAAATGAAGTAAGTTTGATAATTTTTAGGAAGCGGAAAATGCCATATCAGCTATGAATGGTCAGTGGATAGGAAATAGGGCTATTCGAACAAATTGGGCAACAAGGAAGCCTCCTGCAAATAGATCTCAGAATGAATGTAAGTACTCCAGTGTTCAAATAGTTTTTGTAATAGTTTTGCATAGCAATATGAAATTCTTACCAATTACATTCTTTTTTAGTATATTATCAATTTTTATAAAAAAATCGTTTAAACTTTTAATTATTATACATTTCTAAATCTATTATCCATTCTCAACTGTATGAATGTATTTATTCCAGCTTCGGCCAAACCCCTTTCTTTTGATGATATTTATAACCAGTCAAGTCAAACTAATTGTACTGTTTACTGTGGAGGAATAGCTCAAGGATTAAGTGGTAAGTTTTCTGTAAAAGTGCATACATTTCCTTAAAAACATTATATAATTATTTTATATGTAGGGCTATATTTTCATATTTCTCCTTTCCAGAGGAATTAATGCAACAAACATTCAGTTCATTTGGTACGATCCAGGAAATTAGGGTTTTTAAAGATAAAGGTTATGCTTTTATACGGTAAGTAGTTCAAGGAGGTAATTTTCTTCCTGACATTTTAGTAAATTTCATTGTGAGCTATTTAGAGATATATATTTTAATGGAGAAGAATTTGTTTAAAATTCTTTTACTCCATTGTAATTTATAAAATTAAATGAAGGAAGATATTTTATCAGTAAATTTTATTGAAATCCAGCATAACATTAGTTAGGATTTTTTCTAAAACTTGTATTGTTTTTATCAAGACTTTCATTTTAATTTCAACAGATTCAGCACAAAAGTGTCTGCCACTCATGCCATAGTGGCCACCCATAACACAGAAATAAATGGCCAGACTGTAAAGTGTTCTTGGGGAAAAGAAGCTGGGGATCCCAATAACCAACAACAGCAGCCAGTACGTAACTATTTTCCTACCTTTTAATGAATTGGTATTACTTAAGGTTTTGTAGATACTTATATTATGGAATTTTTAAATTTAAATTTTAGAAATTACTATATCTTGTATCTTTTTCCTAGATGTACTACATCTATGTTTAAAAAAATGATTTATCAGTTTTACAGGGGAATTTTATGTTAAAAGTGAGAAATGTTTGGAAAATGCTAAGAAATTTTTGCAATTCATTTAATCTCGTGCTTTAAAATTTTAAGTTATCTTAATTGTGGAGAATTATTCTTATCTCCTAGGACAATCATGAAACTTTCCAAAACATAGCTGCACAATATACTTACCCATACCAACAAATGGGATATTGGTATCCTCAAAGTTATCCACAAATGCAGGCTGGTCAGTTTATGCAAGGCATGCAGTACCCATATGGACAGTATTATGGGCAAGGATTCGGGTGAGTTACTTTTCCCCCCATTCAATTTTATTCATTCTGTCTATAAATATTTCCGTTTTATATTTTATTTTCACGCATGTTTAATTAGGCATGCATTCTTCCCTCTGTGCAGTAGATTTAGAAATGTAACCGTTTGCTGTTGTATCATCTCTTTTTTTAATTATTTATTTAATATATCTAGTTGTAATGTGTTTAAAAAAAAATTGGGTGGTATTACACCTAACAGGCACCAGATTATAAGCCTAGGTAAATAAGGAAGGTAATTTCTTTTTTTCTTAATCTTCTTTCATCTTCATATCATCATTCTAATAATTGTGACTTGGTGCATTTTTTTTCCTCACTTAATTTAAGTGCAAGTTGCTTTCCTCTGAGCTGTTGTAGCATTAACTTCAAAAATACAATAAGAAAAAATATTAGTAAGCAGTATGAAAGGAAAAAAAGAAATGTTACTACTGTAAAACCTTGCAATTCTTTCTGTTGTAAATTGAACCATTATTTGATATTTAATCTTTTACAGTATAACCTCGATTATCCTATTTCCCCCACATTAGCTGGCTTTTTTAAAATAAGGTTTTGTGCGAATTTTATCAGACTTAATTCATAAATTCAAACTGGGCTTTTTAATTCATTTTATGAAGTTTCAGAGAATTGAATATATTCTTTCATCAGTTACTTCATCAGCAAGTAAATTTTACCAACTGATATTTTTACCAAAAACTTCAGTTGACCCTAGAATGTAAAGATTTCTAGCAAAGGATCTGATGTAAATTTTTTTTTGATAATCAAGGTTTTACTGTAAATGTAATGTTACTTTTGATCAATTTAATTAAATGCATTTGCCTTGGCCATTTTGCAATTTGGGTTGGCAAAAAAAAAAGAATATTTTTTTTAAAACCCAGATCAGTTTGAAATCCGTCTTTTGACTCTGACACTTTCTTGCCACGTAGCCCAATCAGAAGACGCGATGAGCAACCTAAACAGGCTGCCGCACCCTATGTGCGGGGAGATTCGAAAACCACCACGTACAGGTAAATCCGCACTTCAAGCGCATGATATAAATTTTTTCCACCCTCAACAAATTAACTCAGGATTAGGTTCTTTCTCTCTTTTAATACAAGCTCTTATACACAAGGTTTTACCGTAGTTAAATTACTTGCTGGAAAAATGAGCAGCAGTCACATTCAATTTCATTTGAATTCACCTGCCTGATGTACATATACTAATAAAATCGTTCTCAAATCGTCAGGCAGGGAGTTGAAATGTACCTCAGATTCATTATACATTATATATTTCTGAGTAGTTTGGCTTTTAAAGAAGTGAAAGTAACCATTGCCAGTCTGCTTTTGCTTTTTTTTTTCATTGTCATATTTTTTAAAAAAATAAGTTTAAAACAGAAGAATTATCATTGTCACCAGCTGCAATGGCTTCTTGCACTTACTTTTTATCCCTTACCTTTTGAACTCTCTGCCTGCCATTTTTCAAAATAAATATCCTGTGCTTGAAGTTTTTTCATCATTTTTTATTTTTCTTTGGTTATTTCCATTTTGTTATGCTTTTGATTATTGATATAATTTTTAAATGTTAATTATTACCTTTATTATAATATTTTAAGTGCGATACATTTTTGAAAATTTAAGTAAAATTCTATCTTTGAAAATTTATCTTGATTAGGAAGTAAAATAAAATTTAACTGCTTCGTCCCCTCTCCTTTTCAATGTAAAGCAATTTAAATTAAAATTAAGTAATTTATTTTATGGATTTTTGTATGTATGAGGCATGGGCATGATTAAATATTTTATACTTTATATGTGCGATATTTGTACCTATAGTTGTCGATGTATTTTTTTTAGTTTGATGTTTTAAATCTTTTTTCTTCTTATTACACGTTGAATAAGCATGTGTTCGTTTTTCATTGAATTTCCCATCTCTCTTTTCAAGAATATTAATTCTAGTTCTTAAAATGTGTGTGTTGAGAAAAAAATATTTGATGCTTCAAAAGTAGTTGAAGCATTTTGAGCAAGCAGAATGGTATAATAATTTTTCTCTTTATATTAAAGTTTTTTTGTACATACTTTAAAATAATATTTTATAAATATTTTGTAGTCTGTTCCTCTTGGTCAATTTTAAATTTCGCTTTTTTAGAAAAAAAATTCAGTTTTGTTTTTAGATTTCAGGTAACCTATGTTATTATTGATTCGATAAGTGACACAGCAGTTTCAATTTGGAAATTTAAGAATCCTTGTTTTTGAATTATTGGAAAGGGGGAATTCGTTATTTTCTATTTATGTAACTCAAAATCTAAAAACACGTATAAAAAAAATCAAAGTTCATTGGTGGTCTAAATGTATGGTACTGTTTCGTTGAAAGAAATTGTTTAAGAAAATATTGATATTGTTAAAAGAAATATAAATTTTTCAGTTATAAAATATTTAAATGGTTTTTAAAAATATTCAATCCATTTTATAATTAGAGAGGTAAATTCTTAAATATTTACGTAAAGATATCTCTTGATCCAAAGGTTGGTAACATTTAAAAGGTTTGATGAAAATCATTTGTATCTTAATGTTTTTTATAATTTTTAATTTTAGTCAGTAATAATTTTTCTCCCTCTGTAGGTGATTTGATGCGTGTCCTCAAATTATATGATGTAGATTGACTTTTGAAAATAGCATTTAATCTGCAAGCAATGCTCCCTTCACCAGACATGTTTCTTTTTATGAATTTTGGTTTGTATGAAGACATGTAAGCATCAACAAACAATTAATGTGTATATTTGTTACTCTCTTCTTGTGAGAACTGTTGAACTGGCAAAACAAGCAAGCTACATCATATAATAAGAAAGGAATGCAAAAAAACTTGTCGGAAGAAGAGAAAAAAAATTAAACAAAAACAAAAGTGTTGAAGAAACTACAATATTTTAATTTTAATGTATGAAATTTTTCATTGAAGTAGTTGTTTAAGCAATGTAGTTGTCTCAACGATTCTGGCTGAACTAGTAAAAAAAATAAATAAAATTAATGTATCTGATATGTTTTGTGTTTTATTTATTTGTTATTTTTTTTTTTAGAGTTCATAGCTTTATTTTTATCGATTTTGTAAAGGTTCAATTACAGGTAGTATAACTTAAATGTTTCAAAATTTCTTCAAAGAAAGTGTTAACTAGTAGAGATTGTTATTAATGCTGATTTAACCCGTTAAAAAAATAAATGGGGGAGGGAGGGAATGATACCCGTTCAAAATAAAATTTCAGGTTGTGTGTTTCTTTTATTCTTGGTAAGTAAAAAATAATTCCGATTTCTCTCGTGGCCGGCGTTGATGAGTCCAAGAGGTCCAAACTAGTGTGACTGAAGATACGCTGTTTAAAAAAGTGGGATGCCCGTTAAATTTCTCGAGTTCCAAGTCCTTGTGATGGTAAATTGTTGTAGAGTAGACGTGTTCGAAGGCCAAATTAATAAATTCACAGTGATCCGCGGGTCGCACGATTGTCAAAAAATATTGTTGTCAGAGAATTTATATAAAAGAAAGGTTTGTTTTATAAGACTACAAATGATTCTAAGGGAGAATATGGTGTTTACAGATTTGTAAACACAATGTCTGTTTCAAAAAAGTGTAATAGAAGTTGAAATAAAATACTTAAAAAAACTTGTTAAAGAGTCCACCTTTTTTCCGAAAACTTCTGAGATTTTATGCATTGTCAGATTTTTAATATTTAAAATGCAGTAAAGTTTTTGTTCAATTCATTTTTTACAGAATTTTTTTTATCTCAAATGGATATTGAACACATCAGTGAAATGTTTTAAATGTCAGGAATAACAGAAAAAATGGCGTTTTTATGACAAAAAGCTGACAATTTCTATTGAGGGGCCACTAAAATGCCTTCAGTGAGCAATTCGTGGGCTATGGGTTGAAGATTCCTATTGTGGAGAATGGGGTGCCACCTCACCTTAAAGTCATTCTCGTCACGTCAAATTTTAAAAGTTACGAGGTCCGTCACCAATAGCCTTCATTTTGTTTTGAAGTATGACGTACATAAGTTATTAATCATCCCTTTCTAACTCTCTTTTGTACATAAATTGCAGAATATAAATGGATTCCTCATGTAACACAAATGTTTGTGAACAATGACGTTATTGTTGTAAAATTTATCATTGAATTTGATTTATTTTTAAAATTACCTGTTACGTGCTGACGTTTAGACTAGAAAAATGTATCATTACTTTTTCTCTTCATCTCTGTGTGAATGATCCTTTTACTCCAAAAAATTTTCTCGCCCTTATGTTTATCTACTGTTCATGGAAGAAAGAATTCTGTAAGTAAGTATATAGAAAGAATATATAAATTTGTATTAAAAGAAAATATATTAATGAATTTAAAACTCAGCTTTTAGCACAAGGTAGAATAAAAAAGTTCCCGGAATAGGTCAATTATAAATTATTAAAAAATAGAGCAATAATTTAATCTTATTGGCTTTCAAAGTACTCTCTCCTGCATCTACACACTTGTTCCAGCATTCGTATAACTGTTCAAAACACTCCTGGATTCCCTTTTTTGATAGGTGCATTTGCTCCATTGCATTTTGGATCACCTAATCTGTGTGAATCCACAAAACCATGCCTCTTGAATTTCATTTTCAGCCATAAAAAAGGGTAAAAAATCATCTGGTACTGAAATCATTCAGTATGCTTTCTTCAGCATTCTGGGGGGTAATTTCTCGAGCTAAACACATGATTTGATGTTCGCACACTGCTCCAAAGACGACATTGCAAAATCCGACAAATGAAAAATTCACTTTGTCAGAAATGATCAGCAGCCAACGCCGATTGTACAGAGGATGAATTCCTGGTGGTTGTGTATTTTCCTTATTAGTGTTACCAAACCCCAAAGTGGATATTTCCCCTCCAACGAAAACCTGCGTGAATGTAGGGAACCATTTTTGGAACTTTTTGACTTAAGTAGCAAATAAAATGTTAAATAGATAAATAAGACTATCAGTTGCCAGAAAGAAAAAAAATCCGAGAGAATGAGTCAGATCAGTAGTGTAAAATAAGCAAAGTGTTACTGTAAAACTCCAAGGTTTTTAAATAAGTTTATAAAAAAAACACAAGTCTTTTTACCAAACTAATTTAAAAAGTTAACAAAACTACAAAATGTCTCCTCAGTTATTAAATGCAGCCTACTTTTAAACAAATCTTCAAGTTAAAAGACCCAATGAGACGAGATAAGAAAAAATAATGACTAAAGTTTTCGTGAAGAAATGAGTGAGTGTACATGTTTCCACTTTCAAGAGGGTGGAGCCATGGTTCATCTCGTGATCGATTTAAAAAAAATCTCGACGAGTTTTCATTTTTTACTCGCTTTCCGAACGCAGTTATACAGCTTCCACCCTAATTTCTCGCTAATTTTTAAAATTTTCTTATAAACTAATTTGAAATTTTCTTCAAACAAAAATATTCTATTTAACATTTTTAAAAATCGTTTACGTCAAACGATAAATATACGTAACGGTTTCAGGGAAATCGAACATTTTGGTGGTACATCTTTACCTGGTTGCAGTCGATTATTTTAGTTCCATATTTTATTCATGAACACAAAGCGAATAGCAGCAACACAAATACACGACGACATTGGACAAAAGCGTTCTTTTACATTGACGGCAGATCCTCTGGCCCCTATTTGGAAAGCATTTCGAATGTGTCTTGCAAAAGAAAATATACATTTTATTTTCGTACAAAAAAAGTTTTTGATTTGAGCAGTGGGGAAGAGGAAGGTGGCAAAGACTGTGAAACATTGCATCAGAGCAACGGAGAAAACAGTAGTTTTATGTTGATGAGAGCAAGTGTTTTCATTGGCTCGCGCGAAGTGCAGTACGATTTGGCTCCCGAAAGGAATGGAGAAAAGATTTTTTTATGTTCCAGAGACCTAGAACGACTAGAATCTTCGATAATCATACGATTTCCGGTATTCAATACGCGCTTTTTGATCATAAACAGTATCTGATGCAATGTTGCATCGTGTCACTTTGAAATGTGTCAACGTGACAGATTTTGAAGAAATAAAAGCTGTGATTAAAATGGTATTGACTGTTAAGGGCGGGTTTACTAAAGGAATTATCACCTGATGTTCTGCGAGGGCTCGAGACTTTTTAATAAATTAAGGAAAATTTAAATGGCGAATTATTACATATATATATTTTCCCAAATTTAAGAAGGTTAAATAATTAAAAATATAAAGAAATTCTTTTTATAAGGGTGGAAAAATTATTTTAACTCCTTAAGTATTTGCCTTCCTACAATTCCCCTTCCACGCCTCGATTTATCTGTTATAAGGGGGCTATTTATTAGTTTTTTAAAATTTTCGATTCACTCATCACATGGTAATTAAAAAATTGCCCGAGGGGGGATATTTTAAATTGTTTGTTCTATACATCTTGCCGGCTGGGTGGCGTGGTTGGTTTTGTCGCTGATCTTCTGAACCCAAGGTTGCGGGTTCGATCCCGGCCCAAGTCGGTGGACTTTCGTGATGTAGAAAATCGACAGCGGCCATGTCGTATGATTATACGGCATGTAAGAGATCCCTAATGTCTTTGGCTTGGGTGCAATTCTGAATGATGTCAAGAGCTCAATTTTTATTATTTTGCAACGTTAAATGTTATTTATTAAAGTTTTCGCGATAACGAACGCTAACGTTTGTTACACATTTTTTTTATAGCTCTAACATTTCCATAACATTTTTTAAACCCTTTACTTACCGACGGTACTTATAAGTACCACTTACTTTAAAATTACATAGAATAACCATTTTTACGAATATCCTGACGATACTTAGCAGGAATATTCTTTGAAATCCACTCTTCCAAGCTATATCGCGGCACGGGTTCTATGATGAATATTTTAGCGGGAAGGCGAATAGTTGTATAGCGCAGAAATTGCGTTTTCAGCTGACGACATTTTTAGAGGATTGTAAAGATAGTCATTTTTGTCCCCAAAAAATAGTTAATGTCAAAATGTGTCTTATTATTTTTGTATGTTAATGAAGACCTTAGCAAACGATTTGACTTTAAGTTATTTAGTTTAAGTGAATACTGTATATAATTAATTTTACAGTTGAATATCTTTAATTAATTAATTAGCTCTAACTGATTAAATTTCCCAAAGTTGAGTATTCTGTTTATGTATATCCTTTTATTTTCAATGTAGTGATTCAAAAAAAAATATTGCATGGAAAAAACTAGTAAATCATAATGCCGTTGTTAAAGAGAAGCATGAAGTTACACTCTGAAAAGCCGTGTCTATAGGAAATTTCAAAAACTAATTTTGTTTTAACCTGTGTCTATTTCTCTTTTTTTTTAACAATTTGGAATAAGTCGTGAGTAATCCATTAATAATTTACGAAAGCTTTTAATATACTTGTACATCGATCTGTTATTTTCTGGTAATCGTGCCCCGAATGATCGATTTCTTTTAAAACAGACCGTTTAAGCAACCCGAGCGTTGGCAGGAAATGGAGTTTTTATGCAAATCTAATCAGTGGGAGAGGGAGACAACCTGGAACCATTCTCAGAAATGATGCATGTTTCAACGCGATTTGGTTTTAATTTATTAACACGAAAATCTTTAGACTACCTCTCGTGGAGTTGTTCGATTCCGGTCAGGTGCTTGTATAATATCGTGACATTTTTTGTGGCAGCAAATGATTGAGATTAACTAAGAAATAAATTGTTTTACGCATGCATTCATATTTGTAGCAGGCAGTTAAAATACAGTCGGACCTCAGAGTAACGAGGAAAAAAAGTTCGTTATATAGAGGTTCAATTTTCTTTATGAAACAAATTTTTTAAATTCATAAACACGCGAAATGTTAGAAAGAGCAACTATTCACACCTTTTTGTAAATTAATACATATTTATTTTGTATATCTTGCCCCCCCCCCGGCCCCCAAAAAAGTAAGAAAATCTGCAAGAAAAGTTTAACTCCTTTATCCACTTCCTGAAGAATTAATTTGTTTTCCTTGATGCTCAAGCACTTACGTTTTGACATTTTCGAACTACAAGAAACGAAGTTACCAATACGATTGATCAACACTACAAATGAACGGAGACTAGCTCAAGGACACGAGACAACACCACTGAGGGTGAAAGAGGATATCGAAGAAGTTTCCAGTGAGCTGGACAATGGGGGTTAAAGGTTGCACTTCCTGGATGAAACGTCCAGAACTCTATTGCTCTCGGCGAGTTAGGATATAATAAAACCAGTTCATGATTTAGGACCAACCATAAAATGTATTAATGAGAGAATAACTTGAAATTTTTTCAGAAATACTTTAAAAAAAAGTGAGAACAAAAATTGAATCACAAGAGAAAAAGTTCGCAAGATAGAGGTTCGTAATATGGAGGGGTTCGACTATTTTTTGAAGGAATATTAAAAGGAATTTTGTGTTTTTGGTTCTGTCGGGAATTTATTCGCAATAGGTTTAAGAATACATTCAAATACATTGGAAACCATACCTCTTTCCTTTTCAGTTTTTTCCCCTCTTTGTTTCGAAATCCTGTGAATCCATCTATAGAAATGAGTCAGGATGATGTGCTGGGCTGTACCTCTGCTTTTTAGTGCGTCGTTTTCCTTATCCATTTGTTTTTTCTTATGTGTTGCTTATGAACCCCAGTTTCCAGATATACGAAATAATATGCGACAAACATCCCATGCTCTCTAACCCAGTCTTTTCATTTTTATAACAGACACCAGTTACAATAAATTGTAATCCTTAGATTTAACAGCTCGTTTTTAAATTCTACTTTTTTTAAAAAATAATCAGATTATACTACAAGGAAGGTGGTTAGAAATATAGATCGAAAAACAGGAAACCGAATGGTGGCAGTGTTTGCCGAAATAAAATCAATAATGTGCGATGTCCATGGAAGTCTTAATGTCAGTTTTCAAGAATTCGAATTTTGTTGCAACTTTGGCGACTTCCATAAACATAATTGCGACCATACACATGAACTCAAATTTGTATATTTTATTAATATATATAAAATGGATGTTTCTATATATGAAATCGCATCGCACCGTTCAACCGATTGCTATGAAAATTGGTATGTATTTTTTTTTTGCTGCAGATCCCCACCAGGAGGCGCTACAGCATACCAACTTCTGTACCGTTCAGTCAATCGCCAAGTTGCCAACAGGGTCGCCAAAAATGATGCCAACATTTCGCTATGTTTCCATTGTATCGCCATTATAATGTAAGGAACGGCGTTGCTTGCGAAAATTACAAATTTAATATAAATTAAATACAACAGAAAGTAATATTAATGTATTACACATCCCCAATTATAAATTTACACTATTTTAAGCGTTCATTACGCAAAATGTGTAACAATGTGTTACTTTTGCTGAGCTTATAAGCTGATTCTTAGGCGCACGATATATGCTAGGAGCTTAGGAAGGTGTTTTCAAAAATCGACCCACAAGAGAGTTACGGGGGTGTTATAAATAAAAAATTCTTTTTATCAGCTATTAGACTTAAAATTTAACAAATATGATTTTTTGCTCAGCTGATATATGAAAAAAGCTTCTTTTTTTTCTGTTTAACTTGCAATTCTCACGTAAAACTAACATTAAAAACTTCTTTATCCTTCAATCTTTCAAATCCCCCGTGGGAAGAACGGGTACACCAGCTAGTATTATATAAGTATTTATATATATTACAGAATAAAACTCGGGAAAATAATGAACAATGTAACAAAATCGTCTGAACAGTGACAACCAAATTTCACCTGCTTAGAGATTTTTTCATGTCAATCGGTTGGTACTCGAAGCCCACTTGGCGTGGATATGGAGAGGGATGCTTGCTCAAGAATTGACCTCGTCATCTGATTTTGCTTCAAAATTCATATGCGTATTGGTTGCAATTATAACATTTTAAAAGTTAGCATCCTACACGATGTCCTTAGGTGGAATCATGAGTCTAATAGTATGGTGCACTTATCAATAGTGTTTGTTACCTTGGTGCACTTATGGAATGTTTCTAAATTTTATAAGTACTGTAAAAATAAATTGTATACATCACACAACACAGCGGTCGCCAACCGATGGTATGTGAAAAAACTTTGATGGCCCACAGAAAAGTTGGGACATTATTTATATTTTTAAGATTCAGTTTCAAAAATAACGAGTAACAAAACGTTTTATGGGATACGAATTATATGTTTTTTAAATTTTTACTGTAACTTTTACCGAATTTTCAACCATTTTTGCTGGTGTAACTTGCGACATTTGAAAGTGAGAGTTGGCAACCATGGTCAATTGGTGGGATAACAATTCACTTTGTTGATATTTACATTTGCGTTGTCGATTTGTTCTTGCATTTCGTAAGATCCTTTTTAATGATACAGCATGTAAATGATCGAGAAATTTGTTTTAGTATTCTGCCAAATATAAAATTATTCATCTTGTGGTCAACAGTTCCAAAGGCTGGCGATAGCAGCACTACAACATTACTGGGAAATTTGGAACGTTTTTTATAGCTAACTCGAAAACGTTGTCGTATTATGGATCGAATAATAAACATTCCCGAGCTAGCTCTCAACTACAGTAACTTGGTTTTTAAGTTGGACAAAACCTTCGCCGAATTTTGGTGTGAATTCTTCATAGTCTTCGCCAGTTTCTTGCTCGATGGACTAATACGTAAGTACCCATTTTTCGATCAGAAAATGTGTTCATTATTTGATATTGATATTCCTTTGACATTTGGCAAAGATAGCTCAAAACGAACCTTTGAGTCGCATTGAAATAAGGATTTGGAGCTATTGTGAAGGAAATATCTCAACTATTTTGAATACCCCTGCTGAAAAATGACACAGTACAACTTTTTACAATATCTGCTTAATTCCCGCCCCCCCCCCCCTGTGCCAAATGAATAACGAATAACGATATCAAATAATGAACACAATT
>BMAV01026039.1:377779-393567 GCA_019973955.1 Trichonephila inaurata madagascariensis | reverse complement strand
TTATTTTTCATTAATTTGCTACCGCCTCTCGACTCTTTTTTTTTTGTGAAAAAAAGAAATTGGAAATAGCTCATGTCAAATGTAGAAAAAATTGTTTTAAAAAATATATATATCAATAGCAACTAACATTGTTAAAATTAGACTTTTTCTGTTGCCCAGCATTTTGATCTTTGCTAAAAATCTTACTTTTCAGTTTAAGTTTTTATTAATTAACTTTAAAATTTTTCAATTTAAATTATATTTTAAAATTGCAAAATGTTAACTTTCTATTTTTTCCCCATTAAATTTTAAATAAAAATTCGAACATGATTTTTCGATTATTTTGATAATTTGGTGCATGAAAAGAAAAATATTTGGGGTAGTTTTTTGGAGGTGGTGGTGGTGGGGGGAGGAATTGTGCTTTTTTTTTCTTTCAGTTTTAAAAAAGAATCCTTTTTATTAATTCGTTTCAGAATCTCGCATGGAAAGTTCTCAATGAGTTATAAATATAATTTTTTTATATTAAAAAAAAATTTAGATAATGAGGATTAAATTAAATTTGCGTAATGGAAAAAATGACCGGTCAAAAATTTTGAATATTATTCCGAATAATTTTGTGTGCGGTATACGAATGAATAAAAAATCCTACTTCTGTTTGAATTACGTACAAGATTTTATAAATATTAGATTCTAACATTTTGTGAGTCTCATTTTGTGAGTATATTCACTCACACACGCAGCCATGCTTCCAGCCCAGTGCCCAACAACAAAATGAAATTTTAAATGTCAAACGACGACAAAATATGAAAATTCCAGAAATAGTTAGGTTTACCATATCTAGTGTATCAAAGTAGGGTTACAAAGACGGCGCAATTATCGCCAACCAAAGTAATTCGTGCCAAGGGTGTGGGCTCTCCTAGGATCAAACCATGGTGGTATTGATGAGCTCAATCAAGCTTTTCTTCGATGTCGATAACATGAACTTGAAAGTATCGTCATCGATGAAAGATGGTTACCCAGAACTTGGCTTATCAGAAAGGTCGAAATCACCTATTTTGAATTTTCAAATCATCTGCGTGTTCACTCAGAAACTGTACCTTCACCAAACACTTTTTCTAATTTTAAAATATCTTGTTAGTTAATAATAGTTAACGTCTTTTTTTATGCTCAAATAAAAACTTGCCGAGGGGTGGCTGTTCTCTGTGGGAGTGGCGGCCCTTCCTGGGGACCGGTATTCATAGTTCTGAACCCTTATTGGATGAGTTTGGGACGGGAAAAACACATTTTTATTAAATTTCTTCACGCTTCTTAGCATTTCTCGTAAATGAACTTTATGAGTACATGATCACTTCTCACTTAATACTAACATGAATGATTTTCGCTATATTCTATATTAGTATTTATGAATTTAGCGATAAAAGGAGAGCCAAATATGCGTCAAATGCATATGGGTATACTTGTTGAAACTTGTAACCGAAACGGACACAACTTTCCGGTACACCTAATAAAAATTTATTGGGAATAACAAGTTCCTAAATTGATTTTTGTTTTTAAAAATGACTAAATGAATTAAGTGATAAATATTCCTAAATTTGTTTTAATAGTTGTCTGAAGCTTCAAATTTAGTTTTTTCTGCATTTTGAGGACAATATTTTTCTCAAAGCCAATAAAGTTTCTTATTACTTTCATACAGTGTGCTAAAGTATTATAAGATCAACTTTAGTTTTGGAAATTATGAAATAAATGATGGCTCTAATTTGATTCAAACACTTGAAATAAGGTATAACGTATTTATTATAACTGTTTCACACACACACAA
Organism: Trichonephila inaurata madagascariensis; assembly: GCA_019973955.1. Lineage (NCBI taxonomy): Eukaryota > Metazoa > Arthropoda > Arachnida > Araneae > Nephilidae > Trichonephila > Trichonephila inaurata. The sequence goes on along the minus strand of BMAV01026039.1, from coordinate 391,769 downwards.
CAATTTTGAAAATAAGGCAGTAAAGGGTTAAGTTAATATCAATATTAGAAATTAATGAAATTTACATTAACAAATAAGGACAATTGTTTCAGAAAAACAAAAAGTGAGATATATATATAGTTGACATTGGTCCGTTATATTTTCTGATTTTTTCTGTATTTCTTTGAAATTTAGAAATATTGTGTCAATTTTTCACAGTTAAGTAAACCAGGTGAAAAATGTGAATGACTCTCCAAGCCATTAACTGATCTTCCACCCTTTGTCGATTGAGAAATATCTTTCCGATTTCTTCTCAAGTCATTCTAATAGTTGTTTGTATAGCCATTAAGGTTAAATTTCTTTTGGTCCGAAAATGTAATTTGTTTCCTCTTGTCATTTCCAAGACATGACATTAGGGTTTCTTTCCCGGAAAATCATAGTTAGGAGAGGGGGGGGGGGCAGCGCCGGTGTCGTCCACGTCACTTGACTATGGTTCAAAATTACGTGGTCCTTGCCAAAAGCCTCGTGTAGCTGAACAGTGCGACGTTAATATTCACTCACCCGGGGAATCATAAGATTTTTGTACTTCTATTCCCGGGAATCGCACGCTGCAGTTACTGTCGATATTTCGCGATTACCTAGTAAAAATTGTTTGGTTTGACAAGCCCAAGTGATAGAGAGAGAGAGGGACAAGACTTTTCTGCGAAGAGGAATCAATATCCAACTGTTCGCACTCAGAAGAGAGCATAGAGATTTTGAAAGAAAAACCTCTGACGTTGAACGAAAAATTAGAGAAAGCAATTTATACTATAAAACAAACCAAAAACTCTTGTTCAACCCAAAAAAAGTACTAGTTTCAACAAAATCATAAAACAAGAGATGCTGTTGCTCTACTCGACTGAAAATCAATCACCAAACATTATAAAACTATACGAAGCTTTAAAAACAATTCCTCCAACTTCAGTTGAAGCCAATAGAGCATTTTCTGCTGCCGTATTGTTCGCCACAAAGCTTAGAACTAGGCTGAGTGATGAAAATATAAATTGCTTATGCTTTGTGAAATCCTGTTTTAAAAAGGAATGATCAATTTATTATATATTCTTTGTATTTCTTAGCTCACTATATAAATAAGAATTAATTTTGGAATTTATATGTATCCTTATTTTATATAATTAATATAGATTTTATTTAAAAATAACTTGTTTTTAAATTTTTTGAACTTTGATGTATTTTCGGGAATCCCGGGTACGACAATTACATTCCCGGGATTTCCCGGACATTCCCTGGAATGTAAAAACCCGCGCAATCAGAAACTCTACATGACACCTATTTCGGTCTTTCTTCCAGAGCAGTGGTCTTTAAACTTTCTCGACTCCCGGAACCCTTGAAACAATAAGATGTTCCTGGGGAACCTTATCCGAGAGCACTTGGAAGAAAATATCTTAAAAAAATATTTAAAGTAGATCGACATGCTTTAAGTATTCTAAGATTTAAAAAAAGTGTATTTTTTTTACTAAAGCTTTTAAACATAACATTAAAATGTAAATTACTTCTTAACTTGTGTTCCATTGCAATATATTTAATAACTGGGGTAATGTGTTAACATTTTTTTTTACAGTAACTACTAAAATCTGGGTCTGTTGAAGCTGTCTACAGTCGCATTTCATAATCTGCGTTCATTCGCTTCCGTATTTTGTTTTTGTTGCCACATACGTTCAGAGAAATAATTTAAATACGTAGTTCACAGAATGGCATTAAAATACTTAACTGTGTGAGAAACTTCTGCTTATACTGAAAAAGGGTTCCTGCTTAAAGTTAGACTGACATCGAATTTCTGTTGATATGCCGATAAGTTGTTCCTTCTCCTACATTGTTCCTTCTGTTTATCCATTCATACTTGGAGAAGCACATGACTTTTACGAAATTTAAGATTTTATTTTATTTTTACGAGCAAAATTCCTTTAAGACTGATATTTTATAAAATTAAAATTTTATCAAAAGTTTTGGCGCTTTGATTAAGCAAAGAGTGATTTTTTTTTCGGAACCCCTATTAAAGTTTCAGGGAACCCAGGTTGAAGAATCTCTGTTCTAGATGATTTTTTCTTCATTTTCGTAAATTTTAAATTAGTATTTAATTTAAGTCTCTTCCAAATTGTGACGTATGAAGGTTTTTTCTTAAACGTTTTCAAATTTCTTAGTCGAAAGACCTTTTTTATTTGGTAGTCAGAAAACTTGTGCAGTCTTGTCAAAATCATTCACAATTCCTACTATTGCCTCACACTCTCTATATATTTGTTTATCTTGGTGGAATTTTCAATCGCTAATAAAATACATTTTAAAGCGCTCCATAGAGCTGAAATTTTATATACATGATTATTTTGGATGACAATACAGTAATTTAAATACAATTAATAAAAATTAATTAAAACTAATTATTCAAAGTATTACAAATACAGCCACATTGGCATCATTTTTGGCGACTGAGTCAAAACTTGGAAAAAGTTTTTTTCTCACACTTAAAAGTGCTCACTTCAGCTGAAATTTTCTATACACCATTGTTTTGGGTAAAAATACAATAATTTAACTAAAATTAATTGACTGAAACTAATTATTTAAAGAATTACTAATACAGATACGTTGGTTTCATTTTTAGCGACTTGGGTCAAAACTTATAAATTTTTTTTCATTTTTTTTCATTTATTTGAACTGAAATTTTATAGACACGATTGTTTTGAACGCGACAATACGAAACTTTAATGATAATTAATAAAAATGAATTACCATTTAATGTTGTGATTCTGTCCTATGTATATACATACTTATATTAATTGTAACTATTTAATAAAAAGTAGCTAAAATAAAATTTTTCTTTGTTGATCTAAGTAGGAGTTGACTTAAATTTTTTTTATATTACTTATATTTTTCTTTTAGTCGTATTACTTTACTTGAATCATCTTTTCTGATTATGATAGTATGAAAAAATCAAATTTTTCTTCACATCACCTTCTTTTATCCGCAGCATCTCATCTAGATAAAGCAAAATCTGCTTCTTTGTATGCGTTTTTTAATGATTCTGTGTGTGGTAGGATGTATAAATATACTTATTTTCTGAAGTGATCATTTTTTGTAATTTTTCAACACAACCTGTATTTGATTTTTAGAAAAATTTAGAATTCAATAAAATTTAAGCTAATTTTTTAAAAGTAGCAATTAATACTGAAAGTATTTCACGGCCCATTTAAATACACACGCTAACAAATTGTTAAAAAATTAGAAATGCACTAATTCGTTAGTTGTCTTATAATTTCTTATCAGAAGGATAAGTTGTTAAATTGTGAAACAAACAAGTAATATAAAAAAAAAGGCAATTCCTACTTAGATCAACAAACAAAAATTTTATTTTAGCTACTTTTTATTAAATAGTTACAACTAATATAAATATGTATATACATAGAACAGAATCACAACATTAAGTGGTAATTAATTTTTATTCATAATCATTAAAATATCGTACTGTCATCCAAAACAATCTTGTCTATAGAATTTCAGTTCAACTGAATGCTTTAAAACGTGAGAAAAAAGACCTTTTCAAGTTTTGACACGTCGCCAAAAATGATGCCAACGTGGCTGTATTTGTAATTCTTTAAATAATTAGTTTTAATCAATTTTTATTAATTATAATTAAATTATTGTATTGTTATCCAAAATAAAATCATGTATATAAAATTCCAGCTCAATGGAGCGCTTTAAAATGTATTTTATTATCGATTGAAAATTCCACCAAAATAGATAAATAAGTAAATAAATATAAAGAGAGTGTGAGTTATATAATAGTACGAATTGAAAAACATTGTAATACACCTGATTTATTTATGTTTTAAGTAAAACTGAATGGCTACTTCAGCTGGTATGCATAAGATTTTAAATTTAAACGCTTAATATTAGGTAATCAGGAAAGTATAACGTTTTCATAGATCACAGTACAAGTAATTTCAAGAATTGTTTACACTTATGGGATAAAATTTAAAGAATTATTTATCCGTTATATCAGCATCCATTTTACTTTAGTTATTGACGAAATTCGAAAACGCGCTCACTTTAATTTTAAATATATTTCTAAGTCTTAGCAACGTCTATATAAAACAGTGCAATATGTGCGTGTTTGCTTTATGCATTTAAATTCGAGATTAACACTCCAGAAAAGGGGTACTCAACCTCAGGCGTCGTCCTCGTGACTTGACTATGGTTCAAAATTCTGAGGTTTGTTACCAAAAGCCCTCGAGTAGCTGAATAGTGCGACGTTAATATTCACTCACTCACAAAAACAGTGTTGTGGTCAGGTATCCGAGTGGTCATGGTCGCAAACTTGTTGCTGAATTTATTTCTATCGAGTCATTGGTTAAATTCCTAGTACCACTAAGGACTCCCAATGTGGAACACTGATTCACATTATGTCCGTAGAAGTTGCCCATCTAGTAAAGTGGTTAGTAACGCCGACTGCTGTGCCGTAGTGCCTAGGTTTGAATTCCGGAGAATACATGGATGTTTGTAAATGTATAGTGCCTTTGCGGCAGGTGAGTACTTTAAATAGGCCGGACTCGTGGCCGGCGTGTCATCAGTTCAAACATAGTACTGCTGAAGACTCGCTGTGTAGGGAAGCGATGTATGTTAAATCTGTCGAGAGCTCAAACGTCCTCCCGTTGGTGTGGTAGTTAGGAGTAGGGCCAGTTCAGGTGTCGCCCTCATCACATGGTCCGAAATTACGAGGTCCGTCTCCAAAAGCCCTCGAGTAGCTGAAGAATGCGACGTTAATATTCAATCAATCAATCAATCAATTTTACAAAGTTTCCTATATACTGTTTTCATAAAAGGGTCGCAGATAGGGCTTACTGTTGTACAGAGGCCCAGGACCTCAAGAAGTCTTAAGATGTCACTGACTCCCCATATTTCCCCGACATGTCTCCTGCGCAGTACCACATTTTTTAAATCTTTGCGCAATTCTATGTTTGTGAATAATTTAACCATGAAGAATTTGAGAGAGATGTCGATAGTTTTTGAAAATAAAATAAGTAATATGAAAAAAAAATTTCTAAGTCAATTCCTACGTAGATCAACAAAGAAAACTTTTATTTTAGCTACTTTTTATTAAATAGTTACAATTAATATAAATATGCATATACATAGGACAGAATCACAACATTAAGTGGTCATTAATTTTTATTAATTATCATTAAAGTATCGTATTGCCATCCAAAACAAACGTGTGTATAAAATTTCTCTTCAACTGAATGCTTTAAAACGTGAGAAAAAAACCTTTTCAAGTTTTGGCACAAGTCGCCAAAAGGGTCTCTAAGTCGCCAACGTGGCTGTATTTGTAATTCTTTAAATAATTAGTTTTAATCAATTAAAATTTTTATTAATTATAGTTAAATTATTGTATTGTTATCCAAAATAATCATGTATATAAAATTTCAGCTCAATGGAGCGCTTTAAAATGTATTTTATTAACGATTGAAAATTCCACCAAGATAAATAAATATATAGAGAGTGTAAGCTAATAGAGGAATTGAATAAGTAGCTTCAGATAGAGAAATTGAATTTATAAGTAAGCTTCTCCCTAGGAAAGGATTGATCAGTGTGAGGGAGCCTATTTTGATGAATAAAATTATTTTGTATTAGTTTACACTATAGATTCCCCTTCCCCTAGTTCAGAGACGGCAGAAATTTCTTTGAGTCTTTTTGAAGACTCATTGAGGTTTAATTGTTTGAAATAAAGATAGATGTACGTTAAAGCTATGCGTAGAGGAATAATTACAAAATCAGTGATCGAATTTCCGGTTTTCTTCTTCGCTAAAAAAAATTATTAGAGATTTGTGTAAAGTTCACAAATTGGTGTTACTCTTCGATCTTTTTTAAAAGAGAACCAAGTGTTGGTTGGCGAATCGTTTGGATCGATTAATTTCTGGATGGAAAGATTTAAAATTAAAAATTGGAAACTGTCGCTTTTCAGGACTATTTTCAAAAATCAACCAATTAATTACATGCCTAAAACTAATTTAATTATTTTAAAGAAAACTCAGGAATGCTTAGATAGTGCAAGAATTTTAATCATGTGACGTTTTGTTCGAGAGTTAGACTGCAAAGTGTATCAAAAGTGGCTTTGATTTGCATTTCGATGTCACTCAGTTTCGGGATAAAAAAAATTTCATGCGTATGGGCCTTTATATGTTTGTGCTATGCTGCTTCTGCACACTAATTCTTTCTTTTATTGATATTATTAAAAATCTGCGTGGGAAAAAGTAGGCGATGACTTCAATCATTTGAATAACAAACCGATTTATTAACCGACGAGGACAAACAAATGACTACAAGAAGACAAATCGAAAGAAATATTATACACAAAGAAATATTATAACGAATTATTTACAATATTGAAAAACGCACAAGCTTTGCAATTTTCCAGAAACAGCTTTAGAACAGTTCTACTGTCACAGGAACTCAGACAGATAAATTATATCTCTCTAATCACAGTCAACGCACAAGCAGATTCTGATCTTGACTGATTCTCTTCTGAATTTCATCAACTTATGTATAGCCTCATGGAAATTTTTTTGAAAGGTTAACCCGAGAGACTTTTCGATGATTCCTTGGCGATATCATATATTTCACCAAATTTGTCGATAAAAAGGTGATAAACTCGTCAATCTGGAAATCCTGGGAACATCTATGGTTGTCAAAACCTTATTCAAATTCATGTTGGGGAAGTGAACTTTGTAAAACTCAATTTCCCTCAAAGGAGAGTGTTATCGCAAGAAAAACAACATACGTGGCGTATTTCGATAGACATTATTATTTTTTTTAAAAAATTAGTTCCGAAGCTGCTCATTATCTTTTAAACGGAGTTATTCTTGGTTTTATTTCCTCTGGTTTTCAGAGAAGCTTTCAAATAATTATTTTAATGACTTGTTTATGTGGGACTTTCTACAGATATAAATGTAGCACTGCACACATTCCTCCTTCCCTCTATTTTCTACAAATAAATAAGATTCGAGTTCTCTATAAATAGCTGTACATCCAGAAATATATTTACCAAATAAGTGTGTGCGTGGGTTATTTGAAGTCTTTGACAGAGGCGTTTTTTTTCTTTGTTGTTATCGCCATGGAAATGTTCAGACAGGAAATAATTTTGTTCCTTTGGATTTCTTGCTATTTTATTTTTGGGGAACGCATTGAGACGTTTGTAAGGAAAAATCTTTAAAAATATTCGTTAATATAACTTGCTTGAATCTGATTTTATTGCAGCGAGCATTGAAAAAAAACACACACACAGAAGAGCTCCTCAATTAATAATTTCATTATTTTTTTCTATTTTGTCTGTGTTGGAAAAGATAATTATTTCATCTTTCATTTTAATTCAAAACATTTCATTTCAGCGAAGATTTTTATATTCTAAGCTTTTGAATAATTTTTGCTCATTGGCAGACATTATTATTATATTTTCTGCCTTTTCTTGAATTTTTCAAAATTTCTCGACCGTATGATTAATTTTTGTGTGCTTGATGTAGGAATTATTACTTTTTTTCGCCATTAACATTTAAGAAAATGAAAATTCTCAGTGAATATTGGCTGGAAACATGTCAGTAAATAAATTGAAAGTAGATCCTCATACTTTTATGCTTTTAAACAACATTTCTAAAGAGAAGATGAAAGTTTGATAGGATTAAGCTACCCAACACTGTTTTCACATTAACATTTTCATTCTTTCAAAATCAAATCAGTGAAACGGTTGGCTGATTTCATAGGATAAATTTTAATTCCGATTCATATGAGTCAGACTATCATATCCACATGTTAAACAATTAAACTGAAGTAAATAAGTTCGAATGATTTTTTAAGAAATTGCATTTGCAGAGTTTCACCGATTTTGTCTTTGGATTTTCGAACATTGCGTTTCCGTGAGAACATATATATATATATATATATATATATATATATATATATATATATATATATATATATATATATAATTAATTTTATGTCATAAATTTACGAATTTCTTGAAACGACTTAAGCCTAAAAATCGTTTTCACAGCCTGATGAATGCGTAAACTAGAATAATTTGAGGAACACCTTCGTAAGCCTATATTTAAGGGTAAAAAAAAAAAAATCTTCGAGGTTCCCTCGAATAGCTTGAAAGCCAACCTGAGGAGAATCATGTCCCTTGCAATATTTTTTTTAAATGTTTAGAACACTGTGTGTACGTGTGAATAAATTCACGATGTCTAAAAACGGAATACGCTGTGTAGTTGAAAAATGCTACGGGAAAAATAATAAGTAATAATCAATAAAAGAAAAAGAAAAACTAATTTTTATTTAATTTTATTATTTTTATATCTTATGATTACAATTATTATTAATTTTATTAAATTTTATTATTTTAGAATTCGATAAGTCACAGATTTGTATTTTAATATTCGAGCTGGCCGTATCAAAGAAAGGTTATAGCTTAGAGAAGCGGTGGGTGGAGAAATATGAAACGAAGCATAGGGTTGCCAATTTGTCGAGTTATCTTGAAATTTGGCATGGTTGTAGTGCTGATTTAAGTTCATTTCGGGCCCTTGGCTCAGAAGATCTACGGGCCCCCTTCGCAATGATGGATCGAAATTTATTACCAGAAGCCCAATGGATAAATTGGCACTGCATGGTTGCGATAGTATGTTAAGTACCCGTTTTGGTACATGTTATAGCAATGCCATTTAAGACTTTTGGTGAATTTCAGCAAGTTTTTGCAATTCTCCTTAAAATGGTATTATATAAACAGGTTGCTGTAATTTGTACAACTTTTGGCGATTTTTCTCTAGCATTCAGTCACTCTCGGGTGTTAAATCGCTGACATGCAATCATTCATTGTCCAGGAATGTTTTAATGTATGGGACACCTGGATCCGGGTCCAGGGCCTGGAGAAGACATCGTTTTGTTCTCTACTTGGCCTCGATAAGATCAGGATCCTAAAAGTTTTAATTGTCAAATGTGTTTTCCCTGAGATATTATCCGTAAAACTAGAAATTTTGAACTATAAGCCATGTAGCTACAGTGGCAAGGCTATATTATTGTATCATGTCCGTGTCTAGGCCTTATCACCGTACACCAACACTCATTGAATCGAAAGGCAGCTGTAGGCTTGTGCGATTGAGTTACGCACGTCTATTTGTTACGATTTACCGCTTGTACGAGTATTTGACAATCTATGCTATATACTGTCTGTTTAAAAGTGTCGCAAAAAGGAGTTCACACTTTTGCAAAGGGGCCCAGAGTCTCAAGACGCCCTTATTATTGGCGATAAATCATTGGCACACAATCATTCTTTGGTGATTAATCTCTGACATGCAGTTTTTCTTTGGAGATTAATCCGAAGTCCATCAGCAATAGCCAGTGGCGTAACGGAGAATATTAGCCTCTCCCCCCCCCCCTGCAAAGTCAGGTATTGGGCCTCAAGACAGATTTTTCAAAGCTTGGCGTCAGTCAGGCTTTGGGCCCCCTAGAACCCTGCCCCCCTCCACGATGTGGTTGTGTACGTTACGCCACTGCCAATAACCCTTATATTGCTCTATAGTGTAACGTTAGTATAACTCTCACTCACTTGACGATTAATCTCTGACTTGCAATCATTCTTTGGCGATAAGTCTGGGCTTCGGTAGCCCAATGGTCAAGGTATCGGATCATGGCAGGCATGCCATGAGTTCGAGCCCAGTACCACTAAAGACCCGCCGTGTAGGGCAGCGATGCATGTTAAATCTGTCGAGAACGGAAACGTCCTCCCGTTGGTGTGGTGTGGTAGTTAGGAGAGGGGGATGCCATCTCAGGTGTCGTCCACGTCACTTGACCATGGTTCAAAATTACGTGGTCCGTCACCAAAAGCCCTCGTGTAGCTAAATAGTGCAACGTTAATATTCACTCACTCACTCACTTGGCGATAAGTCGCTGGCACAAAGCTTATGTGTAAGTATTAACATTTTATCGCTATCCAGTGGAGTACACAGACTACTTTTACGGGAGGGGAGAAGGGGTTATACATTTGAAAACCCCCGCAAAGGCATAAGCTTTATGCTAAAAATTAAAAAGCATTTGGTGTATCGGGAAGGGTTTAACCTCTAAGCCACCCCCCTTGTGTACGCCACTGCCGTTGTCACGAAATACTTTTGATATCATCACAGCATTAAAACGAAAGTCATCATTTGTTTGTGTTATCTATGATCTTTTATATGGTTGCTTGTGAGAGCTACCACATATCTGTGAAGTTAAAAACGAAAAACTTCTGAAAGATAAACATTCATTACTCTCCCTCGGCTGATGAAATCGCGTGTTTGTTACATTTTAAGGGACAACTGACCCGGTAAACAAGATAATGGTCGCGAATCAGAAGGATATTTTTTTTTTTACAATTAAAAGAGGAGCAGATAAATACAGTGAGCTAGTTGATTCGATAAACAAATCATCGCCTGGCAACAAATTACAAGAACACATGCGAAACTATCTTTTTTTTCACGGGGCGAGTCACTGGGCGGTTGGCGTAAGAAAAACAACAATTTGTTTTAAGTTCATTTCGATTAACTTTTGTCGAATGTCTAAATAAAATAGAACTCCCCCCCCCCCTCTACGAGGCCTTTGCTTTCTGATATAATCTGCAATTTGGTCTGTATTTGTTTGAATGAAGTCCCGAACCTTCTAATGATGCATCACTGAAGCATGATAAATGTGTAAATAAATACAAATTTAATGGAAGTCAAACAGAATTGTGTCGATTTTAGATATACACTATGGTTACAAATTGTGTGATGTAGCGGTTTTATTGTGTACCAAGAACTAAAGGTTTTACTTGCGTGGATTCTGATGTGTATCATTAATGAGGAAAGAATTATGTAGGTGAGAAGGAGGGGGGGGGTGTAGTCCACGTCCTCAAGGTTACATGCTGTATAATGAGCCAATAAAGCAACCCTTTGTATAAATTAAAACTTTATAGAAGGGACTCTCGTTTACTTTCTAAACTACTTCTCAAATCAATCAGTTCAGATACAATTATCTTGATTATCACTACAATCAAACAAACACTGTCCGTCGTGTTAAAACACTCCCAAGAAACTCTATTCTTCACACAGCAAAACCACGCGCCATGCGTCGGCTCTCACCAAAGGAATTCAATTTTCTTCACCCCAACAACAGTTCAGCGCTTTGCACTTCCAAAACAAGGGACTTTTTCTTGTCCTGACTGCCTCGCTCGAGAGTCAATCACCTTCTCTCTACAAAACACAGTAACTTCTCCCCCGCAGGTGCGGGAACGTCGCCAACTCTTGAAGAATCTACCGCCAACCAGTGGTCAGACACTACAGGGACCCTTTTAATGGCTACGGGGCAGAGGTACGTTTCGAATTTCCCTGACAATTAGGGTGTCGTTAACAAAAAGAAATCTTTTAGTTAAATTAAATGTAAAAAAATACATTTTAAAAATAATTTGGATATACATTTAACTTGTGTGGAATAATAATATGATCTAATGCAACTCGAAAAGCTGATTTGTTCTGACTAGTCAAGTGGCCGTGGTAGCCGAGTGGTATAGGTATCGGATCGTGGCTTGCCTTGTCACGAGTTCGAGCCCAGTACCACTAAAGACTCGCCGTGTAGGGCAGCGATGCACGTTAAATCTGCCGAGAGCTGAAACGTCCTCCCGTTGGTGTGGTGTGGTAGTTAGGAGAGGGGGATGCCAGCTCACAGGTGTCGTCCACGTCGCTTGACCATGGTTCAAAATGACGTGGTCCGTCGCCAAAAGCCCTCGTGTAGCTGAACAGTGCGACGTTAATATTCAATCAATCAAATCCAACTAGTCAAAGCAGCGAACAGAACTCTGAGGGGGGAGTCGCTGACTTTAGGCTTTTGGGAGCAATTAATATATAAATATTTATTTATCCAAGATTATTTTTGTGACAAGTTTCGAATCAAAGCTTCAAGAAGGGGTAATCTTAATAATTCATTTGGAATCAGAGGCTCAATTGTTTTCCGATGGATTCTGAAATTGAATTGAATTTGAGCTATAGTTAATCCTTTCATTTTCATCAGCTAGTCATTTAGTTTTTAATTCATTCATAAAACAACATTTTCTGATAGTCTTGAAGAATGGAATTGAAAGTATCTAAAAAAAAAATCTATTTTAGTGTCATTCTACATGCTTTTATGTGTGCTCAGTTCTTATTTTCGTATTCTTTCTTTGGGTCGAAGTAGACCAGAATTTACGTTTGTAAATTATTTAATTAAATTGATTATTAATATTTAATTAAATTAAATACTAACATTCATTTTCAAAAGCTCAATTCTGTGGATTCCTTTGCATTGGCTCTTTATACTGAAGTAATGTGATACCTTTTGATACCTTTGGTTTATGGTAATTTAGAATATATTTTATATTTTATTACTTTTATATTAGTTTTAAGTAGTTAGTTTTAGATGCTCCTAGGTTTTGGTGATTTAAATTTTTCCATATTATGTTTGCTATTAAATATTTTTTAACAATATGTTTAACTGCATTATGTACAATGCTGGCCACCGTAAATGCAACACCCTGAAGGAAGCATGCAAATGACATGAAATTTACAACATGCATTAGCGGAGGTGAGATATGCAAATGATTAGAATTTCAGCGCAGACACATCACGCGCGCCCGTGGCGCCACCTCAAAGCGCTATTTAAGGCTTTGAGATTTCGACGATTTCAAGTTTGGAAATTGTGTTTTTCTTCTGGTTTTTTCAAAAGACGATCAGTTATGTCTCGTAGTAAACAGCGATCAGCTTTTGATCAAGTATCCAAGTTCGACAGAGGAAGGATAGTGGCCTACGGAAATTGTGGATTATCTTTCAGGGAAATCGGTAGTCGTGTTGGACAAAGCCAAACAACTGTAATGCGGATATGTGACCGTTGGATGCAGGAGGGTATGACGGACCGACGTGGTCGATTACATCCACCTCAGTGCCCACTTCACGCGAGCACAGACAAATTGTGCGCATGGCAGTGACGGATCGCTCAGTCACATCACGAACCATAGCACAGGACGTTGAGTGTGTAACGCATCATTCAGTGTCTGCGCGTACCATTCGACGCCGTTTATAGCAGAGTGGTCTGTCCGCAAGACGTCCATTGCTTGGTCTACCCTTGATGCAGAACCACAGACGTATCCGCCGCCAATGGTGCGATGAAAGAAGGATGTGGGTGGCAGAATGGAATGAAGTTGTCTTTACTGACGAGTCACGCATCAGTTTGCGACACCATGATGTTCGGATTCGAGTCCGGAGACACCGTGGAGAGAGGATGCTGAATAGTGGCGTTATGCACCGCCACACTGGTCCTGCACCGGGTATTATGGTATGGGGTGGTATTGGATATCACTCTCGCACTCCACTAGTACGCATTGCCGGTACTTTAAACATCCAGCGCTACATTTCCGAGGTGTTGGAGCCAGTTGTCCTTCCTTACCTTCAAGGCTTGTCCACAGCCATATTTCAACAAGATAATGCACGACCACACATGGCGCGCATTGTCCAAAGGTTCTTCGCAATCACCAGATTGAATTGCTTCCCTGGCCGGCTCATTCTCCAGATCTTTCGCTGATAGAAAACATGTGCTCCATGGTTGCTCAACGATTGACCCAGATTACATCCCTAGCTGCCACACCAGATCAACTTTAGCAACGAGAGGAAGCTGCTTGGTCTGCTGTACCCCAAGAACACACCCAAAGTCTCTTTTGAATCAATGCCGAGGCGTGTGGCAGCGGGGATCTCCAACAATGGCGGCTACTCTGGCTACTGATTCTGGTAGGAACCACACTTCACAGAAGTCTATCAATTTAATCATTTGATACTTGGTCAACATGTTATCTAAAAAATAAATTTTGTTGTGCTATCTCTTGTCTTTCTTGGTGTTGCATTTACGGTGGCCAGCAGTTTATTTTGAACTTTATTTCCACCCT
>BMAV01026039.1:343935-370418 GCA_019973955.1 Trichonephila inaurata madagascariensis | reverse complement strand
CTCTATATACTCTATTAGCCGAACTCTTGGGTCGGCCATTCAGAACTGCTTCTCTTCACTCTCTGCAAACTTTTCTTCTTTGAAACATCGGACTTTCACTGCATTCATATTGATTAGGCTTGCACCGCCCACTTCATTGATCTCCCCACAAGTTACTTTTTGTAGCTTTTAAAGAAGATTTTTCTATATTACTTCAATATTCTCACCTGTAAAGCAAATGTATGTATTAATTTCAACAATAAAGATATTTCATATCAAATATTTTGACTTACACTGGGTAATACGAGTAGAAACTCTGTACTGTTATCCTCAATATCCAATAGGGGATTACAGCCCGACAAGGCTAATAGCTCCACACAGTTATTCTCAACGATCTATAAAAGGGGCTAAATTAATGTGACGTCATAGTCTCATGATGAATGTAATCACGTGTTTACACCCAACTTACTCGTATTTATGCGCATCACTGTTGCCAATTTTTGTTTTTTAATTCCTACTACTAGTTCACTCTTTCCCTATATATTTATAAATATATCTTGTTCAAATTTTCAATCGTTAATAAAACAGTTTTTATTCATCCATTCAAGTTCAAATGCATTTTGTAAAACTTGTAGTAGATGACACTAGATGCTATAATACAGTTTTTTAAATGTTAATTCATTAATTAAATTAAAAAAGGAATAAATATTAACAAACAAAAAATAGTAGTCCAACAGCATATAAAGAAAGGAAAATCGTTCATTGTGTCCCTATAGCGCAATGGATTGTGTGTTGGACTTTTAATCCAAAGGTGGAAGTGGGAGGGGGGGGGGTTCAAATCCCAGCTGGAATGGCAAATTTCTGAGTATGTGATTTTTTTTGCCATGCTATTATCTTTTTTACCATACTATTTTATTAGAATAATTAAATTAAACTAATAAATAGTAACAAAAAAAAAATTTAGCCCAACACCCTATATAGAAAGGAAAATAGAAAAATGCGAGGAAAATCGCTTTCTATTTTGTCACTTAACATTGTGATTATGTCATATGTATATACATATTTATATTAATTGTAACTATTTAATAAAAAGTAACTAAAATAAAAAATTTTTGGGAGTAGGAATTGACTTAAGAACCTTTTTCTTATATTACTTGTTTACATAAACTTCCTTTTAAAAAGTATATATTTGTTAATAATTATCCTACACTTAGGTAAAAAGAAACGAGGCTTGATTTAAGAATACCCGTATAATATAATTTCTAAAATTGCGAAAAACGCGTTGAAGATTTTTCATGCTTGGACATCTTTCTCTAATTTTATCTGGATTTTGTAAGTACAACAGCGAGTGCAAGTCTAGTGTGAGCTGACAAAACACGTGACTGCACTTCTCATGTGGCCGTCATGAATTTATTCCATTGAGATGTTTTTTCTGGTCGTCATTTTCCCCATGACTGTTGTAACGATTCCCACCACCCACCTGTGAATCGGCTTCTTTGTGGAAATAATCATCACACGGGCATTTTTCATCTGCAGTTTGAAAGTTATTGCGTGATCCCACCTGGAACCTCCTCCCCCGCAACCTATGACCCACCAAGGACCCTTTTCCCACTATTAGCAAGATGTTACTGGTTGCTAAGAGGTCAATCGCTGATCCCCGGAGCAGAGAGAGGGAGATGATTTGAAACCTTCAAACTGAGCAGACCCCGAAAACAACTCCTCTCTCACAAACCACATCATTTGAACTCTAATAATCTTTTAATAAGTTTAATAACTTCAATGTATAATCTTTAAATAATAGCTCTGTGACGTAAATAAACTGAATGTTTAAATTGATCAATATCACGCTACCGTTATTTATCTCAAACGTCACACTGTGAGGGTTAGAACAGTTTTCATACAAATCTAATTTCGCTGCAAAATCTATTAGAAAATTAAAGTTAAAAAAGTAATTTGTTTAAGTTAACTGTGCTCGGAACCGTGATTTTTTTAAAAAAACCGCATAGGTAAATTTTTTTCATATTTAGTGTCAATTAAATTAGAATATACGTATAATATTAAGGCTTTTTATGGACTGAGGAGGTTTTTAAAATCTAAATTTCTTTCAAGGAACACAATTTTTAATTTACAAATTTTTTATTAGACCAGTTCTGTCACATACATCTGAGACTTGGACAATAACAAAACTGGAAGAAAGTCGAATGGCATCTTTTGAGAGACAATTTTTTTGAAGTATACTTGAAGGTGTAAACGAAAACAATAGCTGAAGAAGAAGATACAGTTTTGAATTATGTAGAAATTATAAACAACCTGACATAATTAAATACATGAACATAAATAGAATGAATTGGATACTTGGAGAACAAAAGTAAAGTCATTATGGAGGAATTTTCAAAGGAAGGCACTGATTCATGAGGGACTGTGTCTTGCCAGATATGATGATGCATATAATATTGTTTAAAGAATATTATTGCAAGAAAAAAATTACTTTTTTGGCAGAAAATGAAAAATGACGTTTTCAAAAAAATTCTCCTTTTATAGAAAATTTTTCAACAATAATAATATTTTACCTGTATATAGGCTAGAGTGCGATCGAGGATTTTACAAATGTATAACTTAAAATATGAATTAATTCACACTTCTATTATATCAAACTAAATAAATTTTAACATAAAACCACAATTGATATTTCAATTGATTGCAACTTAGAAAAAAATAATGTTAATTTTCCAAAGCTTTTAGTGTAAACTTGGAATTGAAGTCTTAGCTATATAGGTAAAATATTATTATTATAGAAACACTTTTCTCAGAAGGAGAATGTTTTGAAAATGTCACCATTTCTCCACTTTTTGCCACAAAAAATTGCATTTAAATAATTTTTTTCTTGTAATAATATTGTTACGTTGATCGGGGTTCGAAGATTTTATGCCAATCATTTGCAAAGAATAAGGCAGTTCTTTAGGAGAGATGAAAATTTATTGTCGAGAAAACACCAATCCTTGAAATACAGAATTCAACAGCAATATTAGCAGAATAAATCTCAGAAGGTCTTCACACCTTCAACAACACTCAGACACAATTATCAGTGTCTAAAATAAATGTACGTAAAAGATTATTTACAAGCGCCGCTCGTCCTACTCAACAGCCGAGCTAATCACTAATCGACTCTTCACGGTCCAGGCAAGACTACTAATCACTAGTCAAAATAATACTGACTCAGTTTCGGAGATCATCTCTCTGTTTATAGCCTCGCGGATCCTTCGAGAAAGATCCGCTTGCGCCATACGTTGTGAAATTAGTGGGTTTCTCCTCTAATTTCCAGAAGAATCCATAGGGTCCCGAACTCACCAAAAATGATGCTAACTTGGCTCTATTGTCAACATTTCATCAAGTTTTCTTTGAAACGCCGTTATAACGTAAGGAATTGCGTTGCTTGCGAATATTACAATTTTAACATAAAATATATATAACAGAGTAATATAAATGCATTGCACATCTAAATACAAATTATTTACACTATTTTAAAGGCAAAATTCTTAACAATATTCTTAATAATTTTATACATAGATTCTAATTCAACCGACACTAAATATCAAAAAATTATTCATCTATACGCTTTTGCAAAATTAAGGTAGAGAACGTAGTCACTTTAAAAATAAATTAAAATTAAATTTATTATTTTATTTATCTATATATATATATAAATAGATGTTTGTTTATATGAAATCGCTTCACTCCATCACCGTTCAACCGATCACTATGAAAATTGGTATGTATATCTATTTTTTTGTGGAGAAGGTTTTGCGCTATCCTCTTTGTTGCAGCTCCCCACCAATTGGCGCTACAGCATACCAACTTCTGCACCGTTCAACCAATCACCAAGTTGTCAACGTGGTCGCCAAAAATGATGCCAACTTGGCTCTATCACCAGCATTTCGCTATGTTTCCATTGAATCGCCATTATAATGTAAGGAACGGCGTTGCTTGAGAATATTACAAATTACATAAAATAAATACAACAGAAAGTAATATTAATGTATTACACATCCAGATATAAATTATATTTACACTATTTTAAGCGTTCATTGCACAAAATGTGTACCAATGTGTTTCTTTTGCTGAACAGAGCTTAGCTTAGGAAGGTGTTTTCAAAAATCGACCCACAACAGAGTTACGGAGCATTATAAACATAAAAAAATACCTATATACTTTTTTTTTATCAGCTATTAGACCTTCCGTCTTAAAACTTAACAAATATGGATTTTTTGTTTAGCTGAGATATGCAAATTGTTTTTTTTTTTTTTTAAATTTTCAATTCACGTACAGTTTACAAGTTGAAGAATAAATAATGAGTATTGTTTAATTTTTCAGTTCACCTGTGCGAAGAACGGGTATTCCAGCTAGTTTCATTTATATTTTTTTTATTAATTTTATGAATTAAACTAATATATAACAATAAAATTAATAAAAAGAAATATAAAATTTATAAATAAAACATAAAAAACGAAAAGTTGTAAAATATTGCAAGCTGGTGTCACACCGATGTGTCAGTTAGAGTTGAAAGTCACACAGAAGTATTTGTGCCATATTTAGCCTAAAAAAGATAAGGAAATTATCTATAAAATGATAAATACGATTTGTTGTTCAATTTCTGTGATTGATGGACTGTTTGACAATGTCGCTCTTAAAAGTAGCCCGAGGACATTGATTAACCATGCAATTTTGAACCGCAGTCAACTGACGAACCATCTTTCTTTGAACTATCATCTCTTCCTCAGTGTGCTAGATGAGTTTTCTTTGGGCCGGATCTAGTTGAATACCCTTCCAAGGCATTCATTCTGACTTTGATGACTCTAGGTCGATGGTAGACCGGCCGAAGATACCGGCGAAGTTATGAGATGATATTCAGTTCTATTTTAAATTGTAGAAATCGATCCTCTATCGAAGATTGAGAAGTTTGAGTTATCGTGTTGAGAAATAGGAATGTAGATGCGGTGAATTATAGAATCTTAAAAGGATTGCTCCATATGTGGCAAAGAGTGACATCAGTGATTTCAGGGATCTCAAACGTGACAAATCTTTCTACTCCATGGTAGTATTTTTAATCAGTTAACTTTGATTTGAAAAGTAGTGAGTATTGGATATTTAAATTGTAATTTTTGAGAAAAAAAAACTTTCACAAATTTCTAGATGTTTTGAAGCCAGGCTAAAGTATAAAAAAAAAAAAAATAAATATGAAAAATTTAAGATGAACTCATGCGTTCCTGTATGCACCGGCTCTAAAACAGCCTATAAGTTCACATAAAGAATTTATTTATGGGCGATGATAATGTTTTTTAAATGTTTGTGTCTAAAAGGGGCAAAGCTGTAAAGTGGATTTAAAATAAGGTTCCTTCAGGTGTGGTCAGCCATGGGACAAATGCGTGACGCCGACCAGGTTCTGAGCCCATTGATAGCTGCTGGCCCGAAGTTACCTAGCTATCGAGTGGCCTAAATGCCAGTTGTTTGATGGTAGAACCAGTACTGACATTACAATAATGGCTGAAAGAGTGCTGCCTAAAGAAAAATTATTTTGGGGGGATGGGAAAGGCGAGTATGCTTTCCAGTAAGACGACTGCGAAGAACCCTTCAGCACCTACTCCAAAATTCTTCCATAGTGTCAAGACAGGTAGAAAATATTGTGTCAGTAAAGAAGGAAGTAAATCAGCTCGTTTAGGTCTCTCAGTCTGGTAATTTCGACGGTCACTTAAATTCCTAGATATGCATAAGCAATTAAGGTCGGAAGGATCATTGGCCTCAAGAACCCGCGACCAAGCTAAATTAATTTATAGCCACGTATGCAGACTCCCATACAATAAGTATTAGTAATAAAATTGGCTATTTTATAAAATAAATCCATCTTTTTGTATCAATATTTTAACGGCTACACTTTTTCACTTTGTGACTAACGAGTTTATCGTCATCGCTCGATTTCAGTGACACACATAATTGCGCTCTCTCAAACTGAAGACCTGCCATGTAGAAAGGGATGATGCACGTTAAAAGTGTCGAGGCTCGATGCCCTCTCGTTGGTGTGATGTGTTAGTTAGGAGAGGGGGAATGGTCATCCTCATCGCTTGATCAAGGTTAAAAATTACGGGGTCCATCGTGTTGCTTTACAGTGAGACGTTAATATAATTCTCACTCACCCAAACTTTCAAACCACGTCATTGGAAGTTCTTTGAGACTCGAAGGATTATACTCGCATTAGCTCCTCTACACAACCGGTCTTCAGGGGTATTAGGACTCGAACTCATAACCATCCACGAGTTTGCTACAATGACTACTGGGATACCTCGGACACAGTTTAACAATCGGAGACATGTCGTTGTGTCCTTTTCGCGAAGGAAAGGAATGAAAGTTGCCAGGGTCTGAGACAGGTTGGACTTCTACACGATAGATGGCGACACCACCTATCTCCATTTTCCACAATTTAGGCATGGAACTGGAGGAGAGAGAAATTTTCTCCAGCCCCATGCACCTGTGGTTTCTAATAATCGGTGACATATTTCACTTTATACCAGGTATCCGAAAAGTATGACTACCCTTTTAATATTAATTGCAAATAAAGAAGCAAATAAATTCCCTTCAAGGTTTTGAAGTTCCATAAAGAAAACGTCGAAGTTTTCTTTATATTGTTGTGTTACACGATTTCAATGTGTTCACGAATAGTTTCGAGCAGAATATCAGTCTGTACGAGATTTCTGGCCACGTTCTATGAAGCATTTTAGGATCAACATCCTGAATGACTGCTGTAATTCGAAATTTCAATTCATCACAGTGTTACGAACTGGGACATTGTCTACCATTGTCCTACAAGAAGTCCAAAGGTGTTATATCTAGAGATATCTAAGTGGTCACGGTATTTGACTTCCTCCTTTCCATGCATCGCCTGGGGAACATTTTTCTCGCTTCGAAACACCATTTACTTTGTGCATGTTAAATTCGATAAGGCCTTCTACAGTTTGCGTTTCATTAAACAGAAACTTGAATATTTTCTTTATCTATGTATACATAAATGGATGTTTGTATATATGAAATTACATCCCTCCAACTCCGTTCAACCAATCACTATGAAAATCGGCATGGCTATGTATTTTTTGTGAAGAAGGTTTTTGTGCTATTCCTTCGTTATTACATGATGCCAGGAACAATTATAACCTCAACTAGTTTCCTTTTATTTCATGGATAACTCTTTCGGACAATAGTCTAAACGGTGCTACATTTTCGATGGGATTGAGGTCAGAACGGTTTCTTAGCGAGGACAACAATTCAATAATCTTTGAACGATAATAGTCGTTCGATTACTTTACTGTGTGGCAAGGAGCAGAATCCTACTGAAAAATAAATGAAGCGTTATTGGTGAATAGATCCCTGATGGAAGGTAGAAGTTTATTAATATAAATTTAAAAAAAAAACGTAAGGGTTTTCAAAAGTGTCCACAATTTTGTCCACCACTGTATGTATATGATTGTTAATTATAATTCCTAGTAGGATGTTGTGAAACAATTTTTTTCAGAAATCTGTAAAACATTTACGAATGAAAGAGTTATCGAACCGTGAATCCTCAAATTATGCCGAATATACTAATTTCCGAAAAAAAATCACTTTCGAAGCATCAACACATTTTTAGAGAAGCTTTTGACAAATGCTTTTAATCACAAAATTATTTCGAAATAGAGCCTGTTGGAAGCCAGGTGTGTGTAAATATTGAAGGTTCCGCCTTATCTATAAATATCCCAGAAAGATCAGTATGGTCTAGCGAGGGTATATTCCCCACTATTTTCTTGTGTATTTAGGTTAATCTTTTCCTTTCTGGCGGAGGTGCTAAAAGAACAGGGTAATTACATATTTCCTTCGGCGTTGGCCGTAATGGCATCCTCTGCCGACCATTCGACACGATATTAGGCTATCCATTTTCCCTAATATCCCCACCTGCCATTTGCAGGGTACACACTCTTTCTTCTCGGGAAAGCTCTTTGAGATCGGCCCCCACGAGGATTTCGGGTAATGTGATATGGCATACTGATTTACTAATTCCTGTTTATTCATTTATATTACACATTTCATGTTATCAATAACAAATGTATGTTTTTTCATTGGTTGGTTCCTTAGTAAAAACGTTCACATACTACATGCAAGAAACATAATCCGGATCGCGCTCAGATTAATTTACCCCTTAATTAACCGGAATTCTGAAATGACTCTCAATAATAAGGTACTTCTCTACACTAATGTTTTGTAACCCATTTTTAAGTTACGCTTGCCCTTTGTGGGGTTATGCAGCAAATACTAATATTAAAATTCTCGAAGTTTCCCAAAAATTCCTTCTTCAGAAATATTACAAGAGCTGGTAGATATATCAGAAACTCTTATAAAGCCCTTAAAATCCGACCATTTAAAAACTTCATCCAAACTCTTGCAAGTAAATTCTTTAAAAACCGTCCCAATACAAACAACCTAAATTTAATTGGTATTCAAAATTATAACTTAAATTACAATACTAAGAGACCTAGGAGAATTTTCCTAGACTCATATAATCCCCCGTTATGTTAATCTTTTGCATTCACAGGTGGTGAATGCTATCTAAATATTCTAAATTCTTCTCTTTTTTCAATTTTTCAATTTCTAATTGTTTTGTATCATTTTAATTTTTTCATCGCTGCACCCACCAGGCAAGCAATCCTTTCCTACTTCAGTTTAATTTCCCCAACTTCAGGGCAGCCAATAGAGAGCTTTCTCACTTACTGCAATCATCCAATGCCATTGCTTCCTCTCCAACACCCAGTTTCCCGCCAAATTCTTCAGGACTTTTCCCGCCGAAACCATCAAGAGCACTTCGCCCAGACTCTGATGTCGTCTACCTGCATTATCCTACCGACCAATCAGATTATTGCCTCTACAGATCAAGTGAACTTTGTTTCTCCCATTCAGGATTCTCCACATTTCAGCGCCCAAATGCTATTCAGATAGGGCAGAGGTTCCCAAACTTTTTTTGTCTCATAGACTCATTGCCGTACTTTTCGTTTTGGGATAGACCCCTGCTTAATTAATATAGAATTTTTGCAAATTTATCAACTTAAATGTCTTTTTGACAGCTGGCATTACTACTCCTATTTTAAAAGAATTAAATTTCTAACTGTAATTAAGTTTAGTGTTTAAAATTTAAAAAGCACATGTTAATTAAGTTAAAAGTTAATTAATAAATAAAACTGTTAAATAAAATAATTAAACAATAAACAAATGATTTTAATGAGAAGGATGAATTTGGTGCTACAGTATCAAATTTTCAACATTTGATATCAATCTTGTCAGGTTTAACCTTAAATCTCCCCTGTTAGTAGTGTCCAGTTTTTTTTGTTTTGTTTTGGAGATTGGCAACTGAGCTGAAACTCCTTCACGCTAGGAAAAGCACAATTAAAAACTTCTTCACAATATTCTATAACTGGGGACAAATAACAGGTTTGACTTTTTAAAGCCAAAACTGCTGACATTCGTTTCTAAACTTCAAGATCTTCGTTAGTGCTTATTACGATCAGTTCCTATTATAATGTGACATTTTTTTTCAATGTGACCATATGAATTCATTGCCTATTGGGGGCCAATGTGGGGACCTAGGGCCTAAGTGGCAGGACGCGGATGATGAACCAACCAAATCCCACACGTGCTCAATAGATTACATATCCGGTGAATAAGCAGGCCAAAGAAGTTGCATGTGTTTGGCTGAACAGAAATCTTGAACAGTCTTTGCAACATATGGGCGTGCATTATCCTGTTGAATGATAGCTCCAGGGATGCCTTGAAAAATGGATTCCAGAAATGTTTCGATGACCGTCACAAGCGATGGAAAAACGTGTTGTTCCTCAAGGGTCTTATTTCGAAGGAGGATGTGTTTCAAAAGTTTAATTGGTAATATTTTTTAAGTTCTAGAATCAATCCGGGAACTTTTGAGCCCTACTATGTATAATCTATGTAAATAAGGATGAATGTTTTTGTCTGTATGTCTTTTATATGCCTTCCTAAACCGTTAATCCGATTGCGATGAAACTTTGGGGAATGGTTGAGCGGATGCCCGCGAAAGTCTCTGAGTTAGTAAAACTACGCTCCGATAAATGCCTAAGTGGCATTGCGGAGGATTAAGAGGCGTTATAGATAATTATTTCCATCTTTAAACTATTAGGCATACAGTCTTGAAATTTAGCAAGCAGATTTCTTTCATGGAGTAGAGAACCCCTATAAAATGGGTTTTGCGAAAATCGACCACCAAAGGGCATTGCGGGGATTTAAGGGGCTTTAAAGATAAATATTCCCGTTTTTGAACTTTTTGTGCTACAGACGAAATTAAGTAGGCATGTTCTTTTCATGGAGAAGAGATCCGATAAGAAAGGGTTTTGTGAAAATTAACACCTAACAGATGTTGCGAGGGCGTTTTACATAAAAATAATTCTTTTTTATGAATAACTATAAACTCATAAACTTGTAATTTAGAAAACATTTAACTTCTGATAAATCTGATAAGGGTTTTTTTCCAAAAGTCAGCCCACATGGGTGTTACGGGGGCGTGATAGATAAAAAAAATCTCTTTTTTCAACTATTAGACATACGGACTTCAAATTTAGCAAATCTGGTTTTTAGTCGAGCAGAAATATGCTAAAAATTCTATTTTTTATTTCCAATTCACTTAAATTTAACACATACAAAAATTTCTTTTTCCTTCAATCTCTATTGTTTTATTTTTCAATTTACCCGTGTAAAGAACGGGTATACCAGCTTGTTAATATATAATAAAACTCTGAATCTGTATTCTTGATCTGTATTACCTAAATCTACACGTACTGTCGCAGGAATCTAATTAAATCAAATATTTCTTATTGTGTGGTGTTCTGACTCATATTGATAGATTGGTATGGTACAACACAGCTACAAGGTTTCCTACCCTTGTTCTACACTTAGAATCTTAGTGGATGAAGACTCGAGCTCATGACTTGACAACACAGGCCACGAGTTCGCAACAAATGGAAATTAGTCGCAAGTTTGCTACATTTTCTTAGGTTTGACATGCCCTCCCCCCTCGAAAAAAGGCCTGACTATCAAGCTTCGAAGGTCTTGTACTCTAGAAATTGTGATCGAACCCGTCCTTACATTAGGATTAGTTGCCATGACATCAAATACCAGGAAATAACTTCACATTCACAAATGATCAAGTTAATGATTTTATTTAACTAACTGCCCCTATACTAAAAGTTAGAAAAAAAATCTACTATAAAAAATATTGAAAAATTACCTGAAATATTTGCAGATACTCATAATAGTAACTCTCACAAAAGGACAAAAATTCCCACATTTAAATGTTGAGGTTTCAGATTTGACGCTCATCTGATATTATTCGTTGTGCAATTATCTGTTAAACAATTTATATATACCTGGCTTTAGGCAAAGAAATGAAGCCTAGTGGCTGGTGGTAGCTTATCGAGCTTCCACCCCACAGGTCCGGGTTTCAAATCCCGAGCTGGCTAAGGTCGACTCAACGTTTTATCTCTTAAGTGGTTCGATAAATGAGTACCAAGCTTGCTTGGGATCTAAACAATGGGGCTTCGCGTCAGACGGATCACCTGACAGGAACATCTGTTCATGCATCTCAGTGCTCAAGGTCACAAAAACTGAGATGGGCGCAGAAGGCCTTGGCCCTCATGGGATGTTGTTCCACTGAATTTAGTTTAGTTTAGGCAAAGAAATACTAATTAGTTGATGAATTTATAATTTTCAAAGTGAAAACCTCTTCACATCTTGAGAAGTGAAGGATTTGATTATTTATTTCTTTTCAACAAATAGAGTTTATTGATCAACTACAAACTTGAACATGCCAATGAGAGAACTCAAGAAAAGTACCTAGAAACTTGAGGAGATTGATGATTTTCACTTTCAACAACCCCAAGCTCAAGGTGTACATTGTGAGGTCATGGCTGCTGCACCATGTGTCAAAGTTCGTACATTACCGCAATCCCTAGACTTAAGCCCAATTGAGCGTTAGTGGGATTTACTCGAGCGGAGTGAGTGATTGAATATTAACGTCGCACTGTTCAGCTACACGAGGGCTTTTGGCGACGGACCACGTCATTTTGAACCATGGTCAAGTGACGTGGACGACACCTGAGCTGGCACCCCCTCTCCTAACTACCACACCACACCAACTCTCGACAGATTTAACGTGCATCGTTGCCCTACACGGCGGGTCTTTAGTGGAACTGGGCTCGAAATCATGACATGCCTGTCATGATCCGATACCTTGACCACTGGGCTACCGCAGCCCTTACTCGAGCGGAGAATC
The DNA here is from genome assembly GCA_019973955.1 of Trichonephila inaurata madagascariensis. Lineage (NCBI taxonomy): Eukaryota > Metazoa > Arthropoda > Arachnida > Araneae > Nephilidae > Trichonephila > Trichonephila inaurata. The sequence continues at coordinate 358,072 of BMAV01026039.1, read as the reverse complement.
AGGGAGTAAGAAATAACATCCAAGCAAATGCTCAAATCTGTCACGGTAGAAAAGTGGAAAAAATAACTGCAGATCATCTAATGTAGTTGAATCCATGCCAAATAGGTTGAGTGAGGTTATAAGAATGGGATATCCTACACGGTATTAATTTTTAGCTGCAATCCATTATCATAAAGGGTTTTTGTCCAGTGTAAGCAAGTAGACATTTGATGCTTACGATTTTTGTCATTCTTAAGTTATGAATGTTTGCATTATGTTATGAAAGGGTGATGCGATTTTTTATGCTATTTCAGCTTAAGACGTTAGAGGTATCAATGAACTTTGTATTAGTTCAAAAATACTCCATTTATGCTTAGTGTTGGTTGCATGAGCATGGGAAATGATCGCATGTACGCAAACTTTGGCACGTAGATGCACTTATCATCGAGTCTTCATAATCCGTTTCGATTGTAAGGAATCTGAAATTAAATTTTAAAGAATGTTCACCCATGTTTACTTAAGAAGGAACTTTACGAGATAGTGCACTATAAATTTTGCACCAAAACCAAAACACAAGGGAAATTAATTTCCATAAATAAACACTTATGGTAACGCATTTAAATGATAAATATATCGTTTCCTTAATATCTGCTTTGCTCACAACGAACACTGGACGCTCATAAAACTTGTTTACTAGCATTTCTCTGCCTGGTAGAAATTTGCATAAAAACACTTAAGGCAGCTTTATTTAATGTACTGAAATATTCAGAATTGTGTAATTTTACTTTAATTATATGCTTAGATTTTGAATAACCCATCACTCAGAGACCATGGTTAATACTTATACTAATCTTCATCACTCTTATCGGGAACTATCGTTGTCTAACTTTCCCGCACAAAAAATGTTTCTCCATTTTGTCGTTCAGGTTTTAGTAAAAATATCTTCGAAAAAAATTGTTTTGGAGGATAATTTAATGATGCAGATAACGAAGCAAACTCCTAATTTTATTCAGGTTGGGAAAAGAAAGGTTTTCTGCTGTTTTAAGCAGCAGAGAATGTAATGCATATGAGAGTTTTTAAGCGTAACAAATTTGTTTTACTCAGAACCAGATTAGAGGAGATGCTAAAACAACTCTAAGAGCTAATAAAGTTTAATTGAGAAAAAAAAACCCACTCAAGATAAATTTTGAGAGATTTAAAACAAAAATCGGTTCATATTTTTACTCTACTAGAACACTAATGAATTGTCGGCTGGTCTTACTCGTAAAAAGGTTCTTGATAGTTTTTCTCTTTTAAACATTCTTATTAATTGGTTATTGTCTATGCAAATAATTAGATTTGGATGCAAGGTGAAGGAAGAGATAAGTATTGGTTAACAAGGAGGACTGAAAAATCATTAAGACGTCTCTTGGAGTATAACACTGGCATGTTTCACAGATTGCAATCCAATGGGAGAGTGAGTGAATGTTTACGCAGCTCTGTAAAGAAATACGAAGGCTTTTGGCGTTGGACCTCGTAATTTCAACCCCTGTCAAATGACTAGAACGACACTCTCTCTCCTAACTATTACACCATACCAACGGGAGGACTTTGAACTACTACAGGTATGGCATGCACCAGCCTCTACATACAATAGAACGTAGTTTATCCGAACGTTTGTTATCCGTCCCAGTTTTTTTTGTCAAATACATGTACTGTATATGAATACGTTTTCGAACAGTGCAATGCTCAACAGTTGTTTCGCGTAAGGCTAAGAGTGACGGGGAAACCCAAGGTCAGAAATATTTGGGGAATTTCAGTATTGTGATTTGGTTAACATCTGCGCCGAATATTAGGTCAGTTTGTTTCCAAGTGAATGGGGTGTATACGTGCTCTTTTGTTGGGTTGTGAATTGCTATGGCTTCGAATTCAAAACGGAAGCACAACGTTTTGAACATGGAGACAAAATTTGAAGTATTAAACCGTCTCGCGAAGGGAGAAAGTGGAAATTACCGACTTTGACCAATCGATCCCAGGATTTCAAGAATGCGATGAAGATGTAGAAACTTGAATGACATGCGATGCAGAAGACTAGATTTCAAAAGCTAAATGATAACGAGATTGTAACTTCCGTGCTAGAAGAATCCGACCCTGCCGACGGGGTGAAACGTATGAAGACGAGGACAACAACAACGAATGTAGCAAGGGTCCATGAAATGCTGACGTGCTTTCTGCGTTAGAGATAGCTATGGAGTGGTATGAACAACAATTAGAGTGCTGTCCTACTCAACTCTTGCTGATCAAGAGAATTAAAGCCCTTGCAGAGAATAAACGAGGGCAGCGGTAGCCAGTGGTCAAGGTATCGGATCATGGCAGGCATGTCATGAGTTCGAGCCCAGTACCACTAAAGATCCGCCGTGTAGGGAAGCGATGCACGTTAAATCTGTCGAGAGCTCAAACGTCTTCTTCGTCACTTGACCATGGTTCAAAATGACGAGGTCTGTCACCAAAAGCCCTCGTGTAGCTAAACAGTGCGACGTTAATATTCACTCAATTACGCAGCGAATAAACGAAGGTGTACAATGGAACAGAAAAAAATTAAGTGATTTTCCACAATAAAAGTAATATTACGAAATTTTGCACATATTTTGCTTTTTCTTCAAGCACGCTTCCTGCATGTGGTGATTTTCAATATTCGTATAGTGTTCGGTTTCATATACTGCATGGATCACATTCGATTTTCGATTATCCGAACAATCGCGTATCCGAACGGTGTCCAGTCCCAATTGATTCGGATAAACGATATTCTACTGTAGTGGGTTCTTCAGGGCCACTAAGGATCGAATTCACAACACGCTGGCCACGAGCTCGTGACCATAGTCACTGATCTACGGTGGTCACACCAATGGAAGTGAAAATATCACTTGTATACATCGGAGAGTCGTAAATTCCGCACTAAACTAAAATAAAAGTAGTCCTCAAAGGGGAGGGCAAAAATAATAACATTCAATTACTCCCAAATAGCCAGCCAGGTAACATTCGAAAAAATGGTGAGGTTCAGAAATAAATGACGATTCTTATTAATGACCAGAATGTTATTATTGTGTTATAATTGTTTTGATATTTTAGTGATTAAGGTATCTGACTACCCTAAAATCATAATTTTTTTTAAAAAATTCACATTTGTTTTATTTTATTTTATAGGTCATCTTATTAGCTTTATAAAAATACCAAGTTTATTATTTTCCATTCATTAAAACAAAAATTACAGGTGTTTTAGTAAAAGCAGATGCCATAACTTTACACAAGTTGTCAAACTTTATATATAAAATGCGTTTTACTCGAAATGTGTTTTTTCGAAAAACTCGGACGGGAACAGCGATTTCTCAAATAAGATTGAAAATAATTAACTGAAATTTTTTGTGTATGTTATGCATTATTACATTAGAAATGCTTTAATCTTCATATTTATCAATCACTGTTTTATTACAAAATTTACAGTTTTGTGTGTGGATATAATCACTGTTTTTTTAAGCAATTTCATAGAATAACTAAGATGAAGTGTTCTGATTTTTGTAAAAATTAAAATATCTCTTATCCTGAAGGTCATTTCAAAAAGGAATAGAGAAAAGTAATGCATCAAAATTAAAAAAATTGAGAATTTGTTAATTTACTATTTGTACTCTGAGTGGGCACCGTTTATGTAATTTTGAGTCACTTTTTACCCATTTTTTCCATTTTAGTAGTAATAATTTATTTTTCTCCTCTTAATTGGAGCCTTTGTTTTCTTAAAATGCACTATATAAATCTGAAAACTGCAAAAAAAATCTCCATACCTACATTTTTTTTAAAAAGAAGATTGAGAACATTGTTATAAAGAGAAAGGAAACTGAAATATCAGAAGAAATAATTTATCAGTTTCGAATTAATAGCTAGAGCTCTATATTAAGGATGGACTTCACAAAGCACGAGGATTCCCCTGACCTAACCCCTGGGTTTCTTAACTTCTACATTAGATCATGCGAAGTTAATGGGTCGCAATAGAAGTAAAACGAAAACTACTGGCAATGTACCTCGTGATTTCAAAATACTATTGAAGTATGAGGACTATATCTCATAATACAGCACTTGAATTTAAGGCTCCTTCAACACTTGACTTGAGGCTCATTTTCATTTATTGTGCAACAAACCTCATCATCCCGCATGGCAGAAAATGAAAGGAATCTGGTCTCAAACATGAAGTTCGATTTGAATTTCGGGACTTATTTTTACATTCAGGGGATCCTCTCTCCTCCAACCAAGATTTAGACTGTTCTTTTAGGACTCTGGTTTACTAATTACAGCAAATAAGTCTAATTTTGAACCTTTAAGCTGACACCTGAGCTAGTACCCCTCTCCCTATATTTATGCTATATGCAAACGTGGGAATTCCGTTAGTTTATTAATATGTGTCAGTACCTCTATGTAACGAATTTAGAGTGGAATTAAGACTGAAGCCAAAGACGTTTTAAAACTTGGGCAACTGGACCCTAGGACTTGGTCTTGTTTTGGGTGAACGAGTGAATATTAACGTCGCACTGTTCATCTACTCGAGGGCTTTTGGTGACGGACCACGTCATTTTGAACCATGGTCAAATGACGAGGACGACACCTGAGCTGGCACCCCCTCTCTCCTAGCTACCAAACCACGCGTTTGAACTCTCGACAGATTTAACGTGCATCGCTCTTTTGCACGGTGGGTCTTTAGTGGTACTGAACCCGAATTCATGACATGTGCCTGCCATGATCCGATACCTTGGCCGCAGCCCTGGTCTTGTTTTGGAGTATGCTTCAATGAAATCATGACCAAATCCTCTTAATCGTCAAATGTTATTCTCGCACATATTCGAAAAAATTTCGAGCTGTGTGCCAACTGACATCAGTGGCAAGGTGGCATTATTACATCATGTTCGTCGTCTGTGTCTAGGTCTAGACCTACCACCAGATAACCCTCATTATTCATTTAATCCAAAGGTGGCATTCGGTTGAGTTGGTTTGTGAGATTGTAAGTCACGCGCATTTATTTGCTACGACTTACCAGTTATACCTGTATTTGATAACATATACCGCTTATAGTCTTCTTGAAAGGGCCATAGGTAAGGCCTACTTCTGCAATAGAGCCCGATGATATCAAGGAGTCTTAAGACCCACCGTCAGTTCAGAGGTCGATGTCACAAGCCCTCGGTTACCATGGGTAAAAATGTTTCTTTTATACTGTAAATTCTCAGTGAGATAAGTAGTCTCAGTAGCTTAATGATCAAGGTCACGGTGTCATGGCTGGCATGTCATGAGATCGAATCTAGTGCTACTGAAGACTGGCCATGTTCAGGGGGCCCATTGTATGTTAAATCTGTACAAGTTCACAAACGTTCTCCCGTTGGTGTGGTACGGAAGTTAGGAGATGAGAGTACCGGCTCGAGTATCGTCCTTGTCACTTTATCGAGGCTCGAAGTTGCGAGGTCCGTCGCCAATAGCCTTCGTGAAGCCTTATAGAGAGACATTAATATAACTTTCACTCACTCAGCGAGATAATCACCTCTAAATTGCTCGCAAATAAATACATTCCCGCCTCTCCCTACAAACAACCATGAACAATAGGGACAACGGATTTCAAGCATCATCCAATCAGAAATGATGGAACAGGAAACAGTTGAGGTGCGGGAGGGAACTGAGATCCCAATCCTTTCTCGAACCACCGTGCTTTCACGCATCACCAAAGTCACCTGAAGTTTAGAAAACCGTTCAAAAATTATGTTAATGCAGCTTTAAGGTCTTTTTCGCGTTCCCCCGCCAACAAAACCCCGGGGGGGGGGATCATCTCCATCTGATGCACCTCCTCGCTAATGTCGTCCGAAAAGCGATATTTTTATTCCATTCGCAAAAGAGGCGTTCCGCGCTTTTTTTTTTATGGAAACTATTATGCAAAGCCTGTTTTTCAATTTCGATAAAAGTTTCCGAAAGCTTTTAGCAGCGAATATTTATTACTTTCGGTGAAGTCGTAGAACTGGACTATCGATCAGTTAGAGAGAAAGAGAGAGAGCTGACCCAAAAAATCCGCTTTCGAGAAGGAGGAGGAAGATGAAAAAAATTTTCTTTGTCTGGTCAGCGGTTAAAGGGAGGAAAAGCTTTCGGGGTGGGGGGGGGGGGGGGCTATCACGTCGGTGACAAGAGTTAGTGTGTGGGCCCGAGAATTGTTTCCCTTCACGGAAAGGGGTGAAGGGGGAGAAGGAGGAGAAAATTCTCATTTCTGAGCAATTTGATTTTGGGAAGTATTGCTCCAAAGTATTTCATGATACGGAGCTTCGGCAGTACCCCGTCCAATCGCTCTATTGACCAAACTGACTTTCTTCCCTCCTCCCCTGCTATCATCTTGAACCTGCGATGTACCCAATTCATCCAATCGAAAAGCACTGTCTGCCGGTGGTTTTTAGGAGCTCCTTAAAAAAATGTTACGTCTCCTGTTCGTGGTGTCATTGGGAAAGAGGAAAGGTACTTATGGAAACAGAGTCAGGGTGATGGCACGTGAAATAGGGTTTGTAGGAATGCAACTGGGATTTCTCTTCACGCTTTGATTTAAGATTTCGGCGGCGATAGCTGTTTTATGTGCTAGAATAATCCGAAAGGAATTGGGAAAGAGATATTTATTGAAAGAATGTCTAAATTTTGACGTAAAATGTATATTAAAAGGCTCTGCCTTAAGAAAGTGCCAAGAACTTTATCAACCGTTACGAAATTATACCCAGACTTTAGATTTTAATTAAACACAATTTGGCGTGAATGCATTTTAAACACTGCACTGAAGCGCTGCGTCACTGAACTGATTGTTCGATTGATAGATTATTAGCATCGTACTTCGAAGCATCACGAGTGGCCGCGGTAGCCCAGTGGTCAAGGTAACGGACCGTGGCTAGCTTGTCACAAGTTAGAGCCCAGTACCACTAAAGACCCGCCGTGTAGGGGAGCGATGCACGTCAAATCTATCGAGAGGCTCAAAGATCCTCCCGTTGGTGTGGTGTGGTAGTTAGGAGAGGGGGTGCCAGCTCAGGTGTTGTCCTCGTCACTTGACCATGGTTCAAAATGACGTGGTCCGTCGCCAGAAGCCCTCTTGTAGCTGAACAGTGTGACATTAATGTTCACTCACTCACTCGAAGCAACACGAACTACCAAGGCCAAGTGACGAGGACGACATCCAAGCTGGCTGTCTATGATCCATGCTTTCACCCCACTCCAATGTTAGAAATTTAATGTGTAAATTTGCTTTTAACCCTCTCCCTGCGTAGTTTTTTTAAAAATTTTTTTTTATGAAAGGTTAAAAAATTGCGTAATTTTTTATTAAGTATATTAAATCTACATTTTAGAGTTAAAATATATAAAACTTTTTATTTTAAAATACAGCACTAGATCATAAAAAAATAAACATTAACAGCACAGGTTACACAGCTAAATAGTTGGAAAAAATGTATACGCGCAGAAATCGCATGTAGCGCAAATTTTGCTACATCAACGTTGCCCGTGGCAATCGCAAGATGCACAGCGAAAGGGTTAACCCTTAACATTACAACAACAAAAAATGGTTCTATTAAGTTTAAATAGTTTGGGATTGAGATTGTATAAGAATAAATTCATTGACCTTATTTTTTATTACGTATTCCGAATCTACATATTAAATTTATATTTTAAAGTTAAAATATACAAATATTTTTTGTAAAAAAACTTAAACTGACCTATAAACTAAAATCAAATTTTAAAATAATTTTTTTAGTGGAAAGAACGTTTTTCGCCGTAAATGCGGGATATCTTATGTCTTTGCATTTCTTTTTATATTGCATTACACATAAAATAATCTGAAAATACTAAAATCCTGCAACGCCTTCTCTCCGTCCAAGCTGCAAGAGCGGCTTCCTTCTGCGGATAGTATCACGTCTTTCATATCCAAAAAAATTGGATATGAAAGGTACTCCCAAAATCTTGCGGGGTCTTTTCATCTGACATCACGCCGATGACCAATAGCCATGGGAAATCCAACGGCAAAGATTCCACGCTTGCGAGTCGAAAACCCGAGTATAAATCGAGGTGTAAGAAGTGACCACTCCACCCCCAAGAAAGTGGAGGGAAAGTCCATTTTGAAACACAGGTTATGTTGCCTTCTTCACAAATAATATATTCTGTAGAATGGAAATAATCAATAGTTTGAATAACTTGTAACTTAATGTACATATTGTAATTAATATCTGTGTACGAAATAAATCAATTATTTAATTTCTTAACTCTCATGATAAACATCAATTTTCCCAAACGTCACAGCTTACAGAAGAAATTATAAATTAGATATATTTTATATTCAAAAATTGAAGAATTTATACTAATTATTTTCATAGAAATTTCAGGAAACGGAGATCAATTCACAGTGGGACTCTGCAAGCTATACAAAGGTATCTTGTTTTCATGTGCTTTAGTAGACCCCAAACATCAACGTCTATATGTTTGTAAAATTGGCAAAGAGTCACCTACTTTAGAAAATCGTATGTCATCTAGAATAGTTTACTTACAGCTCAGGCGTCTTTTGCGCTTACGACTTGGAAATCCAGAAATCATTTGCCATGCCAGCCGAAATGCTAGCAGAACAAATCATGGATGGGGAAAAACAGCTTCCTATTGAACTTTAAAAATTAAGTTGGTTGCAATTATGCTTCTTTCGGTCTTATAAAGGATTAAAACCGATTTTTAAATGTTTTCTTAAGTATAAGACACAATAGAAAAGCGGTGTCGTATTTTCGTGTTAAATATTTTTACAAAACAGCTACACTTTTCTTTCTTTGTTATCCAGCCCTTCCAACCGACTGACTTTTTCTTTCTCCTATAGTTTTATGTTACTTTTGTGATGCATGTGTCTCTGGAAGGTCCCATCGCAATTTTCTCTATTTTTGATGACGTTTCTGATCATTACCTCACCCTTATCTTTCATATATCAGATTTTTGTCTAAATCAGATGAACGCTTTTTTTCCTCTTAAATTAATGAGTGTTTGCATTATGGCACAAAAGCTATAATTCCCCAACCTGCCAAGCTAACCAGCCTGCCTTTATCGTAAAGAGTAACCTAATTTTCACAAACTTCTGAGGGAGGGAGTGATAATTATAACGTCACACTATAAAGCAACATGACGGTTATCGGCGAAAGACCTCGTAAATTTGAACCTCTGATAAGCGATGAGGAGGATAATACAGCGGGAACCCCCTCTCTCCGAATTCTCACCCCACGCCAACGGGAGAACTTTATCTCGATAGATTCCACGTACATCAGTTATTCTATTTGACGTATCTTTGGTGCCATAGGGCTCGAACTGATGACGCACTGCCAGTCCCGGGATCCCTAAATCCCGGGATTTAATTTTTGTCTAAATTATATTTTAAAATTTTTTTTCTCATCAAAATTTTCTGCGAATTTAATTCTTAGAAAATTTATATTTTGTTTATGAAATATGAACACAGAATTTTTTTGTGCAATTATAAGTGCTGTTAGCAAAAAAATATATGCAGCTCTCATTTCTCGTATGGAAGAATGTCGCACAGGTCTAAGTGGCTCACAGCAATACTTAGAATAATATAAGCAACATCTCAAGAATAGATTTTGTCACAATTCCTTCAATTAAATACCGTTAATTAATAGTGGACCTGCTTGAAAGACTTGAGACACTTCAAATCCCATTGCCTTACTAAAAGCTCACGCAACTGGATTTTCTATATTTCAAATAAGGTAACACTTGAAATCAGTGGCGTACACAAGGGGGGGTGTCAGGACCCCCCCCAACCCTTGATTTTTTTCCGATTTATTATAATGCTAAGTATATAGTACTTAAAATTTAATAAAATATTTGTTGTTAATGATTAATTTTATTAATTAATGCTAATTATTTATTCAATAATTAGTTTTTTTATTGTGTTTTGTTCCCGAAAATCGACAAAATCAAAAGGAACCTGATACAAGAATGGTGAACTTTCGACCCCGGACCCCCACCCTCCCTTGAAAAACTCCTGTGTGCGCTACTGCTTGAAATTTTCATGTTCTGATTCGATAACTGAATCAATTTGTACACAAAAACCATTAAATGTAGTAGAATTAGATAAAGTTATCAAAGGTATACGCACCTATGCAGTCTTAGATTTGAGACACTGTCATAAAAAAGTACAAAAAGAAATGTCTCTCTTTTTTTTGAAAATGGAGGGATATGTGATGACTACCTGAAAAGAACATACTCCTATTTAATGACGATAACACCTACTAGTATGAAATCCGAAAGAGCATTTTCTTCGGCAGGACAATTTGTAACAAAAATGAAAAGACTTTGAACGATGAAACGCTGGACGAGCTGTGTTTTTTAAAAGCTTACTTACAGAAACACGAGAAATAGAAATGTTTTTTTAATTTCATTATGTACTATCTTTATTGGTTTTTTAAGATGAATTTTTTTGATAAGTTTTTTTTTTAAAAAAAGTTTCAATAAAATTAATATTAAACCAGTTTTTAATTATATTTTCAGTTTTATTTTGCAATTTTAACTATGCTAAGTGTAAGTATTTTTAAGTACTATGTGTAAGTATTTTTATTAAATAGTCCAATCCTAATACCGGGAATAATCCCGGGATTGCAAACCCTAGTGACCACTAGGAATCCGTCAACACTAGGCTACCGTAGCCACAACGGAATGTTTGAAGTAGAGATCTCCAAGGTTACGCATCCATGACCGCTGATGTCCAAGTAGAGTTATAGAATCATGTTCAGTTCGGACTGGTTTGACACAGTGTTAGTTAATAGAGGAGCAGCAATTATTTACATGTAACTGAGCCTCATAGCTCTCACGTGGGGTATAGAAACTACAAAAGAAGCCTGTTTAACTTTAATGTTGCAAGGCCCGTGTAGGGCGAAGCTGCGCCAAACAAATTAATTAGCAAGTGTGTCATGTAATGCATTTTTATTATCAAGACTCTGTGGCGTAAGCAACGGTTAGGTTTGGGGGGGGGGGTCAAACCCCTCCAACAGACCAACAAATTTTTAATTTTTAACATAAAAAACAACACAATATCCTACTTAAGTCAACATAGAAAAATTTCGTTTCAGTTACTTTTTATCACATAATTAAAATTAATATAAATATATACATATACACATATGACAGAATGCAATTTTTTATTTTTCCTTTCTATATAGGGTGTTGGACTATTTTTGTTTACTATTTATTTATTTATTTCTATTTTATTAGAATAGTGAAATTTAATTACAGTAAACAAAAAGTCACATTCTCAGAAATTATGTCATTCAAGGTGGGATTCAAACTCACGACCTTCGGCACGACAAAGCGCTTTCCACTGAGCTACAGGGACACAACGTGACATACAGTAGGACAATTTTGAAACAATTCGATTCCCGCGGTAATACGTGCAAAGTTCAAGAATAGAAGTCAATACATGCAGAATTAGAGAATAGATGTCAATAATTTAGATATTTACAGTTTTCTCGTGTATTAATTTTGCATTATTTAAAGATATTTCTTAACATAAAAATAAATTGCTTAAAATGTATTTATTTCTTCAACATAAATTAAAAAAAAAAATTAAAAATTAAAATTATACGTATAATATGTGCATTTTAAAACCCATTTATCAAAATCAGATATCCACAACATAAAATAAAAGTACCCTTCATTATAATTAAATAAACAAATAAATAAAATTTTTAATGTGAACTTAGTGCTTACATCGCTCTACACACTTTCATGTCGAAAAATCAGGGTTTTAATTTGTGGCTTTCAATTTGACCCGATTCTGAGCATCCAATTGTTAAACAACTTCTTTGCGGACTTGAAATTTTTTTCATAGCAGGCAAGAATTTTTACTTAGATATGTAGAACCAAAAGCGGTAAGTTGAGTGCATGCAATTTTCTTCCTTCAAACAATTAAATCTCTCCAGCAACGACATTCAATAATTTTCAAAATAACTGTAAATTTATCTTTAGCGTTATCTTTCAGATTTTTTCGTCATTCCGTAAATGTCCATGATTCTGAAGATATTTGTCAAATAAGGTCCAATATAAATTTATCAACTTCCATCCAATCAAATATTGACAAATTTGTAGAGTAGTGAAGAGTGCCCCTGAGAATTGTACCGCATGCTACAGGCAGTAGCGCACACAAAAATTTTTCAAGGGAGGGGTCCAGGGTCGAAAGTCCACCATTTTGATATAATGCTCCATTACGCCACCCTGCATATTCTTTTGATTTTGTCGAATTTTGGGAACAAAAACAATAAAAAATTAATTATTGAAAATAATTAGCATTAATTAATAAAATTAATTATTAATAACAAATATATAATTAAATTTTACGTAATATGTACGTAGGATTATCACCGATCGAAAAAAAATCAAGGGCTATAGGGAGTGTCCGGACCCCTAAGACACCCCCCTTGTGGGCTCCACTGGCTACAGGTTGTCGACCTTTGGTATACATCATTTGTGGAGGGAGGGGCTGAAAGATCTTTTGGATACCTCATGTTCGTAAATTCTGAACTCACTGAAGGGTTGGTAAAGCAAGAGGGTCGAACATAAAATAATATCACTAGGGTATCCAGAGGTCCATGTTTACCATAGACCATTAACTCAATGGGAGAGGAAATATCATTAGAGTACTTTATAAATCTCGCACTTAGCGAAAAGAGTAAGTCTCTGAGGGGATTTAGGGGAGTAATACATCCCATTTATGTCTTGTCCTCGTTATACGACATTTTGGAATTTCTAAGTTTGTGGTGAATAGCTCCAATTTATCTTCTATGTATAATTCGACGTTACTTTATATCAATGAAAAACACTTTTTGTCTGAAACTATCAATAAATCGTGTATCCTGTCTATATTATCTTTACGAACACATTCAAAGAGTTTTTTCTTTTTTTTCATTTCCTCCCCTTTTTCCCTTTGGAAGAATTTAGATGAATATAAAAGTACCTTTGTTGGTATATTATTCCCCGGTTGAGAGTATTTTATTATTATTCCTTTCATCAAGTTTGAACAAGATCAAATGTAAATTTCGCATCGAGCAAAATTCATTCAGAAAGCGCTGAAATAATAAAAGTGTTGACGATTCTTCTATTCCGAGTAGAGCGAAGATGTAATGAGTTCTCGGAAAATTATATTATTAGCTTTATATTTTTTTCATTTTTCTCGGCAATCGGAATTATTTCAGAGAATTTCCGAAGGCGTGAAACATTACACGAGGAATACAATCTCTCTTTTAATTTAATGCCGTGTTAGAAGTTCAAAAAATAAAAGTTGTTTAAATATTTCGTGTGTCGACAGAGCAAGATTAAATTTCACGAAAGACTATTATTCGAAAAATTCTGAATAAAGCAAATATGGATTTAATGTGAGACGACTTTGTTCTTCGAAAGAATTATGCAATTAAATACCTAGCAGAACAAGGATGAACATTAAATTACCTTTCTTTTTTCGTATGCAAATATAATGCAGAAATAATTGCTACAGGTATGCAATTTCATTCAAAATGTTGCACACCCAAGCGGACCATAAGATTTGCATTCATATTAACGAATTTTTTCACTCGGTCCTAAAATTTTATTCATAGAGTAACCTTTTCATGCAGCATAGCATTTGCATCCATCGCCAATTTGGCGAATAGGATAGAGCTCTTGAAAATTTTTATTTCCTTGGTTTCTGCCAAATTATGCCAACTAACCAATTTTATTATTAATTTATTCTTATAGTAATACTTCGTATGTTTATGTTTTGATCTTGATACAACAAGATAACAGCCTTTGTTGCATCATATCCCACAAAACTCATAACTGTAACCCTTTTACACAATTACACTATATAATGAAACTACTCTAATAAATACTCTATTTTCATCAATTTTTGTCGAAGCAGAAGGCGATGACCAAGTCTACAGATTTACAGTGTTATCACTGTACTGAACTGTGAACTGAAATTTGAGATCATTTTATAATACATTTCTTTTGAAATATATAGATGTTAATTTATAATACAACATTTAATAAATTGTGTTTTCATAGATAGTACTGTGTTATTAAATACATGTTTAATCAATTAAATATTGAGAATAAATGTTTA
>BMAV01026039.1:292657-319970 GCA_019973955.1 Trichonephila inaurata madagascariensis | reverse complement strand
TCAAAATTTGGATATAGGAGACGACTTCATTTTTTAACAGGATAATGGCACCAATCACATTGCTCTCAATGTACGCCTCCGGTGTCTCTATAACTGTCCCCAAATTTTGAAACACCTACTCAGTCACTTTATTTAGCCCAGTAGAACATATTTGGTTAGATGTTGATGTAAAAAAAAGAAAGCACGACAAATAAACACAAAAGTGAAGTAAAAACAATAATCACAGAAGAACAGATGAAAATCGATGCAGAAATTACAAAAAACTGATTAAATCTATACCAAGACGTTTAAAAGTTGTTGTGGGCACTAAAAGATATCCTACTAAATTAAGAAAGAAATATAATATTTAAAGCTATGTTAAGATTTTTGTTTAGTGTACGAAGACTTCTGTGGCGTAATTTTTAAGTAGCTTTTTGATTATTAATTTTTTTAAAAAAAATAGTTATACTATTTTTAAAAAATTGATTATGTCATTCCATTAAAAGCAAGTTGCAGATATCATAAGTACAATTCTAATACATTAATTTTTATTAGTCGAAAATATTAAATTTTATTTTAAATTGCAAGTGTACGAACACTTTTGTGGTCCACTGTATGTCTCATATTCCTCCAACTGCGGAACGTCGGCCTACAAAACCTTACAAATTTTGCATGTCAAAAAGGGATGCAAATGAAAAAAAGGTAAGGAAGGAAGCACGATTCTGGTGTAAGAATTGAGGAGTTGCTCTGTGCTTGGAAAAGGATTTTCAGTTATACCTTACAAAACTGAATTATTGTACTAATAGGTATTCGTTTTTATTTATTTTTTAGAAAACAATGCTCCATTAGAAGTGAACTTTACCATTGCCACACGCTATATGAGGTAAACCACCTCTAGCGACTATGCAGTTGCTATGAAACCTAAAAATTTGTCTGCATGTAATTCAAACTATCAATTTTTAACCACTAGGTATATTTTATTTTTGCAATAAAAAAAAAGGGCTAAGTTTGCTAGGTTTCTCATTTTTGCAATAAAAAAATTGACAATTTATGTACCTAAACAGCAAAATAACTTGTAAGTTAATGGGTTAATGAAACAAATTTATAGTATATTAGCTGGTATACCCGTTCTTCGCACGAGTGAATTGAAAAATGAAACAATACAGATTGAAGGATAAAGAAGTTTTTAATGAGTTAAGTTTGCGTGAATTGCAAATTAAACAACAACAAAAGCCTTTTGCATGCCTCAACTGAAAAAACAACAACAACCCATATTTGTTAAATTTTAAGTCTATAGATCTAATAGCTGATAAAAAGGAAATTTTTTAAAAATTTATAGCACCCCGTAACTCTCTTGTGGATCGAAACACCTTTCTACTGATCAGCAAAAGTAACACATTGTTACAAATTTTGTGTAATGAACGCTTAAAGTAGAGTAAATAATTTATATCTGGATGTGTAATACATATTAATGTTATTTTCTGTTGTTTTTATTTCAAGTTAAAATTGTAATAGTCGCAAGCAACGCCTTCCCTTACATTATAATGGCGATTCAATAGAAACAAAGCGAAATGTTGGCGATAGAGCCAAGTTGGCATTATTTTTGGCGATCATCTTCTCAACTTGGCGATTGATTGAACGGTGCAGAAGTTTATATGCTGTAGCGTCATCTGGTGGGGAGCTGGAACAAAGAGGATAGCCCAAAAACCTTCTCCATAAAAAAATACATATACATGCCAATTTTCATAGTCATCGGTTGAACGGTGTTGGAGTGATGCGATTTCACATATACAAATATATATAATATATATATATATACAAATATATAGTTTCATGTATGAAAAAAAAGTTTAATGCTTAGTTGGAAGAATAATTACTTCAAGAATATGTATTTCTTATAATATTATCTAAACACCTGAACAAAACCAACTCATCACGAGATCTCAGGGACTACCAAGACCCACAGACTTACAAACTGTCAGGGAAGTTTCTTTTGCTGAGTAGAAATCCACCATAAACGTGTCTTGCAGAAATCGAGTGGGGTTGCAGATAAAAATCCTCGTTTCCGAACTTTTTGACTTGCAAACTTGAAATCGGGCAAATATGTTACTTTTGCTGAGTAAAAATCAGCTAAGAGTGAATGGGTTTTGAAAACCGACTAACAAGGGGGAGAAAACGGGGGTGTACGGGTAAAAAAAAATTCACGTTTTTGAACTATTAGATCCACAGACGGAATCCGACAAGCATGTTTCTTTTGTCGAGTGAAGATCAGCTAAGATAAGCTTATGGAAACCATTTCCCAAAGTAAATTTCAAGTGTTCCCGGGGGTGTAATAGTAAAAAAATTCGACTTTTTGAATGATTAGACATAGAGAGATGAAATTTGTTGAGTAGAAAAACGGGTTGATTCTATGAAATTGGACGACCCGCTTTTGAACAAAAATTGAATCCCAAAGAACTTGTGAGGAGGTGCTTGGTGGGGGATAGAGATTAAAATTTTCCATACTTGAGCTGTTAGTTCTACTTACTGAAAATTTGGCAAACATGTTTATTGTGTTGAGTAACGATCCGTTAAAAGTGGGTTTTGTGGAAATTGATTATAAGTGGAGGAGAGGGGTTACGGAGTGATCAAGAGACAATGGCCATAAGATTGCTTTTCAATACAATTGAAAGCTTAATGCTTGCTGATACATCTTAAAAACAGTATAGCATGAAATAATAAGCGTTGTTTTTGTCGTGTGTTTATTACTGGGATACATACGTAAGACATGAGATAAATGAACAGAAACATATAACACAATCACAAAAGAATACAGATTTTATTACAAACGATGATCCCAGCAAAGAACAAAAGAGGTACGCTGCTTTCCTTTCGAGACAGGAATCCATTTCAGGCGAAAGTCCGATTCCTTTTCCCGAAGATACATACATGCCTGACTCGAACCCGAACCTTCTCGATTACAAGCCGAAGGTCATAACCGCCATACTGGTTGGGGCGGCAATAACAAGCGTAGCAAGTGGACAAAGCCTAGAATGTTGATGAGTTTGGTATCAATAATTACCCTTTCTTGCATAAATTATAATTCTTGTTCTAGAACTATTAATATGAGATCCTGTAAACGCAATTTCTTTTTAATTTGGAAGTTTTGTGTAGATCCCAGTGCCAATAAACTTTCAACAATGTATGTGGATTAATCACTGACAAAAACTTCAGTTGCCTAAAAACAAAGGCTTATATTTATATTAATAAATTTATATAAAAAAAATTTCTAGCGCATCTGCTTAAAATAAAATACAGCAATTATTTAATCACTTTGAAATTCTGTACCCATCTAGGCGCAATACAGAATTCACCCTGCATAATATTCACTTCATTTTTGTTTGTATCCGAGTGGGAGGGTGTGGGGGGCAGTAATCCTTTGACCTGCAACAAAAAGCAACCTCTACCCTGGTCAGCAGCCGGAGCCAAGTGGCCAAATGCCAAGAGAAAAGAGAGCGGATAAAAGAAAATGAATACAGAAATACCCAGTATTAACATACTTTTAGATAAAGTGGGTTTTCATGTATGCTCCAAGTCATTTCGTTTTGTTGGTCGTTTGTTACATTGCAGTTAAAGTTGAAGCAACCAACAATAAACGGGATTCTATTACTTTGAACATGAATGCGAATACTTTACTTGGCAATGTGTGAACGCCAAATGGTTTTTGCGAGAATACTGCAACTCGATGGGCATTGATGCATATATATAATTAGAAGGAGTACTTTTCAAACGTTATAAAACTTGTGAACAAATGAAAATTTAAAATTCATACAAACTTCTTAAAAGTATTAATACTTTCTTTCTTTGGATAAAAAATTTAATAGCTAACAGTTTTTTTTTCACTTTAGGTTAAGTGAGTGAATATTAACGTCGCACTGTTCAGTTACACGAGGGCTTTAGGCGACCGATCACGTCATTTTGAACCATGGTCAAGTGACGTGGACGACACCTAAGCTGGCACCACCCCTCTCCTAACTACCACACCACACCAATGGGAGGACGTTTGAGCTCTCGACAGATTTAATGTGTATCGCTCCCCTACACGACGGGTTTTTAGCGGTGCTGGGTTCGAACTCGTGACACGCCAGACACGATACCCGATACCTAGACCTCTAGGCTACCGCAGCCACATTTCACTTAAGGGAAAAATTCTCTAGTAATGCTTAATGAGTGTATATTAACGACACACTATGAAGCAACACGAGTGCTATTGACAACGCTCTTTATGATTACCCACAGTCAAATGACGAGGACGACACCCGTACTTGCACCCCCTCTATGAGCTATCAAACCAAGCTAACGGAAGGGCTATGGTTCTCGACAGATTTAACGTGTATCAGGCCCTCTGTATGGTCGATCTTCCACGGCGTGAGTGAGTGAATATTAACGTCACCCTATTCAGTTACACGAGGGCTTTGGGTGACGGACCTTGTAATTTTGAACCACGGTCAAGTGACGACGTCTGAGCTGTATCAATCTGTCCTAACTACCACACCACATCAACGAGAGGACGTTAGAGCCCCGACAGGCCGCGGTAGCCGAGTGGTCAAGGTATCGGATCGTGGCTGGTTTGTCACGAGTTCGAGCCAAGTACCACTAAAGATTCGCTGTGTAGGGGAGCGATGCATGTTAAATGTGTCGAGAGCTCAAACATCCTCCCGTTGGTGTGGTGTGGTAGTTAGGAGAAGAGGGTGCCAGCTCAGGTGTCGTCCTCGTCACTTGACCATGGTTCAAAATGACGAGGCCCGTCACCAAAGCGAAGAAGTGGGTTAGTATGTCTGCATACGCGTCACTGCAGGACTCAAATCCCGATTTGGCAGATACATCCCGATTGACCACAGTGAGAATTTTGCAAGAGTTTGATACTTTCTGCGTGGCCGTGGTAGCCTAGTGGTCAAGGTGCCGAACTCTTGACTGGTGTGTCATGAGTTCGAGCCTAGTATCGCCGAAGACCCACTGTGTAAGGGAGCGATGCACATGAAATCTGTCGAGAGGTTAAACGTCCCTCCGTTGGTATAGTGTGGTAGGAGAGGAAGGTGTCAGCTTAAGTGTCGTCCTCGTCACTTGACGATGGTTCAAAATGACGAGGTCCATCACCAAAAGCCCTCGAGTAGCTGAACAGAGAGTGTGACGTTAATATATTCACTCACTCACTTGATACTTGCTACATTTGGATATGTTTTCATATTTCCTTCAAAAATAACAATCATTTTCTTCTTTTCAAAGCTCATTTTAATAATAATAATAAAGAATAATTAAAAGGTAAGATGAAAACTTTATGTTCTTTGACACGATGATAGTCTATTGTATAAGTTATGCGAATATTTAATGACATAGTAACATTTTTATTATATTAATGGGATGAATTTATTGTGTATTTTATGCTGTAAATTTTATTTCTTTTATAAATAATGTTACTTTTCATTCATTTGCAGCTACTGCTTATCACTAAGTTATCTCACAAACAGAATTTTGATTTTGATGGTTTGTCATATTGTTATAAATTCATCTCAGGCATTGCTAACTTTATGATGATGTAAGAAGAAATGAAATCAAGAAGAAAAACAGAACTCTCATCATGATAATGGCTTTTTAACAATAGAAATGCAAATACAATTAGGCCATTAAAAAATTTCACTTCATATCTTTTTTAAATTTTATGCAATATATGTATATTTATAAATAATTTTTAAGAGAATATCATGTTATATTTTTGTCGGAGCTTTTGAAAATATTTTTGGCCAGTATAACGATTTTTTCACAATTTTTAAAATAGTTCAAAAATATTAGATTAAATTTTAATATAGATTAGTAAGTGTCGAATGTTTCTAATCGAAACTCTTTATACAATACATTTTTGCAATGATGAAGACAAATGGATAAATTAATGTTAAACTATTGTAAATACAAATTGTTATATTTTATTATACTTCATGCTACTTTTAGTTATTCTTGATATTTTTTAGGTCTACTTGCGAGATAGGATTTTATTTTTATTGTAACATTTAATGTTATATTTTGTATATTTGATTTCTCTCATTTCTTTCAGCAAATGAACTTAAGTTAACTGCATCTACTAGATTTTCTTATTCAAAAACGGGAATTTTAATCAATAAAGCCCCCGCAAAACTTCCCTTGGGAGTCAATCTCGGCATAACCTCTACTCAAGTGTACCTCTACTGAATGTATCTCTATCAAGTCTGTAGATCGAATAGTTTAAAAACGGGAATTTTTTTCCATGTATACGGCAATCCACAGTCCTGGAACCACTTGAGTTTATTTACTAAAACAGGATCCATATTCAAAAAAAGAAACATGCTTTCCAAATTTGGTCTGCAAGTGAAATTGTTCAAAAAATGAAAGAGAGCTTTTTTTTTTATCTATACCTCCCCGTAACCCCCTTAGAAGTCAATTTCTGTAAAATCCGTTTTTAGCGGATCTATACTCAACAAAAGAAACGTATCTGTCAAAACTCATTCTGTAAGTTTTGAAGATTCGGATCTCTCGATGAGTGAGTTACTTTTCTCCTTTATTATGTAGACAGAAGATGTTTTCGGTAGATTAGTTGAGCAATAAAAAAAAAAAAAAAAAAACAGAGAGAGAGAGAGCAATAGTTATAAGGTGTAAAAGATTAAATATAGTCATATGATTAAGTTAAGTACTGCTGGCAAAAACACTTATAGTGTTCTGCTGTATAAAATATATTACAAAAAATTTACTGAAAACGCAGAATGTGTTGTATTTAATACTTTATCGCAGTGATTCCCAAACTTTTTTAACCCAAGGACCCTTTTTTCTAGTCAAAATTTGCCCACGGATCTCTTTTAAAAGTCAAAACGTGCCCCCTCGGACTCGCCTCGGAAAACTTGCTCTTGTTAAAGTCAAAACTTTCCCAAGGATGTAAAAGCTACATAAATATATAGTAAACAAATTACAAATAAAAAAAAATTGCTGAATATTTATTTATTAAAATTATAACTTTTGTTTAAATCAAAATAAAAAAAAATTAATGACTTTGATGAACTTGATGAGATGTTATGAGTGTGTTTATATCTCCGTCTCAATGTTTATGAGTGGCAACCACAAATCCCCACGAGCACTAGTTTCTAGTCATTTTCTTTTCTCTCTCTCTCTTTTTGTGATGAGGTTTCTTATAGCACTGAATCTACGTTCTATGAAGCTGAAAGATATAGGAAAGTAGTCAACAACTTCTGAACAATAACTCATAATGCAGGATATAAAATTGGGATCTGTTCTTGTAGCCTCAATTTTGTGATATCCTTGTTCAAACATTGGTTTAAGTTTCTCCTTTGTGGATATATCAATAAGATGCTCCTGTATTAGTGTGGATTCATCTGTGTTTGGGATCCGAGTTAATTCACGCACAAAAAGGCTCCACACCCAGTAGGGAATATCCAAGTGAATTATTGGTATTTAAATTTCCATAAAAATAAAAATGGATTAAAATTTTTTTACTTTATATTAAACCTTGCGCTGAGACTCTGAGGTTGTTCAGGAACCCCCAAATCAATTTCAATTTTCCGCGGAACTCCTGAATAATATTGGGGCCCCTGGGAGTCCGTAGGGACCACTTTGGGAACCACTGCTTTAATGTTTAAGCCAGTGTTTCTCAAACTGTGGGGCGCCCCCCCCCTAGGGGGGCATGATGATTCTGCGAGGGGGTGCGAGCATATTGAAAAGTCAAAAACAAAAGATTATTTAAAGATAGTTTTTAATTTACTGAAAGCAAACAAACAAAATACATTCTGACATAATAAAAACTACAATACACATTTACACTGATAAGTGTATCAGTACCACCCAATGTGAATATATATTATGTGTGACTAATTTAACAATATTTAATTAAAACAACACTAATAATTATCAATAACCCCATGAGCTCTTGTCATATATAAAATTATATACAAAAATGCACACTTATCTTGATAATTAATCCCTTAATTGTCGATTAAAAGTTACGCGATTTGCTTACCAATGCCACCGTGAAAGGAATAAATAAACAAATCCTCTGAAATAAGTAAATCCTTCGCAAACACTAGCAAGGTTTGCATTCAAAAGCCTTCGGAATAATTTTATGGATAGCAGTGCACAGAAAGGATCGTACTTCGGAAAGACGTATATATACGTTTGGAGCAATAAACGCACTGCCTGAGCGAGACGTTTATATACGCTGGCGGCACAAGACGTTTAAGTTATATTGTAGTTTTAGTGTCAAAGTTTAGTAGTATTGAATTAAATATAATGTTATTGTACTGAGGGGGGGGGGCGATGAAAATTATGATTGAATATTGGGTCGCAAACACTGAAACTTTGAGAAGCACTAGTTTAAGCAATCGCGTTATTCTATATAAAATAACTAATTCAAGCGTAAAAGGAGAGGGAATCCAATAGTTTTATATACTATACAATAACTTAATACATTAATTCCATATATATATTGAGGGCTATTTATCTTTATATATTTATAAAAACACATTAAAGAAAAACATTTAGTGCTTCAAAATAAAAATAAAATAAAAAATATTCCGATAAAGTAAAGTGGGTATCGATTCTAAAAATGTTAAAGTTCGCCATTTATTCCTCCATCGAGAAGATACTCTTTCGGTTTAAATTCGGTCTAAAGTGCTTTTGAGAGTAACGAATTAGTGAAGTGCACTAATTGAACATCATATGACACCGATGAAACTGATAATCGTTTTCCACTCACGTCTCCGAGGATGTTCAATTATAACAGACGATTTATTTCACCAGACAACCCCCTCTCCCCCCGCTCCAGCCTCGACTGCCCCTCTGCACAGCGTAGAGAACGAAACAACGCTTGCAGAGAAGAGTGTTAGGAGTGACGGCGATTTTGATGGACCTTCTTCCATAAATAGCGATTTTTTTCGCCCCTGTTTGAAAATTTAAGATAAATGGTCTAGAGTTAATCTGTTTTACGGAGCTGAACACATTGCTGTGGTAGATTATTGTTTAGTGTGTGGACATTTTGTAAGGTTTTGGAGGTTATTAATGCCAGCGATGCTTTTGTGATGTTAATGAAGAATATAAAAGTTTAAGCTTCAATTATCGCGAAAGTATTGAGCTTATAATGGGTATTTTGTAGTAATTAAATAAAAGATGCGAGAAGCTCGGACCTCTCTCTCGGGCACCTAGATGTGGGGGAGGTAGGGAAGAAACATTGGACATGATCCAATTTATTTATTTATTACACAAAGAACAGACACAATTTCAACTAATAATAGCAAGAGAATGTCTTAATGCTAACCGCGAAAGTGGAACAACGACGGTAAAACACGAACGATTAGGAAACTATCAAACTTGATTTTTACCTTAATAAAGGATCTCATCCGATTTAATCCAATATCAGTTCAATATTAGTGAACAATCGTCACTTTAAAGTTTCCTCCTAATACAGCGTTTCTCAAACTGTGGGGCGGGATAATCTTATAAGGGGGGCGCGAGCATGTCAAAAATAAAAGATTTGAAAAATTGCAAATTTACTGAAAGGAAGCAAAACAAAATACATTCTGATGTAATAAAAAAGTAAAATACACATTTACATTGATATAATATACTTATAAATGCATCTGAACTACATAATGTATTATATTTGATAGTTAATCTATCAATACTAAGTTAAGTACAAGATTAATAATTTCTAGTGACTCCCTTGGGCTTATCATATACAAAAGTATTAAATTTTGTGTATAGTTATCTTGATAATTTGTATGGTTTATAATTAAAGTCATATTGTAGCTTCAACATGTAGCTTTTAGTACGTTATTTTTGAAATCAATACATTGTTATTGTATGGAGGGGGGTGCGATGAAAATTCTGATTGAAAACTGGGTCGCAAGAATTGAAAGTTTAAGAACTGTCATAATAAGTCTCAAATCACAATGATTCTAATAGTATACCTTCAAAGTAGCAATCTCACCTGACTCTAGTATATCTTCACTCCTACTCTCTCTCAAGCTAGAAAGCCTCAATTATATATATATATATATATATATATATATATTAGGTTAATTTAAATATCACGTGTCTCTCTTCTTCCGAAGGGTTGGTTGTCAATAACGCGAAAAGATAGCCCAAAGATTTCCCAAGAAGATTAATTGAAGAAACGCGTATAGATCCGTCACAAAGATAGGCCAGAGAAGTGAGAAAATTTTATTCTCTTTCTTTTCTTCTAAATAAGCATGGGCGGTTTCAGGCAATGGCCAATTAGGGCCAAGGCCTGGTCGGTCTTGGCTCGCGTTTTTGAGTATTTCTATATGATCACGATCCAAGTAATTTTAATCGCCAAATGTCATTCCCGGTCATATTCTCCAAAAAACTGAGAAATCGTATGGCTCAAGTACCTTTGAATAATTTAGGTTTGATGAGTATCGAAAAAGAAATATCTTTGTTGACTTCGTTTCATTGGTTTTATTCCATTATAAAGATACAAACATCGCTGACACAGAGTGAATAACATATACACCTTCTTTATTTCCTTTGTTTATGAATACTTCCCAGTGAGCATGAGTCACTCAGAATAATTTTAATAGCGCCTTATATTGATACACAAGCCCAGTGGCTGAGCGGTATTGCATCGCGCTTCCCCACCACAGGTCTGAGGTTCAAACCCCGGGATGGGCAAGGTCGACTCAGACTTTCATCCCTTCAGTGGGTCGATAAATGAGTACCAATCTTGCTTGGGAATTTAACACTGGAGGGGGGGGGTTTCGCGTCAGACTGACCACTTGATCGGAACATCTGCTCATGCACCTCAAGGCCCAAGGTCCCGTATACTAATATGGGCACAGTAGGCCTTGACCCTTATGGGCTGTTGAGCCACTGAGTTTAGTTATATCGATATACATGAACCTGAATACACTCCCCCCACATCAAGAAGTTATTATGGATGCAGAAGTTTAAAAAAGACAAATCCATAAACTTAGTAAACAGACTAATAGTTCTATATGAGTTATTACTCTTTACCACATTGTCCTTTCCTGAATGCGTTTCAATTACGCTTCTTAAGGTATCCGACTACGTTCGGAATCGTGATTTTGCAAAAGCGTATAAATGGATAATATTTACTATATTTAGTGTCACTTAGATTTAAAAAATGTACATAAAATTGTTTTAAGAATAGTATTACAATAAAAAATTATTTAAGTATAATATTTTGACAAAAAATGAACATAGAACGACCCATTTTCAAAATATTCTCCTTTTGTGAAAAATGCTTCTATTATAATAAAATTTTGCCTGTCTATAGCTGAGATCTCTGTACAGAGGCTCAAATAGAATTTTTGAAATATATAGCTTAGAAGTGGGTTTATCCATGTTTTACGACAACAGAGGGGAGATATTTTAAGAAAAAAAAACGCCGATAATTATTTCAATGGGTGGTAACTCTGAAAATAATGTGAATTTTGCAAAAATCATAGTTGAGCCTCTGTACAGAGGTCTGAGCTGTATACAGGCAAAATATTATTATAATAGAAGCATTTTTCACAAAAGGAGAACATTTTGAAAAAAAGGTCATTTTCAGTTATTTTTTTGCCGAAATATTGTATTTAAATAATTTTTTTTTGTCAAAATGTCCTTAAAACAATTTTATACATGTATTCTAATCTAAGTGACACTAAATATCACGAAAATTATCCATTTATGCGCTTTTTTAAAATCACGGCTCCGAACGTAATCGGATAACTTAAAGGTCAGACTGATGCAGGAAAAACTATAAACAGTTAATTTCGAACACATAAATAACTATCTTGAAAATTTAAGAGGTAGAAAATAAATGTTCTAATAAAACTTCAGTTTATTAGGGATCGTTTTGTTGAGCTTTCTATGTATATACACCAGATTCGATAAAAGGGTTGCAGGTAGAGTATAGGGACTTTTGCCTACTTTTGTATAGGGACCCGAGGCCAAATTTGAGACATGTTCATGGAATGAGGGGAAGACACTTGTTCTCTGTGAACTGTCTATATTGATTTGGACTTAAACACTTAGGGTGACTGCCTACCTTGGAAATGTCGTTTTTCATCTTCATAAGGCATTTTTTTTTTATTTCAAAATCTTATAGTTTGAACATTTTTTTTCCAAAACAGTTTTTCATTTCCCTTGACGCGAAATAGAAATAAAAAGTTATAGTTATTTTAAAAAACATCACTCTAAGCAAAAGGACTATAAGATAAAACTTTAAATGCGTTTTTCTCAAAATTATGTTTTCGAAAGAAACTCTTTACCAGATACATGATATCTTAAGAACCAAACCAGATAACGTTTTGAAATTTTGTGGGAATTTTTATTATACTATTGTTCATAAAGTGGATCAGATGTTTTGTTGTAGGTTAAATAATTTTTCATTTAGAGTAGTTTTTATAAAGAACTTAAAAAATATCAAAATTTTCATATTATTATGTATAATTGTCTGTAATTTTTTTGTATTTTAATATTTCTCTTAGATTTGGCTCATTTTAAAGGGCACTGTAAATAGATATGTTGTGTATAAAGAAAATTATGATCATTGTATTAGAAATCTTTATATAGTGTTACGTGTTTTAGTAAAATTTCCTTGAAAACAACCAATTTTTCTAAAAGCACAATATTTAAAAAAATTTATATGCTTACATATTTTTTTTTTATTTTTCTTCCTAAAAACACTCAATTTGTTTCAAAAATTTGTTTTTATAAAAAAAAAAAAATGGGTCCGAAGGTAGGCAGTCATCTTAATAAATTTTTATTTTTCCAACTCTTTTTTTTAAATACATTTATTCCGTATTTGTTCGAATTTAAGCTGTACCCCAAATTCTCAATGCGTTTTTGTAAAAAAAAAATAGCGTAAGAAGGTTTATCAATATCCTATATTTACAAAATTAAAATGAGAACTAGTAAGAAGAGTACAATTTATTTTATTTTACTTGTAATAAAAACTTTTAAGTACATACATGAACCTGTAATTGATCTAACCGTCAGTATCATGTTCAATTTCCCTCATCCAGCGAATTTTTCCGCCTTCTATTCTAAGCCGCATTTGATTTTCAGTAGGATTCACATTGGGAAAAAAAGTGCGGATTAGATTAGTTAGTAAATGGTTAATTATAATTTAAGTGATTCATAAGTTTTTAAGTGGGGCAAAATACAATTCTATCAATTGAAAGTCATTTGGGTCATACAGATAGAATTAGAATTTATTATGATTATTATATAAATTCTTTTTTTTTAACAGACAGATATCCTTTTTGAAAAAAGACAGTAATTTTTTTCTGAAGTATACTAAAAGAGAAAAAAGTGTCAAACATTCTTTTTTTTTTGCCATCTTTTAAATTTTAGATAAAAAGAACTATAGTCGGATGAATTTTGGTAGAACAATATTTCTTCAAAAAATATTTCTTACCTAATCTTTCTTTTAAAAGTACGCTGATCAATATTTTTCCAACAAATAAGTTTGGAAAAAGAGGAGAAAATGTGAAAAACGTATAACTAAAAAGAAAATATTTATCTGAAATTCTTTTTATATAAAAAATTTTATCTGTGAAAGATGGTTTACACAATGCATAGAACTACTTTTTATTTATGTACGAAAAAGAAGAATATAGTAATGCCTTATTCATCCACTTGTAATTGGATGTATTTCTAAAAAATTGGTCAAAGCAAGGATTCTAAGAAATAGATTGTTATTTACAATATTGTAAAACTATACTTAGTTTTTAAGTTATCGAGATATTTTTTTTCTTAATATTAAGCTTTCAGATGTATTGAGAATCATTTCTATAGCCCTTACCTTTTAATTAAGGGATAGAACTTTAATGTTTAAAGAAGACGTATATTTATTTTCCACGCTAACGAACCAACCTCCCTATGTGTTGATTTTGGCAAAACTCCTCCTCTCCAGATTTCTACTCAACAAAAGAAGCATACTTACCAAATTTCAAGTTTTTAGGTTTAATATTTAATATTTAAAAATAGGGATTCTTTTCATCCCAAACACCCCCTTTATCCCCTTGAGAATCGAATTCCTCAAAACCTTTTTTAGTGTATCTCTACTGAACAAAAGAAACATTCCTGCCAAATTTCAAGTACATAGGTCAGTTAGTTTCGGATATTTCAGGATGAGTGAATGAGTAGCTTTTCTCTTATTTACACAGTGCAGAATTCAAATGATGGTCCAAAATAAAACTGGAGATAGAGGTCGCCCAAACAAACCTAAATCCCAACATAATGTGGAGTGAAAAGGAGTCATTAGAGGAAGTTATTTATATGCCCCAGATACCACTTAAATCAATATCTTAAAAGAAACACTCTTTAAACCTCACCAAAAGAAAAACAGTTCTTTTGAATTCTTTCTCAAACTCTTCAGATTTGATTGTAATTTAGGTCTTTTGAAGCAACTCAAATGCCGTTGATGAACAATCTCGTAATTTTGAGCCATGATTTAGTGACGAGGATGTCACGTGATCTAGTTTTGTGTTCTTTTTATGAAGAACTCATCCTCTGGTTGTTTGGTGATGGCTTCCAACTATATATCGAAAAAAGATTTTTATTTGTTTTGTTTGATATGATTTTTTTTATTCTATTCCAAATATTAGTTTGGACCATTATTTCAGATATGATGGTAGTATATGTTTGCTAAAGGTATGTCCTGTATATGTGTTGCTATATGTATGGTACATACGCTTTAAACGGATAATTAATAAATAAATTTAACGTAGACCAAATTTCATGTAAAACTTAGTTTCATTTTTAAAAGATATTAGTATGTTGTTTATCTGAAATGATTTTTTATTTTTTATTTTTTTTTGCATGAGGAATGATTCCTAAAATTTGAGCCTTAAAGAGAATTTTTAAGGCAATTAATTGGCTACGTTTGGAATCGTAGTTTTGAAAAAGTTTATAAATGAATTTTTTTTGATAGTTAGTGCCAATTGAATTAGAACACATATTAAGTTAATATTACAAGAAAAAATGATTTAAGTGCAGTTTTATTTTGAAGTTTTTTTATTGAAGAAATGAAGAAAGAATGACATATTTTCAAAACATTCTCATTTATTAAAAATGCATTTATAATAATCAAATTTTGATTATACATATCTAGGAATTGTATACCGAGGATTTCTATACAGTTATACGTGAACTAAAACTTTTGAAACATGTAATTTAGAAATTGACTTATTTTACTATATTACCACATTAGAAAAATTTGAACAAAAAAACACTCGTTATTATTTCAGTTGAACGTAACTCTGAAAATAATTCGAATTTTTCAAAAATTTTTATTTCGACCCCGACATAGAAGTCATTGTTTTATATAGACTAAAATAGTATTAGTGTAGAATGATTTCTCATGAAAGGAGAATGTTTTGAAAAGGTTATTCTTGCTTTATTTTTCGTCAAAAATTGCATTTAAATAATTTTTTCTTGTAACAATTTTCTTAAAATAATTTCACATTTATATTCCAATTCAACTGAAACTAAACATCAAAAATTTATTCATTTATACGGTTTTTCCCAAATCAACGTTCAGAAAGCAGTAAGTCCCCTCACAGGGCGAAATACGTTAGATATATTTTTTTGTTACTGAAAATAAAGGCAGTGGAATTATTTTTTAAATCGACCTCCATGTTGATCCATGGAAGCCGTTAAAGAAACATTACTACAACAACATTAATTCAAACAAAATCCAACTTTAAAGTGTTATCACGAATTCAGCATTTAAATTTTAACGTCGACGTGTGACAAATAAAAAGAAATACTTATTTAAGAACATTCACCGGTGTGTGTGTTTTAAAACCATTTTCTCTGCGTCCTTCTTATAGTTTGACCTCGTTCTTTTTTTATATATCGATCTGAAGTCGTAACAAACAGCATTAAGATTTTGTTCGATACAAATCCAATAAGCAAAGTAATCAAAATGACAAAATGATAAGTACCTTTTTTTTACGACGGGACCGAGAAAACAAATTCTGACGTTTTTATTCAAGTAAATTATGGTTGTAACAATGTCATTCGATCTTGTGACAGAGTTGTAATATGTTTCCCTTTTTTTTAACGACGTCGAACGGTTTTTTCATGTCATAAACGTTGCAAAAATAATTATGTCAAAATTAATTGATGCCGCAAGGTGGATTACCTTACAAAAAATACTTATTAAACTTGTTCCGCAATTTGGTAATTTGCTATAAAAGAGAGAAGATGTAGTATCAGAGAACTCGGGTAATATTTTTTTTTTCTCTTTCTGAAGCTCAAATTTTTTAATGACAAAAGATCGGAGGTGAAGAATCCTGGTTTTTAATTAAATTGCTTATTATTTTTTTTTTGTCGTTGCTAAAAAAAGAATAAATAAAGAATGGGGATAGAACCCGGCGTTGCTTTAGAGGGAGCATTACTTACACTTACACAGAAAGTTGATGCATTAAAATATTTCACACCAGTTCAAAATATTTTTTTCAAAGAACTATTTTCAGACCTTGGAATTTATTGATATACCAGCCGTTATCCTACCGTTTCCCTGGACATTTCACGATAATGTATGGCTGTCAGTGGTGCATAGAAGGGGAGGGTCTACGGGTTCAGTCCCCACCCCCATAGCCCTTGATTTTTATTTATTAATAATCCTATGTATAGAGTACGTATAATTTATATATAATTATTTGCTGTTAACAATTTATTTTATTAATTAATGCTAATTATTAATTTAATAAGTTATTTTTTACTCTGTTTTGTTTCTGAGAGAGTGAGTGAATATTAACGTTGCATTATTCAGCTACACGAGGGCTTTGGGCGACGGACATCGTCATTTTGAACCATGGTCAAGGGACGAGGACGACACCTGAGCTGGCACACCCTCTCTTAATTACCACATTACACCAACGGGAGGACGTTTGAGCTCTCGACAGATATAATGTGCATCACTTCCCTACACGGTGGGTCTTTAGAGGTACTGGGCTCGAACTCGTGACATGCTAGCCACGATCCCATACCTTGACCACCAGGCTACCGCGGCCATGTGTTTTGTTTCTAATATGGATAAAATTAAAATAATATGTTTGATGGCGTATTGAGGTATGATACTAGAATATATGGTGGACTTCCGCGACTTAGAATATTTTAAAAAATTATGTCAAATTATAATAGTTTGTGAGAACAATAAATATTTATAATCAGGACACCACATTTGTTCACCTTATATATCATGAACTAAGTCTCTTTTTCAAGTAACTATTTTAAAAAAGTACCCCATTTGAGACTTCAGAATCTGTTTAATGTTCCAGCCGTTATGCAACTGCCTTACGGTCATTTCATAATGTATGTGACTAAATGTATTTCTTAAAGTTATTGATATCTTAGTATTATAAGTTTTCTATTGTATTAAAAAACATTTTCATAACCCTCATCTCTTGATTTAACAAGAACAAGACTTGAATTTCTAAAATGGAATATATTTATCATATACTCACCCCTTTGAGAGTTACTTTTCACAAAAACCCATGATTAGCTGATCTCTGCTCAACAAGAACCATGCTTGCCAAATTTCAAATCTGCATGCCTAATTATTCAAAAACAGAAATTTTTTTTTACCCCCCCCCCCCTCAGCCTACCTGAACTTGGTACTCGATTCACGAAAAAACCCAGTTCATAGCAGATCTCTAATCAATAAAGGAAACATGTGTGTTATATTTAAAGTGTGTAGGTTTGATAGGTCAAAAACAGGAGAGTTCAGCGCGTGACTACAACCATCAGGCTGCCGCAGCCACGGTGCAATAGAAAAACCATTTTTAGGGGTCTGGCACGTCCAAAGGAGCCCATGTTAAATTCTGCAAGTTTATGTACCTTTTTCTCTGAAACTACTTACTTCTCATGGATGAAAGTTTTACAGTAGGTTATATGTACTATCAGTAACACTTTAAAAAAGGGGGGTTGTCTTTTTGTTAATTAAAGTAATTATATGATTTTTTTTAAAAAAATGACTAATTTCTGCCCCTGATATTTAGTTTAAAATAGCTTTATCTAAAAATTTTTGCTAGATATATCTTATTCCCCCCATTAAAATGTGTAAGCTTGTAAGAAGTATACTCACTGTGAAAATTTGGGGATTATATATTAATTAGTTTTTGAGAAAACGGTACATAAAATGAAAAGTATTACATTTTGAGAAAACAAGCTTCAAAGTAAAAATTTGTAATTTTTGAGCATTAACTTTTTTGTAGTACTTTCCAGAGGCATATTAAGCATTTTCTTTACACTCTGCTTCTAACAAAAAACTCCTTTAATTTCTTTTTTTTTTTAAAAATTATTTTTAACAATTTAGCTTTTTCTTTTGGATTTCAAGATGCTTTCGTTGGGCTACACGAATCCTACGTGCATCTAATTTTTTGAAGCATGACACACAGTTATAACCTGGTTCAATACCACAATGTTTTAAGATAATTAATTGTGTTATATGACCCATACTGAACTATGTAATAGCCATATTTATCCCTATTTTTAAAGGTTTTAATTCCACAAATGTAGATTTTGGAATCACTGACCTAATGGTGTTATTAACTGACTCACATTGAGGTTTCTTTCCATGCAAACATATTTTTAATGACATAGGATCTCCTAGATCACTAAAAATTGGTTTCATTTAATTTATTATGGTATATGGCACGAGTGCATGCATTTATGATCATAGTGCCTTTCGTTACATTCAGCTTCTGCTCTTGAAACTTGCACCATGAATTTATATTGAGGGCTCTCGTTTGCAGATGGAAATCCACAGCCCAAATGGCAGATTTTATGCTGTGTAAATCATTATTATTAATACTAAGAACCATACCATTGTACCTTTGCATTTTTGATGTTAAAATGTCGACTACTTAGGCTTTTTTCATCACATAACTTTTTCCCTCTGTCTTTGCATTCAAGATCCAATAGACATGTACCCATACACTTTTCTCCATATGCTCAATACTCTCTAATTTTTCCATTTGAATATCATGTAGTTTCGTGCTCATCAGAAACTTGTTCATGGAAAAATGCAGGTGCTCGTAGCAGAGCTCATTCGATGTGCGTCAAGAAGTAACTTCATTTAAAAAATAAATAAAAATTCTTCTAACTATCGTATTTCCTTACACCGTATATTTGAACTTTTAAGACATATATATGTAATGGAAATCGACAATTTTTTTGAAAATCTATGTGCCAGACCCCCTTAACTGTTGATTAAATGTTACGCTATTCGCTCCCCTGTGCCACTGTTTTTCTCATAGGCGCGCGTATGTGGTGCATTAGGGAAGAAAAGAGAAGGCTTAAATAAGAATCTTTCTCTGAAATAAGAGTAAATCCTTCGCAAACACTGTCAAGGTCATTTTAGAGTTTCCAAAGTTTTCAGATTAGTTGTAATAATAGCAGTGCAAAGAAAATCGTATTTTGAAAAAAAAACGTATATATACGTCCGGGGCACTTAGATCTCCGGTTGAAAGAGACGGATATATACGCTGGTGGCAGTTAAAGGGTTGAAAAATAAAATTTGACTTAAACTTGCAGAATTTTTTTTTTGTTCAGCCTATTTGTAATTATTCTATTCACTTCCTATTGATCAGTAGATATAATGCAAAAATATCCGAAATTGAAAAAAAAATAATAATGTTTGTTAAATCGTAACTGGTAGCCCACCCCTCTAAACGAGTGTTACCATCCATTTGGAGTTTTTGGAAATTTATTGTATTTGCAGTCAATTTATCTTAGACAAATGAATCTATTTAAGTTAAGGACAAAATAAATTTTGTATTTTTTGTAGCTCAGAAGTAATAAACATGCTTGAAAAAATATATTCCTTCTAAGATTTCTTTCTGAATGCTCTGTGAACATGAATTGGGGCTGGATTTGGATAGCAAAAGAAGTCGTTCAATGTTTTCCAATTTCCGATGCATCGAGTGGTTTTTCAATGCAAGCATTGGTGAGATTTCTCAGTTGAACTTGTATTGCTTTTAAAGTTCCGGACACAGCAGCAGTTTTATGCTTTCCTTAAAGTTTTCCATTTTTTTAATTTATTTTTTTTATTATTAGAGTACTTTTCCTTTTAAGAACTTTTAAGTTCTTTCTTAGCATTAACATTAAATTTTGAAGCTATTTTTGTAATAATATTATTGTACTCTTTTAAAATTTAAAGTTAAAGCAATTAAATCATAACGTAGGATGCTATTACATCAGCACATAATTATTGTCTTAAGGGAACATGGTACGATTTACACAAAAATTTTTAATTTAAGGATTTTCAAAATTTTTCTGATTGCCTCCTGTGTATAATAGTGTTCTATGTAAAATAGATTTTGTACTCAAAATTTTATAAAAAGCAAACCATTAAATTTCTTGAGGAAAAAACTTAAAGTTTAAGAATTGATTTTAAAATGCTACTCCTACAAATTTTACATAACAAGCATGAAATCTGACTTACAAGAAGTACGTCAAACTATGTATAACAAAAGTTGGTATGGATTTTGCGATAACATGATTGGTATTCGTACAATACTTTTTTTTATGAATGCTTATTGAAAATTCCTTAAAAAATGTATAAATTCTGAGTTCAATAATTTAAAAAAAAATAAGTATTGCTTTGATTCAAAAATGAATACCAACTTTTGTTACATGTAAAAGCAGTAGATAAAAAAATTCAAAGCATTAGGCGCAATAGAAAAAAATCCATAGAATTTTAAATGAGGACAAACTAGTCATTTTATCTTTCTGAGATAAGTCAGTTTAAAGTTTTGATTTGAGAAAGGGATGTGAATAAAACCGAACGTAAAAGTTATCATAGTTCTGCGTTTTTTATGCTTAGAACTTTCAAATTTTGTGAGGTTATAGGAAAGTATATAAAGAATAATTTAGGCTAAAAAAAATTAGATTTGATTTTTTAACCGATTTTTGTCAATTGAATCGTTCTGTGTTTCCTCAATCCCTTAAGTGGTCATTATTTTTGCCCAAAATGCCTCAAAAAGAGAAAAAAAAGCACACTTTTTTTTAACAGTTTATAACTGAACACCATACTAATTCCCGCCTTTACCACAAAAAAAATTACCGGATGAAAAGCATTTCAGTACTATAGACAAATTGTATCACCTTTTCAAACTATTAGCACTAAATACACCATAAGAATTAAAAATAAGCGCAAATAAAAGAAAAAAAAGAAAATATCAGAGTGCCCGTACGCAGTACGGGCAAATTAGTTGTGGTTAACTTTCAGTAGAGTCTATGCTGTTGGGGCAAACCACTTAAGGTAATCCGACTACGTTCGGAAGAGTGATTTTGCAAAAGTGTACAAACGAATATTTTTAGTATTTAGTGTCACTTAGATTAAAACACACGACGAATATTGCTTTAAGAAAATTATTAGAATGAAAAATTATTTAAATACAATATTTAGGCAAAAAATGAGCTTAGAATGACTTTTTTTCAAAATATTCTCCTTTTATGAAAAATGATTCTATAACAATAATATTTTACTTATATATAGCTAAGATTTCTTCTGAGAGCCTGAACTGGGATATTCGAAAAATTCGCGTTATTTTCAGAGTTACGACCAATTGAAATAATTATCGGTGTTTTTCACTTCCTACTATTAGCTCACACTCTATATATTTATTTATCTTGGTGGAATTTTCAATCGTTAATAAAATATATTTTAAATAGCTCAATTGAGCTGAAATTTTATATACATGATTATTTTGGAT
Source organism: Trichonephila inaurata madagascariensis (assembly GCA_019973955.1). Lineage (NCBI taxonomy): Eukaryota > Metazoa > Arthropoda > Arachnida > Araneae > Nephilidae > Trichonephila > Trichonephila inaurata. The sequence goes on along the minus strand of BMAV01026039.1, from coordinate 298,218 downwards.
GGCAATACAATAATTCAATTACAATTAATAAAAATTAATTGATTAAAACTAATTATTTAAAGAATTACAAATACACACGGCCATCTTTTTTAGCGACTTAGCGACCCTTTTGGCGACTTGTGTCAACACTTGAAAAGGTTTTTTTTCTCATACTTTAAAACACTCATTTGAGCTGCAATTTTCTATATACTACTGTTTTGGGTAAAAATACGATAATTTAATTATAATTAATTAAAATTAATCGACTGAAACTAATTATTTAAAAAATTACAGATACAACCACGTTGGTTTCATTTTTAGCGACTTGAGTCAAAACTTTAAAAAATTTTTTTCTCACGTTTTAAAGCAGTCAGTTGAACTGAAATTTTATAGACACGATTGTTTTGGATGACAATACGATACTTTAATAATAATTAATAAAAATGAATGACCACTTAATGTATTGATTGTGTCCTATGTATGTACATACTTATGTTAATTGTAACTATTTAATAAAAAGTAGCTAAAATAAAATTTTTCTTTGTTGATCTAAGTAGGAATTGATTAAAATTTTTTTTTTATATTACTTATTTTGTTAAAAACTTTCCACTCCGATGCATTAAAATAAAGATAAATCCACTTCTAATTTATATATTTCAAAAATCTTAGTTCAGGCTCTTTACAGAAGTCTGAGCTATAAATTGGCAAAATATTATTATTATAGAAGCATTTTTGATAAAAGCAGAATGTTTCGAAAATAGATAATACTATGTTCATTTTTTGCCAAAGTAACACATTTAAATATGTGTTTTTTACTATAATAATGTTCTAAAATCCCATTTATATGTGTGTTATAATCTAAGTGACACTAAATATTAAAAAAATATTCGTTTGTAAGCTTTTGCAAAATCGCGATTCCGAACGTAGTCGGATAGCTTAAGGATAACAAAAGAAATTAATACTGACGAAATTCTGTGAAATCATTGATAAGAAATTTCTCGATAAATACTTTCACATACCTCAAAGAACCCATCTTTATTTAGTTAAAAAAACCCAGAAATACTTTTAAAATAGAAAATTGTTTTACAATATTAGCATAATTTCATTTGCTGTGTAACGTATAAATTTGAAATATAAAAGAACTTAACAACGAATTAATGTAATATTAAATTAATTATATTTGTTTATTAATATATATGAATAGATTACATATATTGAAGTATTATGTTAATACTGAATTTATCGCAACAATTTAATTATTACTAATTGTTACGAAAATTTCAAGCTTTATTCACTTCTGTATCAAAAGGCCAGTAGGATTGCTTGTAGGCCTGCAGAGGTTACTCTTTAATATCGCTGAGAAGTGACATTGGCAACACATTTGAACACCAAATGACTCCTCGTCTCCAAAACTGGCGAGAAAAACAGGTGTCTGAAAAAATGTATATATGGCGAGATAGTGACTTACAGAGCTTAAAGTAGACCTCGACAACATCACCTAACCCCGGGGTCGTCATCCTATGTGGCACAATTCTCAGTGGCACTCTGCACTACTCTAGAAATGTGTCAGTTTTTGAGTGGATGGAAGTTAATAAATTTGTAATGGACCTTATTTGACAAACATTTCCAGAATTATGGACATTTACGGAATTACGAAAAAATCTGAAAGTTAGCTCTAAAGATAAATTTATAGCTATTTGTAAATTATTGAATGTCATTACTGGAGTTATTTAATTGTTGGAAGAGGGAAAATTACGTTTATACTTTGTTATCCGCTTTAAGTTCTACATATCGAAGTAAAAAAAAAAAACTTTCCTCATGAAAAAAAAAATATTTCGAGTCCTCAAAGAAATTGCTTAACAACTGAATGCTCTAAATCGTGTCGAATTGAAAAAGACACACATTATACCTCTGATTTTGCGGTATAAAAGCAGAACGAAACAAGCACTAGGTTCGCATTAAAATTTTTATTTATCTTTTTATTTTACTGTAATGAAAGGAAATACTTATATCTTACGTTGAATATTTCTTATTTTAATAAACATGTTTAAAATATATAATATACGTACAATTTTAATTTTTTTGATTTTTATTGAAGAAGTTATTTATATATTTTTAATGTTGTTTATTTTTATGTTAAGAAATATCTTTTAAATGATACAAAATTAATGTATAATAAAACTGTAAATCTACATTATTGACATCTGTTCTCTAATTCTGCATGCATTATCACGGGAATCAAACTGTTTCATCATGTCATAAGGTGGGGCATTTTTGAATCATATTGGTACATTGGTTTGGTACGCCATAGCTGAAAGGTTGCCAACCCCTGTACTAAAAGCTTTTGGAAAGGCTTCACTGCCTAAATAAGGACGTTGCATGGAAACAACATTCCTGCGTGAGTGAGTGAATATTGACGTAGCACTGTTCAGCTACACGAGGGCTTTTGGCTACGGACCTCGTCATTTTGAACCATGGTCAAGTGACGTGGACGACACCTGAGCTGGCACCCCCTCTCCTAATTATTACACCACACCAACGGGAGGACGTTTCAGCTCTCGACAGATTTAACATGCATCGCTCCACTACACGGCGGATCTTTAGTGGTACTAGGCTCGAACTTACGACACTCCTGCCACGATCCGATACCTTGAACACTGGGCTACCGCAGCCCTACAACATTTCTGCTGTACGTTTCATTGATCTCTTGTGATACTGCATTTAAGGATTTATATTTGTGCAGTTTAAATCTATGCTATTGCAGATTTAAATGCGTGCGTATTAACTTTTTCTAGTTAGAAGAAAATCTACAGCAATTGCAGGAAAGTTCAAGAACAAATTATGCTTTACTTTTAAGAATCTCCTTTTTATTTGCGTGATCTTTATTGCATTTGAAAGACGATAAACCACATACCAAAATATTAAAATATTTAATGTTTACTGAATGGGTATGATTGAGCTTGACTATTCTGGGATTTTAAAACTCATTTTAGAGTTGTATTTCTTTAATTTTAGCAACATTAAATCTATAATTTTATATTAATTAGATTAAAATTATTTTATAGAGCTTTAGTTGTTTTGCCGCATTCGATTTCTTAAACCATCTAAATAAAATTCCGCACTAATTATTTCGAAATCATTAGTAGTGTCAAAGGCATGCTAGAAAAAATAGTAAAGAGCCTGAGAAATTTCTCATGAAATAAAGTTAATGATTTAAAATGCACTTTTGACTACAGAATACGAGGAATATGTATAACTCTTTTAATGCTCAAATGAAGCTGTAAAGTTCACTAAGGCCAGTGATTTGATGTGACATTTTCCTACTAATTTTGGGGATTTTTCTTTTGTCAGGTCTAAACTCGCATATTTGTTTTAAATTGATAAACAATTTAAAATAATTAAAAAAATCTGTTTCTTAAAAAATTAAAAATTTTGATTATCTTTTGGATATTTGAAAGTTTATTGCGTGCTGAATTTTAGGAAAATAGTACTTTTGAATTATTGTGAAAATTCAGAGTCTAGAAGAAAAATTCATTAAACTCTTTCAACTTTTATCTCCAAAATTTATTCAATTGCTGTTTACTAACAAAACAAGCTTTTTTGATGGCCTTCTGTAAAAACAATTTATTTCATATATGTTTGTTATCTTCGATAAATATACCTTAAAATATTAGTTTCCAATCATCCAAAAGCGAACGAATTAGGCTTATTAAATTATAACAAGCAAACTATTCTGCTAAATAAAAAAAATATATGTTTTACGAGAACATCTAACTGTATTTGTGTCTACGTTTTCGTGACGTACACAGTTTACCTATTGAAAAGAACCGTTAGAGCTATAATGAACTCCCTAATAACGAGAGAGAAAAAAAGGATATTAATATTTATAAAACGAAACAAATGGAAAAAGAACGTTTACAACAAAAACATTTCATTTGTGTCCATTCATCCATTATAAATTTATCAAAAACAACCGATTTCTAAAAAGAACTACTGGCAATAGTTCTATTCAACAAGCAAAACAAACTTATTTTCAATTTTTTCGAAACAAAATCAGCAAGAAAAAAAATAGTAGGTTGATTTTAGAAAGACATAATTATTGTATTCTTTAGCGAATCCACTTTAGAAAACGCATAAACAAAAAGAAAAAAAAGCCTATCGAAAAATGATCTCTCTGTCTATATTTATCTATTCGAAAAACCTTTATAGAATAAATAATCCCGTTAGTTTGAAGAAACATACGCCATTTATTTCAATATATCAGTGTCAATTTTCATCATTAGACCTCAGAACTGGAGCGACTTTTTTTCGAGACATAGTAATCTTTTAATATTTCAACCTTGACGTCTCGTATCCGATACAAATTTAATTTAAACCTCGCGACGTTAAATGAGTTTTCGTGTTTTTTAAACACGCTTATGCCTGCCTGCTGCTCTCTTTTATTTTTGCCTCTTTTGTTGCCTCTCTCTGTTCATTGTTCGGCTAATGTTCTTCGCAAGATGCAGTGGAACATGCCACCAGGAAAGGAAAATGGTTTTAAAAAGTTGTTTATCTTCGATTCAAACGAATGGGGAAAGAACTCCCTAACGCGAAAAAGAATTCCCTCTCGAATCGTTAAATTCCCTAATCGAAATTTAATAAGATTTGAATTAAATTGAAGGGATTTTTTCCCCTTTTCCTTTTGTGCGTTCGCTATGTTGGAAAAAATTTCAGAAACACACTAGTCGATTTCTGGAATCGAAACATCAATATTCGAAATTCTCTCTCTTCCGAAATTCCCTTTGTTCACCACTGATACGATAATTTCAATCGAAGAGGGATAAAAAAAATAATAAGAATCGATTCCTGTGTTTCGTCATCGATAAAGAATCTCCCCCCCTTTTTTTTCCCTTTTTCCTTCGGGCGGAAATTTGTGACTAATGATGAACCCTTCATCGTGGAAGATATGCTAATTACCAAAAAACTCTGCTCATAAATTCAATCTTGTTTTTCTTTATCTTCTAACATTTTAAAATTTTTTCTTCCTCTTTTGCTTTCTGGATGATGTTTTTTCCCCGCTCCTTTTTCCCTTTTCGTTTATTTTCCCTCTTTTGAAGTAATCACCGTTACAAAGGAATGCCACATTACGCATTTTTTTCCCTTAAAAAGTAAAAAAAAAAAGAATTGCTCGTCCGTTTGACCTATATGCTTCGCCATCAAGGCCACTCGCACTAAAAAAAGTTCTATGACAAAACAGTGCACAAAAGATTCCCCCTATTTCTTACTTTCTTTTTTTTCTTGGGAAAGAGAGGAGAATGCATTGGAAATTTTGATGGCATAGTCATCTGGACAGCATTAAAAATAGCAGAGAGACCGTTTATTGCCACAGACCATTGTTTTTTGCTGGGAAGTTGGAGGAATGTATGCATCATTAAGAACATGGCCCAGGACCGATCGCTATCAACTCGAATGGTTCCTTGCAAACACACACTTCCGCCCGATTTAAACTTTTTGCACAATGACGAAGGGAAATTCTTCCGAGTGCATCTCTTAATTATGCTCAGCTTCGCTCCAAACAGAGTTAGAAAAAGCATGTCGTAGAA
>BMAV01026039.1:274614-288185 GCA_019973955.1 Trichonephila inaurata madagascariensis | reverse complement strand
TTTTTTTTTTTTAAATTTTTTTTTTTTTTTTTTTTTTTTTTTTTTTTTGTATTTTAGTCAGCAGTATTTTCTGTATTTCTATATTTCATTATGCAAATCAGTAGAACAAACTAATTAGTAGCTGAGCATTGGAATACTTGCTGTCTTCGAATGTTCAAACTCATTCGAACTTATGTACTTTCACTTTTTCCGATTTATCAGTTCCTTTTTCGATAATTATTTCCGTAGGGCATAATATTCATATCTAAATGAATTATTATAATATTAAACAATTGAAATATTTGTTGATAGTGATCATGAATTTTATATAGGAAAGCATACAAATGTTCTACAAAAAGTTTACTGTTTATCGAAATATAAGATCTCCCCCTCCCCCCCTCGAAATTAATTTTGATGGTGTTGATCCTTTCCCTTAAAAAACACACCTGGGATCATTAGTCAGATGGATATGTTTAGCTAATCTTTGGAAATACATGAAGTATACATTAAATATGATTTATTCAATATATGATGGCATATAAATACACACAAAATATGTAATTGAACATAAATGCATGATAAATTATAATGAATAAAAAAGAAGGGTGATAAATGGTAAATAAATGTATGAATAGTAGATATAGACATAGTAGCAAATAGTTAAGCTTTAATAAATGCAGAGTATCACACTCTTTAAAAAGAAGTCATACCTTGAAAATAAGTTTCATCGTGTATTTGAAAGTGTTATCATAAAATACTCAAATTTAGTAAATCACTCAGTTTTATATTGAAGGATATAATCGTTATAATAATGAACATGAATGTTTTTGCTTATACAATGTATTGAAAAGAATTATTTTAGCATCCTTCAGTTAAATTCATGAAATTATTAAACAATTTCTATGTATTTCTCACTAATTTGGGATCTAAATTTTGTCTTATTCGTATTTAGCGTTTGGCGTCACTTTACGCCAAAATTCGTCGAGCACTAAGGACTGAGTGAGTGACCGTAAACATTACAGATGAAACAAAAAGGACAATTAGCAAAAACCAACAAGGACATTTTTCTGTTATGACAGGAGAAAATTTAAATTTTACTGTTAAATGGGTTCACCAAAAATGTGAAAATTTAATTATCTACAGCAGTAATTCCAAAAGTGGTATATATAGACCGCCAGGGGTCTATGGCGACCTGCAAGGGGTCCACGTCAGCGAAAGGGGGTCCATAATAGTGGCTCTCATTAAACCAGATCGTGAGTTTTAATCTTTAAAAAAATTTGAACTAATGGAAACTAGATTTTACCAATTTAACCAATTGACTTACTAAACTTAGGGAGGTTAATTTGTGGATACTAGATGATAGTATAAATTTTATTAAGACAAGGACCATTTAAGCATTTATTTCCAGAATTAAATTAAAGAAATACAATATTGGACGTCACGAATTTTCTCAATTTGTCACAGACAATCTGTCAGGACATTTTAACCTACGTTTAACATTTGAATGTCCTTTAATCAGATTTTGAAACTTTGGTTTGAGACTGTTTTTTTTTAGTAATACCTGGTCGACAATGAATTCTTACAGTCACATTGAAAAAAAATGCCGTAGTACAATAGGAACTGATCAGAATAGACCCTAACGATCTGAAAATTAAAGTTTAGAAACTGATGTCAGCAATTTTGGCTTTAAAAAGATATACCTGTTATTTGTCGCGAATTATGGAATATCGTGAGAAAGTTTTTAATTGCTTTTCCTAGTGAGAGGGAGTTTCACTGAGTTTGACAATCTCAAAAGCTAAAAAAGAAGGGGGGGGGGTGGGGAACTGGACACTTACTAATAAAGATTTAGTGTTAAACCTGACTTGATTATTAAATATTGAAAATTTGTGTTATTGTGTGTGAAACACCAGATTCATCTCTCTTATTAAAAACATTTGTTTGTTGTTCAGTTATTTTATGTATTAAATTAATTTATTTTAATTTTAATTTATTCATTAACATGTGCTTCTTGAGATTTAAATGCTACACTTCACTATAGTTAGAAGTTTAAATTTCTTAAAGTAAGTAGCTCTGTACCAGCTGTTAAGAAGACATTTAAGCTGATAAATTTGCAAAAAATCAATATGAGGTAAGCAGGGGTCTATCCTAAGCCGAAAAACATGGCAAGGGGTTTATGAGAGGAAAAAGTTTGGAAACCTCTGATCTACAGCGTAAAATATTCATGAATTGTGACTATCTACTATCATAGAATTAATCAACAAAACAAACCAACGATCAATAAACAATTAAGCTTTGTTTCTGAGGTAGCTTCAAGTCAAAATACTTTTGGTTCTTACTTTTACTTTTTTCGAAGAGAAATATTTGGTACTTACAAAGAGAGGGTATGACGAAGGAAATTCATTTGGGATCGAGACTTGGTGTAATAGTAGTACTCCTTTAGGGTGTTCACCCCTCAATGTAATTCCGCCGAATGGCCAGTCAATTGGGAGAAATTAGCCTTTAAAATTCATACTTAGCTTTCACACAATTAAATTTTAATTTCCGTAACGAGTTCGTAGCCTGATTGGTAAATCGTCTGCTTAACATGCGCGAGGTCAGGGTTCGATTCCACTCGATCAATTTTTTTTCTTCAATTCATTTAATTATTTTTTAAAATTCAATAAATTTATTTATGAAAGGTTTATTAAATATTAAATAGCTTATGTAATTATTCAGTATTTTATAAAGTAAAAAAATTACTGTAATTATATATAAATAATTATATTAAATTTTATAAATATATTTTATATTAATAAATAATATTTATAATAAAATATAATAAATATTAAATGATATTTTACATAAAAATTAGTTACAAATATTTTTATAATGTGAATTAAAATATACTATAGATAAAATATTATATATAATATAAAATAATTTATAAAATATATTATTATTAAACTAATTATTTTATAATTAATATAATAAAAATATGTCTTTTTTATATATTATTAATTTAATTATTTTATAATTTTATAGAATATTAAGTAAGTTCTTTTCAAATAAATTTATTTAATTTCAAAAAGTTTATTTAAATTTTAATAAATTTATTTAAATAATTTTAATAGTAAATTAATAACAATTTCCACAGTAAATCATAATTTTAATAATAAACAATAATTTTAATAATATATCGATAATTTTAATAATAAACTAGCGGTCTCGACAGACGTTGTTCTGTACACTTGTCTTAAATCCGAAAATTACAAACTTTTTTTTGAATAAGTTGTAACAATCAGGACCGTTTTGATGAAATTTTTTATAAAGAGCGTTATTACAATACCTGACATCATCACATGTACAGTTACCACAATTCGACATATCGATTGCGTGTGAGTATGTATTTACTATGAACTATATAAGTTGAATATAGAGCCTATTCTGAATAGAAACTTAAACTTGTTTTGATGAAAGGGTAAAAAGGTAAAACTCGAGCTATTTTCATAACAGGTATATTTTTTAATTCACGAAAAATAAATTTATCGTAATGCCATTGAATATACCATCTTTTTGGTTAATCCTTGAGGGGTATAAACAAACAAATGCGATGATTTGCCAAACCTTGGACATGCAAGATATAATTGACCGTGCGAAAAGCAAGGGTTTTCTAAATCTAAGCCACAAATTGTCATTGTTTGACCTTGTGACTTATTAATGGTCATTGCAAATGCCAAGCAAATTGGAAATTGTAACCATTTGAATGGGTAGGTGAGTCTGAAAGAATCATTGGGATCTGTGGTAGAAGTATAACTTCACCATGAAGTTTGCCGCTCAGGATAGTGGCCTCAAGAATATTGCCTACGATTTTTTTTATGAACAATCGCGCGTCCTTACATAATTTTGGCGCATTTTTAACTAGTTGCAATATCGTACCGAATTGTGATTCTAAATCATTCTCGAATCTTTTTAAACCCACAAAAAAAAATATCATCCAAATCGGTCCAACCGCTTAGGAGTTCAGTCACATACACACGCACAGTAGAATTATATACATAAAGATATATGCCGTATCGTAGCGAAATGAATAATCTTTCCGATACTGTAATTATTTTTTGTCTGATTTTGATAGAACAATTAGATTGCAATTTTAAAAACGGCGAAAATATCGAAAAATTTCAGCCTCTTCTTTCTTTTTTTCCCCTTGTCGCGCATTAGCAGAATAAGCAGCAAACAGGGGTAAAACATTTATGCATTTTAAGGTTTTTCATTAATATCTTTTTGACTAATTGTGGTATTGGACCGAATTGTGAATCTAAATTATTCTCGAATCCACTTGAACCCACACAAAATATGTCATCAAAATCGGTCCAGCCGTTTAGAAGGAGTCATCCACATACACACGCCCAGAAGAATTCCATTTTTTAAGATTATTTGAAAAAATATTAATTAAAAACGCTAAAAACCGGATTCATCTGCATTTATGTAACAATAAAGACCCGGTTTGGTCAGTTTGGCTGAAAATCTATTTTCGGCGCCAACTTACGTCATTTTTATTACAATAACGTTGTTACCACAATGCAGGTGAATATTGAACTGAATGTTTTAAATTAATATCTTTTTTAACTAATTGCGATATTGAACCGAATTGTGAATCTAAACCATTCTCGAATCCACTTGAACCCCCACAAAAATTTCATCAAAATCGGTCCTGCCGTTTAGGAGGAGTTTAGTCACATACACACGCACAGAAGATTTTTATATATAAAGATTAATAATATTTCTTATTAATACTAATGCTTAATAATAAATTAATTATAAGAAATAGTAATTAATTTTAATTAATTTACTAATTTTTAATTATTAATAGTTTTTATTAATTTTAAATATTTTTAATTAATAATAGTTTCAAATATTTTTAATTAATAAAAATTTTAAATAATTTTAGTAATAAATAATTTAAGTTATACATTTTTAATTTTTGTACTTTATAACATACAAAATAATTACATAAAATATTTAATATTTAATAAATCTTTCATAAATAAATTTAATTTAAAAAAATAATTAAATGAATTGAAGAAAATAAGTTGATCGCGTGGAATCGAACCCTGACTGTGCATAGTAAGCAGACGATTTACCAATCAGGCTACGAACTCATTGCGGGAATTTAAAATTTAATTGTATAAAAGCTAAGCATGAATTTCGAAGGCTAATTTCTCTGAATTGGCTGGCCATTCGGCAGAATTACATTGAGGGGTGAACACTCTAAAGCAGTGCTCCGCAACCTTTTTATGGCTGCGGACCGGTCAACGTTTGATAATTTTACCGCGGCCTGTTGAGGGTAGGACACGTCGATTGTTTATATTTTATATTGTTTTGATTTAACAATTTTAATTTAGTTACATTTAAATATGCCTTCAGAATAAAATATATTTACACCAAAAATGAATAAAAGTTATTTAGCGTAGAATATAAAGTGATTTCCGTAGAAAGTCGCGCAAATCCGAGAGAAATGCACCACTTTAAATAAAATGGCAATAGTTTAATGTTCTTTAGGCGGCCAGGTACTATTTGATCCACGGACCGGGGGTTGTGGATTACTGCCAAAGTCTCGATCCCAAATGAATTTTCTTAGTCGTGCCCTCCCCTTGTTAGTATTGTAACCTATTGGCGACATAAAATGAAACGAAGAACATGATTCAGTACATACGACACATGTGAAATTGGGGTTGCCATTTTGGGGAGTTCACTTGAACGATGACGATTGTTAGGATAATATAATACGTAAGAGTACCCAATATTTTTTAGCAATAGATTCTCTAGGTAGGTTTTATTCTTAATTTTAACACATTGATTTTACTTTTGAAAGCACCAAATACCAATACCACCGTAGTCGACCAATTTCATCAAATCAAAAGATATCGCCAAATGCCACGATATGCAGTCAACAGTGAATGTTCGAACATAATAAAAGCAATAATAGCATTTGGAGACATCTTTTTATTTTGTAATATTGGTCGTTGGTATAATAAGTACCAATTTTTTTTAATAAAATAAATTTCTCCTTAAACCATCAGCATGTAAATGATTTTAAGTCATTTAAATCGGACAATAATGATTTTAAGTACTGATGTATTATCGCAACAGAATTGGCGACATTATATGAAACGAAGTTTACTTACGTCTTATCTCGTAACCTGTTTGGCTACCTTAGCGACATTGTCGTACTATTGGAAACATTTTGGAGGTATTGAATAAAATTGAACAAATTCTATAAAAAGGAATCCGCTGGTGAAAATACAGAATATAAATAAATAATAATATAAGAGAAAAAGAACACGTAATTTTTAGCCTTATAATTTCTACTTTTATTTCGTTATGTTTGTATGTTCTATGTTTACCTCCAAACGATTTCAGACCATATTAACAAACGGTTAGCTTAAGATGTAGGCAAGCGGAGAAATATGAAGCCAATCACATGGTAGCCAATTCAGCGCCAACGTGTGCGAAATCGAGGTTGCCAATTTGGCAAGTTATTAATAGTGTTGGCGATTGTTGCGATAATACGTAAGTACCAAACGAATCATATGGTTGCCAATTCAGTGTGTACGACATATACGAAATCGGGGTTGTCAACTTGGTGAATTATCTTGAACGTAGGCATTATTGCGCGATAGTACGTAAAAGTACCTGATTTTAGTTTAAACTTATGCTTTGTATTTGTTTTAAAGACTTAATTCATTCAAAATTCTCAAGCATCGTAGCCAACCACAGGCGAAAATTCTCCAAATGTTACCAACAACTACAGATTAAAAATCGCCAAAAGAACCGAAATGTCCAGAGGTAGAAAAAAAGAAAAAATATGGTAGAGATTCATAAATTTTTAAATAAATCAATACATGTACATTATTTTATTTATGTAAGTCAGAGAATTTGAATTATATTATGAAACTTTTAATTTTTTTCTTTAGGAAATTTTTCTAGCCATAATGGTTTCTAGATGGAGCTTTTGTGAACATGTGCCTGAAATAAATAACTGGATAACAAAAAAGACAGTAAAACTAGTACTAAATAACAAAAAGCAATATTATAGCTACATATATGCTTCATCTTGCTTTGTTACTGAAGGCCTGCCAAGAAATTTATTGAATATCAAAAGTATTAAAAAGCAGAAGTGTTGCTGAGATACAAAAACTTTTATTCGTTGCTGTAAGTAGAGCACTTTAATGGGAAATAAACACGCAAATATTATTTCTAATTTCAGCACCAAAAATGAGATTTCCCGAATTGCATTCAGATGTTTTGGTCATTGAACTTCCAGAATAAATAGCCACTGTCAGTAATTTAAAACTTATGATGTCAGCGTGTATAAAGATTGATTTTATGCTTCTACTTTGTTTTCATATATTATTCTATTGTTCTTATATTATTTTTACATTTAAAGAAATATTTTTGCTTGATACAATAAAGGATCCATGGCAACTTTGTAGCTGAGAAATAACGAATTTTCAAATCCTGGTTTTACAACAGATTAGAGAAAAAAATAAAAGATTGCTGGCATGCCATACACATAATTGGGCATCAAATATTTCACATGGTGGGATGTGGAGTTACGTCGTAAAATACTAGCTGTAGTGTCGTCCTTGTCACTTGACAGATGTACAGATTGATGAGATTCGTTTTTTTCTGCTGAAACAATTGAAAACAGTTTAAGAACTAAACATTTCTATGTAAGAAGCTGTCAATGATGATGATATGCACGTACAGAGTCTCCTTTTATAAACCAGAATGTTAGAAGATAAAAATAGTGTAACTTCTAACATTCTTTGTTCTTAAGTACATAATTTCTATAGCATTTAAATATGAGTCTACAGCTACTTCAGAGCAGACACTTCATTATGTTTTTTTTTTTGTTACAATTGACTTCTTAAAAAATGTGGTCTCTTAAAAAATATTTCAGAAACATAGCTGTTTCACAAACCAGTAAAAAATAGTCACATTTCGCACATTTTTGACTAAAAGGTGAAAGGAGAGAATTTTTTTTCAAAATTCCTACTATTAGTTCACAATCTCTCTATAAATACCTTCTTCATATTTTCAATCGTTAATAAAATACATTTTAAAGCCCTCAATTGTGCTGAAATTTTGTATACACAATTATTTGGATGACAATGCGGTAATTTAATTATAATTAATAAAAGTTAATTGATTAAATCTAATTATTTAAAGAATTAAAGATACAGTCACGTTAGCTTCATTTTTAGCGACTTGAGTCAAAACTTTAAAACGTGAGAAAAAAAAAATCTTTTAAAGTATTTAGTTGAACTGATATTTTATATACACGATTGTTTTGGATGACTTGATTGATTGATTGAATATTAACGTCGCACTGATCAGCTACACGAGGGCTTTTGGCAACGGACCACGTCATTTTGAACCATGGTCAAGTGATATGGACGACACCTGAGCTGGCACCCCCTCTCCTAACTACCACACCCCACCAGCGGGAGGACGTTTCAGCTCTCGACCGATTTAACGTGCCTCGCTGCCCTACACGGCGGGTCCTTAGTGTGGTACTGGGCTTGAACTCGTGATAAGGCAAGCCACGATCCGATACCTATACCACTCGGCTACCGCGGCCACTTGTTTTGGATGACAATACGATACTTTAATGATAATTAAAAGAAATTAATGGACTAAATTCATGATGGTCACATGATAATGGCAATCACGTGCTTCCCATTGATTAAAAATTGACATACTAGTTGTTCAACTTGTAAAGTTTAGATAACATTTTAAATTTGATATGATTGGGTAAAGAGTTCAAGTGTTAAAATTCTTCAAACAGTTTTCAATATTTAAAAAAAAAAAAACTTTACATTACACGGATACTTTTAAATTAATTGCATTTTTTTTAACTATTTGCATTATTATATCATTGACAAATATGTACTTTTTAAAAGAAAGTTTCTGCAAAAAGCAAAAATTGGCAACAGTGAAGCACATTAACTAATTGGGTGGAAAGGCGTGATTACATTTATGATGTATTTATGACGTCTCATTAATTTATGAACGGATTGGCTGAAAACAGGTGACTGAGTTACATGTGACTATGACGTCACATGAATTTAGTCCATTGCCACTTAATATTGTGATTCTGTCACATATATATATACATATTTATGTTAATTGTAATTATTTAATAAAAAGTAACTAAATAAAATTTTTCTTTGTTGACCTCAGTAGGAATTGATTAATTTTTTTTTTTTTAATATATTACGTGTTTACTCTGTTTACACATAATATCCCACTGAGACTATGTTTTCATTGTAAGGTTATTGATGATCTCGGTAAAGAGTATTCGTGGTCTTAAGTAGAAATTGTATGTAGAAAAATCGCCTGACCCAAAAATATATCAAGAAGAAAGCCAAGTGACGAAGAAACGGTTCTCGAGACAAACAGGTCAACCGCACTACTGTCTTTTATACTTGGTTCCACATTTAAGTTCATCTATCACTGTTATAACATATTTTTGGAAACAAAGTTCGTCATTAGTCAAAGATAATTGAACAGTGGTCAGGTACAAGTAATTGATAGCTAAAAAACTATTCACTTTTTGGTTGCTAGTAAACCATAATTAAAAAGGAAAACTGCTAAAATGAAGAAAGAAAAAAACTTTGGAAAAAAACAAGTTCTTTCATTTAATACAAAACACTTCTTTGACGAAACAATCCTATTTAAAAGACTAGTAATTAAAATATCTAACTCTAGATATAAGTAGGTTTATTAATAGCTTTTAAAGTTTTCTTTCCTCTTCAACATTTATTTCTGCTTGAATAGATATTTAAAATTTTGATTAATTTATTTAAGGCCGAGTTTTAAATTTGCTTTGGAGATTATAAATTACCCACTACAGCTTCATAATTTTGATCTTAATTTCGTTTTTGTTGTTCGTATTTACATGCACACGGACTGTAAATAACTGATGAACTCAGTCGAAAACTGTAGCACAATTTTTAGTACAAATAATGTTAAATGTATTTAAGCTTAGCATTATTTGTTAGCTTTTTAACATTTATCTAGGTGTTGTAATATCTCTGTTTCATAACTTGGAGAAGTGACACTAAATAATGTATTTTAGTAAAAAGGTTGTTTAAAATCTTATTTTTTACAGCAGACTTGGAACTCAATCCTCGGAAAAAATCGGTTTTCTATTAGTTATTTTAACATATTTCCATGATCTGAATACAAAATAGTGTTTAATAATGAATAACAGTTACGATACAAATGGAATTATTTCAAGTAAATATTACGTGAGTTTAAACAATAAAGCATATTAATAATAGATAGAAATAATATTTAAAATAATTTATAATGTTAAATAGCCAAAAATATTATATTTTGGTTAAATTAATATCTATAATTTTCTATAACTGAGCCATTACAAGATATTGAAAGCACAGCATGCAAAATAGCGTTGTATAGATCTTGAGAAATTGAATTATTAGGGACCGAGTTAAGTTTTGACTTTGGAAAGAAAGCTTATAGAATTTTCGGTGTTAATATGGAAATTAAATATTTTAGTCAGCTCGATATATATTTATTACCCTTTTCTTGTCTTCATACGAAGTCTTTACCACTAGAAATTATATTATTATTAATTTCTTTTTACTTCAAAAGTAACATGCTACATATAAATGAAAATGTTTAGAATGCTACTGAGAAAACAACTTTTTTTTGTATCTTTTAGTTGCTATATTATATTTTTTCAAGCTATTCCAGCTTTTATCCTCGTATAAGCGTTTACGTGAATAGAAAATGAACTATATACAACAAAACGAACAAGAAATCTTTTAGTTCAATCTCGCGATTCATTTGAATTTCAAAGAAGACATTATTTTGGATTGAGATGAACCGTGGATAAGTCAGTTTTAGAGGATAGATTGTTTATTTTGCTTCAATGGGTTTTCGACACCATAGAGCAAATAAAAACTCTAGCAAAGCTTAAAGTTTTTAATATTTACTTTCAACAGAAGAATTTAAAATCGAATTTTTCGGACAAAGAAATAAGAGGAAAAAAATCAAATAATTCTCAGTAAATTATCCTCAAAATTCATAGAAATATTATTTCGATAGCTTATGATTGCATGTTGCAATAAAGTTTTTTCCCTATATTTTTGAAGCGTAAAAAAGGTTCTAGGAATTTTAAAATGTTTATTAAATTCTTTCTTCAAAATTGATTGAAAACTCTTATACAGAGAAAATGTAATTTCCAAAATAAAACTCGATTAGAGAAGGTGCAAAAACATTTGTATATAATGCTGTTCGGAGAAAAACTTGGACAAACATGTTGAAATTATGAATAATTTTGAGTTTTTTTTACCTTAGAAATTCTTTTTAAAATTGAGTAAACGTATTTTGATTCTCAGAATAAATCAATTTAGAATGAAGAGCTTATCATATTTCTCTTACTAAACGTACACGAAAAAAATTACCAAGAACTTATAAACATCTTTAAAGAATTTATGCTTATGGTATGATGATTTTGGAAATAATGAATTTTCTTCAAGTGAAATTAAAAAAGAATTGTTGACGTGGGCTTTTCATTTTTAAAGCATTTAGTCGAAATATAATCTAGGGGAAATTTAATCGCGTGTATAATAAAAAAAATTCTCTTTAACATTTTGGAGAGTTTTAAGTGAATTTATACGGCAAAATATTTATAATTCGACATTAAATCGCTGTTTTAAGAATTCTGAAAAGTTTTCTATTTTTTAATGCAAAGCAAACATCATAAAAACTTAATATTTTGAAGAGCTTTTCAATTTTATCCCGCATTTCATTAAAATAATTTTTTCGTAGAAAAATTTAAATGGTTTTATTATTTTTCATATTTTACCTCTCATAACGTGGAAAAGAAGTCGTAAAAAGCGAATAAAAATGACTCGTCAAAAATAATATTGCCTTATAAATTAACTGATAATAAGTTTTTCGAAAAGTACATTTCATATTACGGCAAGATTGATTAATAAATAATAAAGAAAAACAGAACATGCAGTATAATATTTTTTTGCTATATTATAATAAAACAATAAAAATAACAGACCATAGACCATAGTATATTCAAATTTTAACAATTTATGAGTAAAACAAAGTAGATTAACAATAGAGATCACTGTAAAGGCAATTAAAAAACTATTGTATTTATTATTAAAAAAATTTAATCTTTTTTTAATGCATAATTTACTCATTAATAATCTTAATTTGTGATCCAAGATTAACCTACCCATACATTATGTTTAGTAACTGGGACATGCACATGCTTTTTTTCACACAAACTGACGAAGTCTAGGTCTATTGAGAATAATTGCAATCGCACTTCATATTTCGAGTTTCATTTGTTTCTAGATTTTGTTTTTGTAGGCCCTCACGTTGAGAAATATTTTTCATTTATACATATCAATCTGAATGGCATTAAAATGTTTATAGCTGTGTGAGAAGTAGTGTGTGTATTTTTGCATGAATTTGCAACCTTAAAATTTAGGTGTTGTTCTTACATTAATTAAAATTTTTAACAATGAATCTTTTGGTATGCTGATAAGTTGTTTCTTCTCCTTCATTATACCTAGGTGTTTTTCTTACACGAAAACAAAAAGGTACATTTGCCCTTTGAAACTATTTAGTTTTGCAAGACATTGTGCTATCTAACGAGTATAAAATTATTTCATGGAACTCGAGATAGAAAACAAATAGAATATTCACATTCTAGAAAGTAATATATTTATAAAGATAAAACGTTTTCTATTCTTTTATTATATTATAATAAAAGTTTAAAAAGTATTGCAAAATAAAGTTATGATGTATAAATAAAATTTTCAGTTTCTTAATGACTGGGACGAGCTTTAAATTCTTGTGGATGTGAAAATATTTTAGAGAACGTAAATCCATTTTGAATAAACACTCAGAATTTTCTTTTCGATAATTTTTTTGTGTGACTCGTGGAACACAGTTTGAAGATCACTTCTTTACGGTGGACATATACATAATTCATGAATAAATAATTACAACGCTATTTTATAAATTAACCAAGTTTCTTAAATATCTGCATTGCAATAAATGTGAGGATATAGACAAAATTTCTTAAATAGTGACGGTCACAACTCATAGAAGGCTATTAAATCTTAATTTCGTGTAATAAACTGTAAGTATAATCAATATTTTTTAAGTTGACTGGAATAGCAAAAATGTTCAAAAATCCAAATAATGAATGCCATATGTCACAATTTGAAAACAAATCGAAGAACTGTCCCGGTAAATATTCATTTATTTCATACAGAAGTAGAAATATATGCTTAGAGTAGAAATTCACTCACTTCCAAAAGTTAAGCACGAAGATGTAAAATGCAAAAAAAATCAACAAAACTGCTTTGATTGACACAGAATTTGGCAGTTAAGTAGCAAAAAATATATTTATACAAAAAACAAAATCAATAATTATATACAGAATTGAAAACAATATTAAATTTTTGTAAGTTATCAGATAATGTCATACTGGAGACTTAAACAGAATTATGTATAAAGTGAAAATAAACAGCATAAATGAAAAAAAA
>BMAV01026039.1:244677-256631 GCA_019973955.1 Trichonephila inaurata madagascariensis | reverse complement strand
CATATGAGCTTCATTTTTTTTCTTTATATTTTACAGAAGAAAAAAAAACTTACGTTTCCGAAGTCGAATTCCCCATAATATCAAAATAGTTGGCGTGTTTCATTCCATAAATATGCCAAAAATGAGCCAGGACTTTGAGCCACAATATATATTTAAAAATCCTGTTTCACTTTTTTTTTATATTTTGGCAAAAAAAGCAATGTTTTCCAAAATTTTAATTAGATTTTTTTTGATAGTTATTCTTTGAATTTACGAAGAAGCTACTTTTTATTAAATAGTTACAATTAATATAAATATGCATATACATAGGACAGAATCACAACATTAAGTGGTAATTCATTTTTATTCATTATCATTAAAGTATCGTATTGTCATCCAAAACAATCGTGTCTATAAAATTTCAGTTCATGCTTCAAATTTCAGAATGCTTTGACACGTAAGAAAAAAACTTTTTCAAGTTTTGACACAAGTCGCCAAAAATGATGCCATCGTGGCTGTATTTGTAATTATTTAAATAATTAGTTTTAATCAATTAATTTTATTAATTATAATTAAATTATTGTATTGTCTTCCAAAATAATCATGTATATAAAATTTCAGCTCAATGGAGTGCTTTAAAATGCATTTTACTAACGATTGAAAATTCCACGAAATAAATATATAGAGAGTGTGAGCTAATAGTAGGAATTGAAAAAAATAAAACACAAACACGTGATTATATAACACACAGATTGGCGTTGAATGGTGCCGATCACAAAAATAGAAAGAAAGCAACTTATTAAAACATTTAATACCATTACACTAGCAACACTATAAGGTTAGAGCCTTATTAATTTGAAGGGTACTTAAATATTACCCCATTGACCTATAAACTAGTGAGGATTGTATAGAATTTGAGCCAAAGTTTATTTGCATAAATGAATACATTTGCTTAAAATAATGGAATTAAATGTTTACGAAAAAAAGTTGAAGTTTAAAAAAGCAAATATGTAACAAAAGCTACATTACTCAGGCTTTCTATGACTTGTCTATTTTCAAGCAGATTGTGACTAACAAAGCTTTCTTCGATAAAAAGTGCGTGAGTTGTAGCATTTCCTTTTAAAGAAAGATGAAGACTATTGGCGATGGACTTCATAATTTTGAACAGCGGCTAATTGGCCTGAACAGCACCCTATTTCTAAATTCAACACCTTGCCAACGGGAAGACTTTGTGCCCCAAAGAGAAGACCTGATACCACCGACACTTGTCAGTGGCATCAGGACTCGAATCCACGACCTGACGATGCCGGTTACAACTGCTAAGCTACCATGCCATTTTTCTTTGAATAATTCTGTAACTAAGAATACTCTACGTTCTCATAGAAGATCATTAGAAGAAATTGTAATGACCCTTCTAAAAAAATACGACTAGAAAAATAAGAGAATTTAAAAACAAAGTTATTTATGTTTAATAATGCCCAGGTATATTTGTACATTATTGGTTGTACCATGGAATATGGAGATAGTTTGATTTTGTGAAAATGGTTGAGTAATACACAAATACCAGTCAAAAAATTGCTAGTTCAAGTAAGCTTCAATTATTCCAATGGTTACCAATGAATAAAAAATCTCCAATGAGGATAATAGCCGACTCAAAATTATTCGTAAATCTATATTTTTATTGTAAAGATTTTGGAATCTGTATATCTCTGTCAATATATTTTTTTAAAAGTACAATGGGCTGTCATCTATGTTTTGGGATACTTAAAATCATAAAATTTATTTGCCAAAAATATCTATTAAATTCAAAATAAAATCCTGGCATTAATGTAATTATATCTTTAAAGATTTGAAATTAGCGTAGCAAAATGAAAAGGAAAAAAAAACTTAATGCAAACATAGAAATATAATTCAGAGTTTACTAAAAAATAATGCAACAAATTTGTAAAAAGATCAGTAATAATTAAAAAAAAAGTACTACAGAAAATAAATGTTTTTTTTCCAAAAGCCCCGCCACACACTTTTGTCACCAAATAGGTATACATATCTGCAGTTTTTGGTTTAAAATAGTGTCAACAGAAAACGGCATTCGCACATCATACGCTAGAATGGGCGCGGATCCTATTTTAGTACATCAATATCGCTAATTTGAAGACTTATTGTATTCGTATTGGACAGAACCAACGCAGAAAAATGAGCTCTTGGCGAAATTTGGCACAATTTTTCTTCTTCTCCAAAGACGTGAATTGAAGTATGATTTTATTACAAAAGAGAATTTAAATAATAAAAACTACTCACATTTTGTTGAAATTTCTTCAGAGACATATTTGTTTTGCCGCCATGTAGGCTCCCGGCACAGAGCTTTCGTAACCAATTTTCATCATTCACAGAATTCACACACGTTCTTTTTTGTATTGCTTATATATAACTTTTTCGTATTGCTTAATATATGACTTAGAAATCCGGCATTTAAATGTACACTACTGCAATAATCAATTTATTGAATAATAATTTCTAAATACATAAAGTGTATCAAAATTAAACGTGCCAAACTGTAAATAAAGTCAACTGATTGATTGATTGATTTACTTTTGGGACTACAAAGGTTTTTATTCTCAGCTAGCGTAATGGCCGCGGTAGCCTAGTTGTCATAGACACGGACTTGCGGTCAGCGTTTTCAATTCGCTGGCTATAGTCTTGATGCCACAGAAGACAGATGGCTAATGCACATCACATGTGTTGCGGCTCAAAGTCATCACTTGTCTTTGTACGGAAGTTAGAGAAGTGAGGTGCCAGCTCAGGTGTCGTTCTCGTCACTTGACCACGATTCAAAAGTACGAGGTATAAATCTGCATTCACACCAAGGCAGTCAGCGTCGTGTGCTGAGCGTCTAGCCAATCAGAGACATAAACACACCCGAGATTAAGTCGCCGATTGGCTAGACGCTCAATGCTCGACGCTAACTGCCTTGGTGTGAAGGTGGCTTAATAGCCCTCGCGTTGCCTTTGTGAGTGAGTATTTATTTACGTCACACCTTAACAAGACAACACGAGGCCCTGACGACTAATTTCTTACCCACGGTCACGTCCCCCTCTCCTAACTACCACACCCCACCAACGGGAGGATGTTTGAGCCTCGACAGATTTAACGTGCAGTGGGCCCTTCTACACGACGAGTCTTGAGCGGCACTGGATTTGAAATCATGACGAGTTAGCCACGAGTCCGTGACATTGATCACTGGGTGACAGCAGCCAATCAAGATATGTAAAGTGAGTGAGTGAATATTAACGCCGCACTGTTCAGCTACACGAGGGCTTTTGGCGACGGACACGTAATTTTGAACCATGGTCAAGTGACGTGAACGACACCTGAGCTGGCACCCCCTCTCCTAACTACCACAACCCACCAACGGGAGGATGCTTGAGTTCTTGACAGATTTAACATGCATCGCTCCCCTATACGGCGAGTTTTTAGTGGTACTTGTCTCAAACTCGTGACAAGGCCTGCTAAGATCCGATACCATGACCGCTCGGCTACCGAGGCGACCAAGATATGTAAGAGATAAAAAGCTAAATGCCTATCAAGATAAATAAGGACTTTATTATTTTGAACTATGGTAGAATGACGAGGATGACACATGCACTGGCTCTAATTGTGCCAGACTATAGAAAAATTTAATCAAAACAATTTTTTATGAAATAAATGATGATAATAATGAGGCCATGACGATGATAAATTAGACTGTGCCGTGTGGGCGTGGATAATAACTCTTCCCAAATCTATGTTGTCTTCGTAGAGGTTTAGGTCCGAGCGAAATAATAATACCTTAAATTAAAATAAGCATAATGGTTTAAAGCAAATTAATGGTGAATGATGTGAAATAATTTGTCACGCTTGATTGTAAATTGCTTTCAAATATCTTTCGTTTCTGTTGATTTAATTTCCGTACAATAAATATTAAACTTGAGATAGCTGAAGTACTCTTGAATTAAATCGATTTTCAAAATATTTTCTTTAAATACGAGTTTCATTTTAAATTTAATTACAGCCCATTAACTCTTCAGAAACGGTAATTGCTGTAATAAATTATATTACAACGCTTAGACTTCATAAAGAAGCTCGCAATAACTGGGTCTAGTTTGTTGTCAAATTTTTTTTCTTCTTTAAAGGAAATATGCTTCAACAAGCGTATATTTCTTATTTCCCCCCCTTTTCTTGGTTCTTTTTCGATTCTTTTTGTTGTAATTCTGATGTTTTCGACTTTTCCCCCTCCCCCCCAAAATAATCGAATTTCGAGCAATCCTTTTTCAATTTTTTTTCCCTTTCGCACGTCAACTTCGATTAATTCAAAGTCCTTATTAAGGAGAATTATTTCCAGGCAACGTGCATTATGGTTTTCTAACTTTTTGATTATTTTAGAGAGCGAAAAAAAATTATTATTAACTGCGTGAAAATCATGGAATAATGTTAATGACTTTAACTCAAAACTAATTGAAAATTTATTTGCTCATAGTGTGCGAGTACTGTTTAAAAGGTGGAGGATTTTATTATGTTAAGATTACAATTTAATTGAGGTGTGTGTGTATGTGTGGGATATTTAAAAGATTAACGCTTTTGTGTAAAATCAATTATAACACTCAACTTGACAACTATTGACTTAAGGTTTTTATTCAATAAAAACCGTTAAATTAGAAAAAAAAAGAATTCCTTTTTTTTCCAATTAAAAACTTTTAAAAATAAATTCACCACCATTTTTTTGGAATTGAATGCAATTAAAAGGAATTGTTCACGAACAATTGAATCCTAGCGGTACTTTTAAATTTATATCTAAAAAGAAAAAAAATTATGAGGGTTCGAGAGTTTATATAGAGTAAAAAAATTTACATTTATCCCTATCTCTGCTGTTGTATGAGAAAACCACGATACAAGAAAAATTCAATTATTTTCAGATACCACATACCCCGTAGACTTTAAAATAATATTCATAGAATTTATTCAAACAATTTGGTATTCATATCTCATGTCTCGCAATTCCTCATATACGTGTAATGGTCGTGATATGAGCCTATACTACAAAAAAAAAGCATAACAGCCATTTGACGGCCGTTTATATTCTAAACGTAGATTTTTTTAGAACGTCACTGCGCTCACGAAGTATTAGAATGCGAGCGCAGAAAAGAAATACCTTTTCTCATGTTCACGCTGTTATAAGTGATTTTTACAAGTCATCCTTTTATTTTTCTCTTTACTTGCATTTTGTTTCGGTAGTATTCTGTTGTTGTAACTCGTTTATGGATCTGTTATTTATGTTGTTCGCTTACGGTGGAAAATAACAAATATCTGAAAGTTCGAAATCCGTTTTGAATCATAAATCGCATCTGTCCTATATTTTTGTTCTAAAATTCCAACTAATGAATATTCGGATTCCCTGAAACTGATTTCTGGAATTCGATATAGGAAGATGATATTCACAAAATAAAATAGCCTTAACAACAAAAATAAAATTATTTTTGAATGTTTAAAATCTCTTGCCCGTGTAGCCTAGATTAAACTATAAAATTCTATTATATTCCCTGCATCTACAATATCACCCTTAAACCATAAGAAATTATTAATGATAGAATATAAATCCTACTTATATATTACTATTTTTAAAGATTCATTCAATAAAATGACTGATATGGGGCAAAATGTGTGTTTTTTCTTTCTCAATCAAACAGTTAAAATATTTTTCACTGCTGCTCAGAAAACACCAATTTAAATTAATTAGATTACTGAAAATAATAAATTAAATATAAAAATCCCAAGGTATTTTTATTTTATGATGTTAAGTTATTTATAAAAAAAATACCAGGAATGTTACAAGAAAATACAGTATGTTTGTTAACGCCTACAAAATCTTTAAAATCATTTTCACTCTGTGAAGAAAAAAACCCAGCTATAATAAATTAAATACCCGAAAATAGTAAATTAAGTATAAAAAAAATTGCAAGACAATATTATTATATGATGTGTTATTATACTGTGGTGATAAAAAATTTATTAATTCTTTGGAGCCTATATTCTGTTTATTTCCTATGAAAACTGAGATGTGTAGGGCATATAACTTATTCCGAAAAAATATCTAAAGAGGTGTTATAATCAAATATATTATGCGGAGTATAGTCCGTCAGGACACACACACACTGCAGCTACATCAATTCAATTTATTTACCGTGGCGTTATTCTATGAAGAGTAATGTTTTTATAACTTTTTCAGTATTGTTATGAATTGCGAATTATGTTTCAATGCATCGTAAAACACGTGACGAGTAAGTATATTCCACACATTTTTCAGGGGACCAGCGAAATTTTATCGCGGACTACCACTTTGGCAACCTCTGCTCTAGAGCATTCTTTAAAGATTACAAAACAATATTAACTTGCTTCGTCTGTAAAATAAAAATTACAGATTCGATGCATTTTCATTGTCGAAAATTTAACCCAGGATCAGTCACGTGGAGCACAGGGTCACCTCAGGCTCACAAAATCTTTAATTCTGAGAAAATGTTTTATTTGTTACCACACACACACACAATGACCTCTTGTCAGTATCCTCCTATATGTCAATCTTCTTGGGAACTAAAAGGTATTTTTCGCATATGTCCCTCTTTTTTGGGGAGAGAGGCTAACGTTTTTTACAATTTTAAGGGATTTGGGTCGACCTAGTTCCCCTTTTGCTCCAAAATATTTTCTACGAACAGGCTACATTTTTTCCCTGTAAACGGCATTTGTTTGATTGCTGTGTTGTACGACTCATCATGACTTATAAATGTAAATGAACAGAATATAAAAACGAAATGGGCATCTGCAATCTCTATTTAATGTAGTTGAAACTTCGGGAAAAAGAAATTGATTAAGCAAGGGGGGAACCTGATGAAATGATGGAGATTAATCATGATTAACATAATTAATCATTAATTAATCATCATTAACATAAATCCATATAATAATACAATGAATTTAAAAAAAATAAACATGATTTTCCTTGATATATCATTTGGAATGAAAAATAAATTTCCAATTCATATTTGTGTCTGTGTGTGTGTGTGTGAATTATAGTACCCTATTTTGAACCTCTCAAATTTATATAAGCCTTAATTTCTAGAATTATTTTCGTAATAATTTACCAATTCCAGTGATTTGCTTCGATTCTTTTACTGACGTCGTGTTTTGAGGCTACACGAAGACTATTGGGCTCTTAATTTTGAATCTCGATCAAACGACGAGGCCAACACCTGAACTAGCACCCCATTCTCCAAACTTCCACATCACTAACATAAGGATTTCAAACCTCGACAGATTTAATGTGCATCAGACCTCAATGCTGCGGGTCTTCAGTGGTGTGAGTGAGTGAGTGAATATTAACGTCACACTGTTCAGCTACACACGGGGGCTTTTGGCGACGGACCACGTAATTTTGAACCATGGTCAAGTGACAAAGACGACACCTAAGCTGGCACCCCCCTCTCCTAACTACCACACTACACCTATGGGAGGACGTTTGAGTTCTCGACAGATTTAACGTGCATCTCCCCCCCATACGGTGGGTCTTTAGTGGTACTGGGCTCGAATTCGTGATTAGTCCAGCCACGATCCGATACCTTGACCACTCAGCTACCGCGGCTTAGGTCCTTCAGTGGCACGAGAAATAGAACGGACAATTCAACAACGCTGTCCCGTTTGTACTACAACGACTCAGCTAACATGGCTAATTAATTCCAGTGCGGGGAGTGGCCACGGTAGCCTAGTGGTCAAGGTAACGGACACGCGGCTGGCATGTCATGAGTTCGAGCCTCGTACCGTTGGAGACCAGCCGTGTAGGGGAGCGATGCGCGTTAAATCTGTCGATTCTCAAACGTCCTGCGGAGGGGAAGTTATGAAAGGGGGTGCAAGCTTTGTTGTCGTCCTCGTCACTTGATCATGGTACAAAATTACGAAGTCCGTAGCCAATAGCCTTCGAATTGCTGAATAAGGCGATGTTAATATTCGCTCACTCACAGCAGTGCGAGAAAAGTGAAGTAAAATATAATAAATCGTCAAAACATCATATTTCGAATATATATTATCTGTACATACTGTCATCTTCATAGATAACTTCAATCAATCATTATTGATTAAAAGTAAGAGTCATCTTAACATAAAATGGTCAGTGGTAACAAAAATGAAAATAATGACATTCAAAAAGATATTTAAGGAAATTGGGACATACTTCAAAGTCAGATGGCTTTATATAACAAGAATTTGGAATATAAAAGTCATTTTCCGGTAATACAACCGAAACAACTACCATTAAAATGTCTAGAATCCTTTATTTTACGTATTATAAAGACATAAAATATCATATTTTCTGCGTAGGAACATTAATCACTGTCTCCCAAAGTAGTTACAGAAAACTATGTATAAAAGCTCGTAAGCCGTGGTGTGGGTAAGGTAAGCTCTCAAAAGGCAAATGACATTGTATATTTAATATTAAAATAACGTTTTATAACAATTTTTGCATGGTGTATTAAATTTAGACACTTTGTCGAAAACTGCAACATGAAATTTACCTAATACTTCTTTTATTTTTACACAAAGTAAATTATAAGCTTTAGAAAACACAGCGCTTATAGCAGCGTTTCTCAAACTGTGGGGTGCCCTCCCTCCTACGCGGGGTGTGGTAACTCTACGAAGGGGGCTCGAGCCTATTGAAAAGTCGAAAACAAAAGATTACTTAAAAATCAATTAAATTACTGAAAGTAAACAAACAAAATGCATTTTTACATAATAAAATATGAAATGCACATTTATACTAATACGATACACTTATAAAGCGGAATACGTGGAGCTGCACAATATATTTTATTATTAATTTAACAAGTTTAATAATTACAACTGACCCCATGAGCTTGTCATATATAAAATTATATACAAAAATTAACACTTATCTTGATCTTGATCATTTGTGTGCGGTTTATATAATTAATCCCCCTTAACTTCTGATTCTAAGTTGTGCGATTCGCTCCCCAATGCCTCCGTTTTCCACGTAGATGCTTGTATGTGATGTATTGGGAGAGAAGAAAAAAAGAATAAACACATTTTCTGAAATAAGTAAATCCTTCTTAAACACTGTCAAGGTCTTTATATTGCATTCCAAGGCCTACGGAATAATTGTATGGATATCAGTGCACAGAAAAGACAGCAGTGCGTACTTCGGAATGACGTATATAGTATATATACATCCGGGGCAATTAGCTCTTTAGCTGAACGAGACATTTTTATACGCTGGTGGCACTTGAGAGGTTAAAGCTTTATTGTAGCTTTAACGTCAAAGTATAGTACTATGAAATACGGAATTCATTTGATTGTTATTGTATGTAGGGGGGGGGGGGATGAAAATTATGATTAAATATTGGGTCGCAAGTATTGAAAGTTTAAGAAGCACTGACTTATAGGCTTTTTCAAACTTCATACGTTAAGCTTGCGTATCTCCCTCCATATGTACAGGTCAAAGTAGAATAACCACAGAAATACAGTAATTTTTTAGTTTAAAACTTATTGCAAGGTTGAACATAGTTCCAAGGCACAAACTTACTCCTGTATTTTCTTACATTAGCCGTCTGAAATTAAAAGAGAAAATATATTTCAAAAGATCTATTTGAGTGATAAAATACTTCTAAACGAAACATAGATTTTACTCGTAATTTGGATCTTAAACCCAGATAGCTAAATTTAAATCCGTGTTATATCTAGTGCCCCTGAAGATCCACCGTGTAGAGGAACTGATGCATCTGCCTAGGCTCAAAGGATTAGCATGATGCCCCTTTAGCATGATGTGGTAGTTTGGAGAGGGAGGTGGTATCCTCATTACTTGACCGTAGTTTATGTTTCTCAAACTGTGGGGTGAGCCCCTAAGGGGTGCGGGAACATATTGAAAAGAGAAAAACAAAAGATAATTTTAAAAAAATATTATAAATTTATTGAAAGTAAACAAACAAAATATATTCTGACATAATAAAAAATAAAAACACATTTACACTGATATAAAACACTTATATATCAGTACTGCACAATGTATTTTATAATTAATTTATAAGAATAACAAGTTAAGAAATAGTTTAATAATTACCAGTGCCCCTATGGGCTTATTATGTATAAAATTATATGCAAAAATTAACGCTTATCTTGTTAATTTGTATGGTTTATAATTAATTTCTTCAATGCCAAATAAAAATTCGGGATACGCTCCCCAAAGCCACCGTTTAACAAGTAAGGAAACGTATGTGGTGCATTAGGGTAAAGGGGGCACAAAAGGAATAAATAAGCAAATCCTCTGAAATGAGTAAGTCCTTTGCGAACACTGTCAAGGTCATTTTATTGCATTCCAAAGTATTCGGAATAATTTCTTAGATCACAGTTCACAGAAAAGATGTAACTTTGGAAAGACGTATATAAACGTCCGGGCTTAGCGAGGCGTTTATATACGCCGACGGCACTTAAGAGGTTAAAGTCGTATTGTAAGTTTGGGGTCAAAGTATAGTGTTATTGAATTTAATGCATTGTCGTTGTATGGGGGAGGGGGTTGCTATTAAAAATATATGATTGAATATTGGGTCGCAAGTATTGAAAGTTTTAGAAGCACTGCCATAGTTCAAACTTACGAGATCCATTGAAAATAACTCTTGCGTCGCTTTTTACTGCAACGTAAGCGAATATTCACTCTCTCATTGAACACCTGACTTGTCATGGAGATATAATATACCTCACAAGATTTTGTAAGTAACAGGCAACGATTTGTTCTGATATTTTTTTTCTTGGGACTTTTCTGGGTTTGTCATGTATCCCATAGGATATTCGTAAATAATATAATTCTATTTGTCTTTTGGGTACCCTTTTCTTATCTATTCGCATTTCTCTTAGAAATCACTGCGGTTGGTGTCATGTCCAGGAAGTCAAATGGATCCATGACTACTAATGGCGGCTTTAGCCAGCTTCACAATATTCTAAGTGTAGAGATCGCCATCAAATGAGTATTCTTCGATGTTTTAGAGATGCTAGTAGTGCTGGACAATTGAAAATATGGCTTGGAGAGAGTTCTTAGTCAGGACAATTTCTGCATTTGTCATATGTCCTTCTATTGCCTACATTTATTTTCATGCCACCGAAGTGTCTGTTATCAATCATGTAGTTGTGTTTTTGATTTCTCTGCTGGAACCCATCTCTCATATTTGTTGATTCGCCTTAATGGTTTTCTCTGTAAGTCGATATCGGGCAACGGCGTGTGCGTCGTCGAGTGTAACATGGTTTTTAAAGTTTTTGTTGTTTCAGTATCTTGTCTCTTTAGCCAGTTCATCAACTGCCTTCTATTCCTACATGTGAAGGCCTCCACTGTGCATGGTACATAATTTCCCCATTCGTCAAATTGTTTCGAGTAGTTTGTGAATTTCCTGAGCGAGTCTCGAGTGTTCATGTAAAATTGCCTGTAGAGCAGCCTTGGAGTCGCAGTATACTACCAGTTCTTTGACTTTGTTTATATCACCCAAGTTGTAACAACCTACTAGAGGTTTTTGATGTTTGGGGATTCAAGCAAAGATCAGCCATAGCAAGTTTTAAACTCAACTTATTTATCCCTTCACTTAATCAACACAACTAAAGGCAGGAAAAGCACTTGATAAATAATTGGAAGAGCATCGCACGGCTTAAGGCTACTGACAAAAAATATAATTTACTCCACTTACTCTTGAGGCACTCTTGACATATACGCTAGAATTCACTGCAAATATCTTTCTTAATTATACGATCACTGGTCGTAAATATAGTTCACAATTTTAATCACTTTTAATCTCCAATTTTTCAATTATCGACTACCCAACAACTATCCGTTGACTAACATAGCATACCTAATGGAACAACTCATTTCAATAAATAAAGTCTTCGAGGGAATGTTTTCAACA
>BMAV01026039.1:192446-220217 GCA_019973955.1 Trichonephila inaurata madagascariensis | reverse complement strand
TTATTTTAAAAAATTATTAATTTATGAAAAGTAAACAAACAAAATACATTCTGACATAATGAAAAATAAGATACACATTTACACTGATAAAATACACTTATAAATGTATCAGTACTGCACACAATGCATTTTGTAATTAATTTAACAAAACTAAGAAGAAGGTTATTAATTAGCAGTGACCCCATGGTCTCTTCATATGAAAAATATCCAAAAATTAATATTTATCTGGATAATTTGTACGGTTTATAATTAATCGCTTAGAGCTGCCGATTTAAAGTTACGCAAATCGCTCCCCAATGGCACCGTTTTCCACGTAGGGGCGCGTATATACAGGGGGGGGGAGAAACAAATAAGCAAATCCTATGAAATAAGTAACTCCTTCACAAACACTGCCAAGCTCCTTTTATTGCATTTCAAAGCCTTTGGAAAAATTTTATGGGTGGCAGTGCATAGAAAAGATCGTATTTTGGAAAGACACACACATATATATATACGTCCGGGGAAATTATTGTTTTGGCATTGTGAGACGCTTATATACGTCGGTGGCGCGTATGAGGTTGAAGTCATGTTGTAGATTTTGCGTAAAAGTATAGTGTTAGTGAATTGAATACTTTGTTATTGTATGAATGTTGGGTGATGAAAATTATGACTGAATATTGAGATGCTAATATTCAGTGTTTGAGAAGCACTGTGATAACCGAATGGTCATGACCACGAATTCATAGCCGGCTTTGTTTTTATCGAGTTTTTTTTACGCTCTATATCTTATAAAAAGTCCTAAGCACGTATGTGGAGGCTCTTGCTCGTTACTTGACCGATACACGAATCCGGCTGCCAATAGTTTTTCCGAATGAGACGTTGATAAATAATCAATGAAACTGCCAAATCTTAATCATCCAGGGAAAACAGCCTTTTCTCGTTTGAAGAACTACTTTTTCATGAAATATAGTACTGTAACCACCCGTTGCTTAGACTCTTCTCATGTTAACAGCAGAAAAACTTTCACGCTCTTTAGCGGGTAGAACAATCTAAAGGAATGGCCAAGCTTCGGAACTGTAAAATGCTAGTTCTCTAGTTATGTAAGCAAATGTTTGTTTTGTCTAATAAAAATATTTTAATTAACTACTGAACTTAGTTAAGATCCGATTCCCCGCGTGTCCGTTTACTACATTGGGTCACACCCTTTATAGTATCAGTTTCATTGATAGCGAAAGAAAGATATTATTTCAATCAAAAGAACATAGATCAACAAGTAATAAATATATAAAAAAATTAAGTCAATTCTCTCTCCCTCTTAGGTGAACAATTTTTTTTTTAATTTAGTTACTTTTTATTAAATAGTTACAATTAATATAAATATGTTTATACGTAT
This sequence comes from Trichonephila inaurata madagascariensis, assembly GCA_019973955.1. Lineage (NCBI taxonomy): Eukaryota > Metazoa > Arthropoda > Arachnida > Araneae > Nephilidae > Trichonephila > Trichonephila inaurata. Next base: position 218,845 of record BMAV01026039.1, on the reverse strand, counting down.
GACAGAATCACAATATTAAGTGAAGAAATAGAAAGCGATTTTCCTTGCAATTTTCCATTTTCCTTTCTATATAAGGTGTTGGAATATTTTTGTTTGTTAATATTTATTCAGTATTAAATTTAATTATTCTAATAAAATAGTATAATCAAAAAGAAATCTCATTCTGAGAAATTAGGCCATCCCAGGTGGGATTCGAAGCCACTACCTTTGGATTAAAAGTCCAACACGCTATCCATTACACTACAGGGACACAACGAGTGATTTTCTTTCTATAAATGCTGTTGGACTAATTATCTTTGTTTGTTACTATTCATTCATTTTTTACTTTAATTAATGAATTAATATTTGAAAAAACTGTTTTAACATCAAGTGTCATCCACTACAAGTTTAAAGAATGTGTTTGAACTTGAATGCGGATGAATAGAAAATATTTTATTAAAGATTGAAAACTAATATATATATATTTAAATATATATAGTTCAATCACAACTTAATAATCAATTAAAAAATTGAAATATATGAATCTTATAACATTAAATCCCATTTCAAAGTATCAATGGCGAATATAGAAGATAAAATTCCAACGTTTTCAAACAAAATTAAAAAGTTATAAAATAAAAATTTATAAAATATCCAAGTGCAACCTCGGACTTAGGATCAATAAGTGGGATTAAACTAGTTTGATGGCGCCAACCTTCCCCCTATTGCAACTTGGTAAGTTAATCGGAAAATATCCAATTCTCAAAAATTTAAAAATTAAAAAGTTAAAATTAAACCATTAAACTTGAAAAAATTAAACTATTCGCCATCGCACATTCTGAAGGATATTATATTAAAATATTAAAATTCTAAAACAATTAATTGCATAATATAAGTGAACCCTTGAACACCAAAGATGACGCACTCATCTTTAAAATAATTGTATAGGTAGTAAAAAATGTCTAAAATCCTAAAGTTCAAATTAAAAACCAAGTATGTTCACAAATGAATAGCGTAAATCATTAAAAACTCACCAAAGAGCATCCTATCAATAATTCGATTCACAATTCTTGAACGATTTTTCTCTCATATTTAATACAACAATTACCACTCCTATATTTTGCTCATAACACCCACTAATGCCATGTCTCAATCCAAATGATTCATAATCTCACACTAGAGCTTAACTATTTGGTATTAGATTCAAATCAGATTGCATGCAAAAAAGTTGCTTAATTGGTCATAAATAATTTTAAAGTGTAGTCGTGTAAATATTGGTCTATGTGTGTGTTAAAATGTATTCTGTTTGTGGAATGCACATATTCTTCACAGCTGGAACACTAACAAGCTGACTATATATATATATATATATATGTCAGGTTTGAAAAGTTAAGCTTCAAAATTCAGTAAATAAAATAGAGCGAACTCTTTACCATCGCTTAAGGATTTGTGGGTAAATATGCATATTTAAAGGTGGAGCGAGAGCTGACGAAGGAGAACGCATACTCGAAAAGGCTTAGCTGGTGACACATCGCCGAATTGTTGTCTATTGTTCTACTCTAATTAAGGGCCGCCATGTTGGATTTTATGTGATTGAAGCAAAATAAAGACGTTATTATAGAGATGATGCCCTCTTCTTTTTACCAGAAGGCCTGGGGCCTGACATTATATATATATATATAGGAAGAGAGTCAACTAATAGTAAGAATTGAAAGATAAGTTTCAATAAACGAAACCCCATTTTAAAATCAGAAGTATATATTTAGAGTGACTTTAAGATAACTTAAATTAGCCCTAGATAACGTCGCCTAACTCCGAGGTGGGCTTTAAGTCGATCGCAGTCGACCAGTGGACTGCCAAGGCATTTTGGTATGACCGTCTTCACTAAGACCTAATACTCATATGAAAGCCTAGAAATATTTTAAAAATACGGAGAAAAAAGTCGAATCACAAAAGAAAAAGTTCGTTACATTGAAAATGTACTTGGCTATCTGGAGGTTATTTTACGAAGGAAATCATAGAATTTTCTTACTTCTAGGAAAAAGTTCACTAAATAGAGAAATATGCAAAATAGTGGTTAGTAAAATGGAGGTTCGACTGTAATGTAGACTTTCTGTTAGCTCACTACACCTACGCCACTGGGTGGACAGCAACACCTTGACAAAAATTAGAAGTATCCCGTGCCCTGGAAAAGTCTGCCCACCCCTGGTCTAACCTAATTCATTTTAACCATTTTCTTAATTTTTAAAATTAAAATACAATACTTTATTTAAGGCGACTGACTACGATTTTAGAAAAGCGTATATATGAATTATTTTGTGATAGTGTTTTTTTAATTAGAATATATATTGTTACGAATTTTGTGTAAAATAGTGTAAATAAATCGTATTTGGATGTATAATGCCTTTTAAATCTTACTCTAAATTATATTTACGTTAAAATTGTAATATTCACAAGCAGCGCCGTTCTTTACGTTATACTGGCGATTCGATCAGAACTTGGCGAAATCTTGGCGTTAGAGTTCAAGTTGGCATCATTTTTGGTGACCGAGTTGGTGACCAATTTGGCGACCATGTTGGTGAGTTCGGGATCCTCTGGATTCTTCTAGAAATAATAAATAATTCAACGCTGAATAATTCATTAATAACTGGTTTTCAAAACACCAGTTCCGAACGCAGACTTAAGATACTCATTCGTTCGAAATAAATAGGGGAAATTATCAAAACATACTTGTTTTTAATTTGTAGTTGAGTCAAATGATTATTTAAGGAATAATTCGAATTCAAGTGTGTTTATCTAGAGTTATATGAAGAAAAACTGCTAAAGTGTACTATCTATATTTTATTTTGTTTCGTAAAACTTTTTACGTAAGTGTTATCAAGAATTTTTAAAACGTAAGCGAGATTGGCATATGTAGCTACAAAGTATTTCACTTTTTCACATTGCGCCAAAAGGTGGAATTATGAAGCTAGAAAATACATAACAGGATCCATTCCATAATAAGCTGCATAAAAGGGTTTCGACGAAATTAAGAATTCTAACGTGAAAACGTTGAAGTACGTGTTAACGTGCATCATTTACCATTTAACATACATTATTCATTATGCTTTTATCTAGTCTATACATAATGTATGTGTTGACTAGAATTTTACTTGGCAACTGTAGTTTTGAATGAGGACCAGAATATTCATATTTATGAGTCACGGCACAATGTAAACTACTAGGGAGGGTGACTCCAAGAAGATGTGTTACCGAACTGAAATATTAATAAAAATAATATTAAAAGTATTTACTAACACGTTTAATATTCACAAATAAGTACCAAATGTTTTCACTAACTTGGTATATTTTTTCCTCCTTTTCATTTAATTTTTTTATTGCTGAAATATTTTTTCCGTATATAATCATTGAATGAATAGTATGCATACATAAGCAGTTTTTATGCGAATGCATTCACTAATCTTGTTGGTAACATGTAATACTACTTTTTACACTCCCTATTTTTCGATTTAACCCTTTATCCACACCACATTATGATTTACAGCAATTTTTTTCATGCAATATTTTTTTAAATCACTACATTAAAATTAAGGGATATACATAAATAAAATACTCAACTTTGTGAAATTTAATCAGTTTGAGCGAATTAATTGAATTGGTACTTTAAAGCAGTGATCCGCAACCCCCGGTCCGTGGATCAAATGGTGCCGGTCCGCTTAAGGAACATTAAATTATTAGCACTTTATTTAAAGTGGTGCATTTCTCTCGGATTTGCGCAACTTTCCATGGAAAAATCACTTTATATTCCACATTAAATCACTTTTATTCATTTTTGGTGTAACTATATTTTATTCTGAAGGCATATTTATAAATATAACTAAATTAAAATTGTTAAATCAAAACAATCTAAAATATAAACAATCAACGTGTCCCACCCTCAGCGGTCCGCGGTAAAATGTTTAAACGTTGACCGGTCCGCAGCGATAAAAAGGTTGCGGAGCACTGCTTTACAGTACCGTAAGACCTTAAATATTATCAAAATACGAAAAGACTCTTTTAACGCAGTTTTAACTCCTAAAAATACTAAATAATCAGAGAACACTAATATTTTACAACACAAAATATTTATTTTTAAATAGTATTAAATTTTCAAAATTTATTTACTTTTTTTATACACATAAAAACAACTTTTACACATGAACTTAATTTGATGATATTCAAAGAAACAGTTTTTCTTTCCATAAATACACAGAAATTCATTACACGTTATGCATTTTGAGTAAGGTTTCGATTGAATGTTTTTTAAAGCACTGAATCCTGGGGAATAAAATGCTGTATTTTCTTAACATAAACTACTGCACCTTAAGTCTTGTTCAGTTTCTTGATCGTCCTCTTAAGAGAGAATCTAACGAAATTTCTCTCCAGCAGATTTTTTATTTGCTGGGACTTCTTCATCTGAAAAATAATCTGTTAGTACATGACTGATTCCAGAGGGTACGTTCTGTAATAAATTTAAAGCTTTTTTCCCCAGAGTTTCTAAGAAAAGGAAATAATCTAAACACGATTGTTAATCCGGCTGTATGAGAAGATGCATTGGCATGGTGAAGCATTAGTCCCCTAACATTCCCTTCTTGGAGAATTTCTGGAAGACATTTATTGGTATACCAGTTTTTTGTTACTGTCTTTTGTCCTTCTAATTTGATGGTTTTGACCAATCCAGTACTGTTCAAGAAAAAGGCACACATTACTTTTTTTCATTGCTCGTTATTTTTTCGCCATTGTCGGCGTGGGATCCTCTTCAAAGACCCTTACTTTGCTTTGTTGACGTGTTGGAACTTCAAAAAACGGTATGTACGTTTCATAACCCGTTAGAATTTTAGAAATGATGCGGTGGCCATCCTTATTTAGCAATTTAAGGGTTTATTTTCTGATTCTGACACTCTCCTCTTTTTGGGGCTCAGTTAGATTATGGGGAACCCAACGGCAAACTACTTTCTTCATATATAATTATTCATGAATACTTTTGTGTGGGTGAGGATTCAAAGTTAAGCTCCTTCTGTATCATTTGATAGGTACAGTGATTATCATCTATTAATATTTCTTTTTGTATATCAGACACATTGTCCGAGACTACTGCCGACCGCGGCCTTTCAGTGTGTTCTTCATCCTGAAGAGAATTTTGTCCTTTGCAAAATTCTTTAAACCATCTGAACACTGTAACACGGCAGAAAATTCATCAACAAATGTTAATTGTAGCCATTAAACGCATTCTTCTTGATTTAATTCCGCTTTAAAATCATAAAAAATCATAGCACGATAATGTTCTCTCATCAACTAGTTTTTCTTCTGTCTAAAAATTTTATTCTACGTTAAACAACTTGTAGTAAGTCAGTAAAAAAATGTCTACTGAGTTAAAATACTTTGTATTTTCAAATTAAACTGTTAATTTGTTTTTTGTAACTTCTTGTCTGCGCGTATCTCAAAAATTTCAGAGTTACCCTAGTATTAACATATGTGGAACTGTCGCACAGAAAATGTAATATTCGAATACACTCAATTTTTTTTTTACAGGATTTAGAAATAAAACGGTACACAAATTTAACGAATTTTTTTTACACAAACTTTTTGTTCTAGCACGAATTTCAAAATGTATATTTATACCCTTTGATTGAGGAGGATTTGATTGAGTTTATGACAATTTATGATAGTAAAAAAGTCGATAATGGTGAAGTCTAAGTTCAGCCATTAACAGCTGATTTAATTCTTGAGGGTTTGAAAATTGCAACAAGTATGTCAATGTAATCATAAGTTTTGTGTAGCGGTATATCAAGAATAATATAAGTAACTTGAAAAACCATAAAAAAAACCACCACTAATAATAGACTTTATAACAGAAAAGAAATTTAAAAAAATAACGAGAGAAAATAACTTTAATAACGAACAAAATTTTTCATTCGAATCAAAATCGGCATATCTGTAACAAACATGCACGCTTGTTATCAAGTAGCGATGAATAGTTGTTAGTATAGTTTTATTAATAATTTCAATTATAATTTTTATACATTGCATATATTTATTGCTGAATTTTCTTTGTAATCTAATTTTAAGTTTTTTGTAATAAAAATGCATCGCTTTTGTTTCATAAATATGTAACATGGATTTTATTATTACTTTTTTTGCATGGCTTTTTGGAAAAATAATTTGAGATTTTTCATTTCACACGGTTTTTTAAGATAATGCAACATATCCTAAAATTTACCATACGCCACATGTATTTTATTTCCTCGGTTTCCTAAGAAACGTATCCATCATGTAAAAAAAGAATTGTGTGGGTGTACTTGGCACATCTTTCTAAATTTGGCTTCTCTGTGTAAACGTTTGTATGTTCATGACCTGATCAAAAGCTTTATATTACATTGGCCATATTCCGAAGTATTGTGTGGCGACATACTTTGCAATTTTATTCACTGATTCACTTGGTGAAGTGTGTCAGTTTTTTTTTTTGACCGTGCTAGTTGTTTTTGGTACTTACTGCTAAGGTATCCGACTACTTGCGACAACTTTAAAAAAAAATGGAGATTTTTTTGTAGTTTTTAGATTTATTTAGTACATTTTAAGGAAACAAGACTAAAATTAAGAAGAGAAAAATGAATTATTACTACTAAAATGGAAAAAAGGGGTAAACATTGACAAAAAATTACATAAACGGGGCCCGCTCTGTAAAAGTAGTAAATTAACCAATTCTTAATTTTTCAATTTTTCCGTATTACTTTGATGTTCCTTTTTGAAATGACGTTCAAGATAAGAGATATTTTAATTTTTTTAAAAATTATTACACTTTATCTTAGCTTCAAATAAAGAACTGTAAATTTTGTAATAAAACACAGTGATTGATAAATCTAAATGTTAAAACATTTCTACTGTGATACAGAACATACACACAAAATTTCAGCAAATTGTTTAAAAACCTTTTTGAGTAATCGCTGTCCCCGTTTGAGCTTTTCGAAAAAAAAAAAAAACACATTTCGAGTAAAACGCATTTTAAAGTTTGACATCTTATGTATAGTTATGGCATCTGCTTTTACTAAAACACTTGCAGTTTTTGTTCTAGTGAATCGAAAATAAAAACCTTAGTATTTTTCTAAAGCTAATATAAGATGGCCTATAAAATAAAATCTTAAAAAAATTGACAATTTTTAAAAAAAATCATGATTTTAGTCTAGTTGGATATCTTAAAGGGATTTTTATTGTGTGTAGGGAAGTGCCCAAATAAATAAACATATAGCGTCCGCACTAGATTAGGGAAACAAGTAAAGGAAAATGCTTTTAGATGAATGAATGGATGTTTATTTACGTCGCGCTATAAAACAACACGATGACTAGTGACGACGAACCTAGTAATTTGGAGGAGGACCACAACTGAGATGACATCCCCTTTCCAAATTTTCTCACTATGGCATTAGAGAACTTTGAACCTCGACAGATTTAATGTATATCAGCCCCCTCTACAGAGTGGGTCTTCTGGGGCACTAGGCTCGAACTCATGACACGTTAGTCCCAAGTCCGCAACCTTATCCACTAGGATTTTGTAAAGTTTTTAATTCATGAATGGAAAGGAATAATTTTCCACTTAAAATCGACAAAATAAAATTTAATAATAACAAATAATATCATAATTATAGATTCCTTTTCAGGAGCGAGGGGGGTATGGCAATAACTCCCCCCTCCTCTACTATCTACCCTTCCGTGTTGTCTCTTTACAATGGATGCACACACCATACTTTCTCTTGCCGCAGAATAAATTACACGGCGTGGCGAGTTTTAAAAGGAAAATCAAAAATGTTCCTCCAGGTGAGAGCTATCTTTCTTGCTAATCTATTTCTACCTTTTATCCAATAAATCAAAAGTTCCTGGCACATCCCCCTCGTATCGCACGCGCTGCAGGCCTTCGGGATAGTTAAGCACTAACTAATTACCGTTAACTATCTAACCGTTAGAGAGCACGCCTCGGGGGGATTAATGAGGGAGGAGACAGCACTGCGTGACTGCAGCGGCAGACGATTGTGGGAAACAGTACCCAAACTATCAGAACATCGTTTGGCCAAATTGGAATGACCCCTCGACATGCATTTGCGCTTGTGGAGGTATTCGATTTTGTTCCGCTTTCACTTTACTCCCGATACGAGAGGTCGTCCAGGGGTAGAGCAAAAACATTGAGCGCTCTAGATAAGTATAATGCTATATGGAAAGATGTAGGTTATGTTGCTCCCTTTGTGTGCATTTTAACAGAAGACGATGGAACGAGAAAAATGCCAGAAAGAGAGCATCAGAAAAAGGTTTCGTGAAAAGCATTTCAGTATGATTTTTATGCATTTATTCTATCTTGTACATATGCTGGAGTAAGGATGGCTGTAGGGCATAGTGGGAATGGAGGATACCAGTGGGCTGCACCTTTTTAAAAGGATTGAACTCATTATAAAAATGATATAAATATAAATTAAATAAAATAGTGGGAGTTTTATTTGATTTATTTATTGTGCTAATATCATATTACCAGCTGGTATACCCGTTCTTTGCACGGGGGAATTGAAAACTTAAACAATACAGATTGAAGGATAAAGAAGTTTTTAATGAGTTAATTTTACGTGAATTGCAAATCAAACAAACAAAAAAAAAAATGCTTTTTGCATATCTCAGCTGAACAAAAAAACCCCCGTATTTCTTAAATTTTAAGTCTCAAGGTCTAATAGCTGATAAAAAGATTTTTTTTTTAAATTTATAACGCCCGTAACTTTCTTGTGGGTCGATTTTTGAAAACACCTTCCTAAGCTGAACTCAGCTCAGCAAAAATAACACATTCCTACAAATTTTGTATAATGAACACTTAAATAGTGTACATCATTTATATATCTGGAAGTGTAATACGTTCATATTCTCAAGCAACGCCTATACTTACATTATAATGGTGTTTAAATAGAAACATAGCGAAATGTTGGCGATAGAGCCAAGTTTGCATCATTTTTGGAGACCACATTGGCTACTTGGCAATTAATTGAACGATGCAGAAGTGGATATGCTGTAGCACCATCTCGTGGAAAGATGCAATAAAGAGGATAGCACAAAAACCTTCTCCACAAAAAAATACATATACATGCCCATTTTCAAAGTGATTGGTTGAACGGTGTTGGAGTGAAGCGATTTCATACATACAAACATCCATTTATATATAGAGAGAGATGTGTGGCTGTAAGCCTATTTAATTTTAGAATCAGTTAAATGAGACAAAGATATCTTCTCGCACTTTTTTACGATTTTTTTAAAATCAGGAGTGAAATTACTTGTTTGATTTCTCATCACACTCTGCAAGTTTATGTCACTCAACTTGCATCTATATTTCTTATTGATCTTTCATGAAAAAATTAATTCACACATAAATTTACCAAACAGTAATTCCTTCATACGCGGAAATTTTTCTACTGACATAAATTAAAACAAGTAATATAAAAAAATATTTTATATCAATTCCGACTTAGATTCACAAAGAAAAATTTTATTTTAGATATTTTTTATTAAATAGTTACAATTAATATAAATATGTATTTACATAGGACAGAATCACAACATTAAGTGGTAATTAATTTTTATTCATTATCATTAAAGTATCGTATTGTCATCCGAAACAATCGTGTAAAAAAATTTCAGTTCAACCGAATGATTTAAAACGTGAGAAAAAAAAACCTTTTCCAAGTTTACACATGTCGCCAAAAGGGTCGCCAAAAATGATGCCAACGTGGCTGTATTTGTAATTTTTTAAATAATTAGTTTTTATTAATTAATTTTTATTAATTAGTTTTTAGTAATTGTAATTAAATTACTTTATTGTCATCCAAATAATCATGTATATACAATTTCAGCTCAATTGAGCGCTTTAAAATGTATTTTATTAACGACTGAAAATTCCATGAAGAAAAATAAATACATAAATAAATATATAGAGAGTGTGAGCTAACAGTAGGAATTGAAAAAAAAATGCTTTATAAACATTTCTTTCACATTGTTATCTGACTTCATGTCACTAAGTTCAATCCGTAGCTCCTCAGATATTGTATCAATATTAGCAGTAATGAGAAAGCAGAGCAAATTGAGCTATGACTCAATTTTATTAAAATTCTGAAATCTTTTTGTGACCTTACGTTTTCCCCAAACTCTGCAAATCATCTCTTAGTAGAAATACTTTCAGGTACTTCGTTTTCCTAATATAGAACAATTAAAAACGAATGTTTGATAGCACACGAGATAGAAATCTCGTTTCAAACGCGAATTTTCTGACTGTCTTAGCGAGCCACATAAAACTCTTTGCTAACCGCTAGTTTCCCACACCTGGCATAGAGTTTTTATGTGAAACGTTTGCACCTCTCGCTCGGACATATCGATATGTGGGAGGTAGGGAAGAAACACTCGACATGATCCAATTAATCTACTTATTTATCACACAAAGAACAGACACCATTTCAACTAATAATAGTAAGAGAATTTCTCCATGCTAACCTCGAAAGTGAAACAACGACGGTAAAACGCAAGCAATTAGGAGACTATCGAACTTTATCCTTACTTTATAAAGTATCTAACCTATCATCCGATTTAATCTAATATCAATCCAATCACAGTGAACAATCGTCACTTTAAAACTTCCTCCTAATGAATTCTTAATCACAATAATTCAAATACGATACATTTAGTAGCAATCTCACATGATCCAAGTATGACTCCTCTCCTACTCTCTCTTCAAGCTAGAAAACCTCGATTATATATATATATATAGTAAGTTAATTTAAATATCAGGATTCTCTTCTTCCGAAGGGTTGGTTGTGAATAACGCGAATGGATAACCCAAAGATTTCCAAAGATTATTAATTGTAGGATCGCGTATAGATCCGTCACTTATATACACAATAATTATAATAATCATTGACAGAGAGAGGGATATTGTTTTTCATATTACATTCATTCACTGTTCCTTCCTTCTTTTTATTTTATATTTGTCTCTTAAGGTATCCGACTACGTTCGGAACCGTGATTTTAAAAAAGCGCATGAATGGATAATTGTCATGGTATTTAGTGTCACTTAGATAGAATACATGCATAAAATTATTTTAAGGACATTTTGACAAAAAAATTTATTTAAATACAATATTTCGGCAAAAAATTAACTTAGACTAACCTTTTTTCAAAATGTTCTCCTTTTGTGAAAAATGCTTCTATAATAATAATATTTTGCCTGTATATATATATAGATCAGACCTCTCTACAGAGGCTCAACTATGACTTTTGAAAAATTCACATTATTTTCAGAATTACCACCCATTGAAATAATTATTGGCATTTTTTTTTAAAATTGCTCCTCTCTGTTGTCGTAAAATATGGATAACCCCACTTCTAAGTTATATATTTCAAAAATTCTAGTTGAGCCTCTGTGCAGAGGTCTGAGCTATATACAGGCAAAATATTGTTATAATAGAAGTATTTTTCACTTAAGGAAAACATTTGGAAAAAAATTATTCGAATTTTTTGCCGAAATATTGTATTTAAATAATTTTTTTTGTCAAAATGTCCTTAAAACATTTTTATACATGTATTCTAATCTAAGTGACACTAAATATCATGAAAATTATCCATTTATGAGCTTTTTTAAAATCACGGTTCCGAACGTAGTCGGATACCTTAAATGTATTTTTAACTTTGTTTTAAATTTTATAATGATGTTACCACTTACGTCTGTAAGCCTCATGTTATGTAATGTGGAGCATGAGGCGTTTTCCATATAAATTTATTTTAAAAAAATTTAATTCACTGTTTATTAACATCCTACTCTGAAGCAACACGAAGGGTTTCCTGGATGTTAGGGTTATTTTCTATTCAAAGTTGTGGTCGGGTTCCATTCAAGGCAGCGATGCTGGGTTCTCTGCTATTACCGGAGATACTACCGGTGGAGGTGGCGGTAAAGAAAACTGGGGCGCAGGTGTTGGTAAGGCTGTCGGAGAGACTGTTGGAATACAAAAGTAATGTCTCTGTGTCTGTTGGTGTCTCTGCGTTTTTCCTAGCGATTCCAGAGTCTCTTTAAAGGTGGGATACGCCCTACCACGAAAGTGACCCGTGATGTAGAGCCACTTCTGTTTGAACGCATTCGGGAAAACCATTCTACTATTGGTCCAAGTCCCCCTTCACACGGTGTACTTTGAAGCAGACGGCTGGTGTGGGAACCGCGCTGGTCACCTTAAAGTCGGTGAAATCAAGGGAGGTCAGAGGATGACTTCCCTTAGCACATCAGGGCATGGGTGTCCAGCTTCGGACACTTTCCCACGTGAAACTGATTGACCGTTCAGACGTCCCTCGTTTCCAGTGGGTCCTTTGGTGAAGACAGTGACAAGATATTGTTGACAGGCTTTAAAATTTTTAACCAGTCAAGCAATGCTCGAGATCATTCCACATCACACCGCAGGGGAATTTTGAGCCTCCACAGATTTAACGTGCATCAATTCTTTTATACGGCGGGTCTTAAATGACATCGGAACTCGAAACTGCAATTGGACAACACCAGCCGAAGGCTACGTCATCATTACCTCTCGGCTTCTTCTGCCACATAGTGATTTTCTATTTTATTTTACACATAGAAAAGCATGTATGCTAAGTTTAAGAGAATATTTCTGAGATTGGAGGAGGGATGCTAGGTTTTCACGCTAAAGGCAAAACTACAAGTGAACGGCTTTTAAATTAAAAGCATGCATATTCTTAATATTTGATAGAAATTAATTTTTGAAAAAATAATTTTGGAACAAAAAATACTGTGTGTGTGTCGCAATGCAAAGTTTTTTTTCTAATGGGCAGCAGATTGGCAACTAAGCTTTTGCAGACATGGTAAATCCTGTAATGAGAGAGCCATTTTACTGCTGGTACCATCTATTGGCGGATCTAGCTACTAAATTTTAACGCTTAAATCAATTTTTAATTCAAGCTCTCGTCGTATGCTAAATATTACCATAGTTTAATTTTGCCACGAGTACCAGAGCTAAATTGATACTCAAGGGATCTTTTACATGAAACTTATTCAAATGACATGCGATTTTCGCAACCAGAAACTATCGACTCGAGCCGAGATCGAACCTGCTTTTTGAAGTGGGCACACTACCTCTAAGCCACCGAGCCGACTCAATTGAAAGTTTTTACGCTGAAACATTTGCTTTAAATTTCTGTAAACATAAGTGAGAGTGAAGGCCCAGTGGTCGAGTGATAGCGTATCGCGCTTCCACACCACAGGTCCGAGTTCTATTTCCGGGCTGGGCAAGGTCAACTCAGCCTTTCATCCCTACTGCAGTGGGTCGATAAATGAGTACCAAGCTTGCTTGGGGACTTAAGCACTGAGAGTCTGCTTCAGACTGACCACCTGATCGGGACATCTGCTCAATCATCTCAGTGCCTAATGGTCACGTATACTGGAATGGGCACAGTAGGCCCTCACCCTCGTGGGCTGTTGCGCCAATGAGTTTGTGTTTAATTAGTGAGAGTAATAATAATGCCGCACTATAAAGCAACACGAAAGCCATTGATGAAGCAGATCGTAATTTGTACCTCGGTCAAAGGACGAGGACGGCAACTGACCTGGCACCTCACTCTTCTGACTACCACACCACCATGCTAATGGGAGGACTTTGAGCTACACCAGATTTAACGTGCATCAGTTTTTCTACATGGGGTCTTCAGTTGCACTGGGCGGAAACTCATGATACGCCGGTCAAGCGTCTTGGACCATGGCCACTAGGTTAGTGCAATGGTCCAAGGTTAGTTTGGCAATTTGGTTACGGTACTCTCGGCAAAATTAAATCAGGGTAATATTCAGCATCCAACAAGAGCTTGAATTAAAATTATTTCAAGCGTCCAAATTTTGTAGGAACCTCGCCACTAGAGGGTGCCATCAACAAATGCCTCTCACATTTGGGAACTTGCCGTGTCTGTAAAAGCCTAGTTGTCAATATGCAGCCCATTAAAAAACAGCCCCTTTTTTTACCCTAATGGGTATATAGGGCTTGAAATGACAAATAAATTATGTTTTTCAATTCCTACTATTAACTCACTCTCTATGTTTATTTATATATTTATCATGTTAAAATTTTTAATCGTTGATAAAACACTTTCTATTCATTCAATCTAGTTCAAATAAATTTTTTTAAACTTGTAGCGGATGACACTTTATGTTAATACAGTTTTTTTAAATTTAATGAAATTAACTACCTGTTTTTGATGCCAACTTAGATTCGTCTCTATTGTTGTAACAATGTAACTGTTAAAGCAAAGACAAAAGTTGGAGTCGAAAACCAATTTCTCAGCCAAACCGGGTGTGCATTGTTACAACAATGCAGACAAATCATGCTCTTTTTTCAATTCCTACTATAAAAGTTCCTTCTCTCCCTATATTATATATATAATTCGAATTTTAAATCGTAATAAAATACTTTCTATTCATCCATTCAAAGTAGGAATTGACTTAAAAATTTTTTTTTACATTACTTGCTTATTGGAAAATTGGATAAACATTTTCTATTATTACAGATAATTGCTATTATTTCTGTCTTATTATTGTAATAAATTCGAAAAAACACAAGTAATAGTAGTAAAATTTACTATTGTAAAGTTTTTATAATTAAATATTTTAATTATATGTTATCTCTGAAAAGGAACATTAGTTTGATATTTTTAAATTACACTTAGGATCACATATTCACATGTCTTCAAACAGATACAAGAACAAAATTAAAAAAAAATTAGAAATTCCTTAAACCAAATGGTTAATCCTGGCATTCAATCTACGGACATTATTATATTTATGAAAGAAATAAGTCAAAAATTACGACTACACTTCAGTTAATATCATGACTTGACCTAAAATTTTTTAAAAATTGTGAGACGTGAATTCAGCATACGTAGGAAAAATAAAAATCAAAAATCAGCTGACGCTATTTTTGAAGTACATTTCAACATTTAGTTATGACTAGAAGGAATGTGTCAAGAAAAAAAAAATGACATTACTAAGAAATACTTCGGGAAATAAAGGTTCAAAAACCATTTTTATTGGGAAAACAGAGGTGTACGTGAAATAAAAAAAAATGAAGATTAAGTCGCAGGAAAAGATAGCTGAAAGGCTGAACTATTTACAGGCTCAAAGTCGTGTGTCTGATAAAAAAGAGATGTAGAGCCTTTCATAATTCATTTTTTTCTGTACTCGTATGTATTATAATCTTTTATAAAGAGTTTAAATCTTTTTTTTGTGTGTAGTAATATTGGAAAAAGTTCCAAGCCTTTTTTGACTATTGAATATTTATATTTGAAATGTACATGAAGTTTGCTACTGTTCGGTGTACATTGCGTGACTCTTAATAGTGTTTGGGGTGTTTCCATGGATGCATTATGGAATACGCGAGTAGTTATAGGTCGTTCTCTGTTTATTATTATATGGTGTGTCTCTATTAATCTTTTAACAACAACAAAAGAAAAAAAACTCTTGTCCATAACATTTATTCTAAATAGTCACTTTAAAAGGAGGTAAAAAAAAAAAAGGATTTAATGTTCAAAATGTATTCTTAAGTGTTATTTCTTTAAAAGACGTAGACGGTAAAACGCGCATTTTAAATTATAAAATTTTGGGGGAGGGATCAACTAGTAATATTGGTTTTTAAAGAGTGACTATTGGAAAGATTTAGTGCATAATATTTATTTCAGATAGTTAATTTTTTTAAAAAAGGAATTGATATAAACTTACATGGGTATTATTCTAAAATATTAATCATTATAAAATGTTAAGCCCATAAATGTAATTTTAACACTTAATTCTTTTAAAAAAAAATGGGTTGTATAAGTATTTAAAGAAGTAAATTTTTACAGGATTGAAAATTGATTATTTTAAAAGGCTAAACAAGGCGTACAATTTTATTTCAGTGTAAATTTAATCGCATAAGAGGATTTTAAAAATTAAGATACTAAGATTGATTTATTATTTCCATATTTTTTTCCATGATTCAAAATTACGTGAGTACTTTTCATCACCAACTCTAATATGAAACAATTTTTAAATTGAATAAAATTTAAAAAACAACAACAACATAAACAGGGTGTTCCAGGATTATTGGAACAATTTTTAAGGGGAGGTCTAGGACATTACAAGGATTTGGATTTCAATTTGCGAACCCTGGTCAGAAACGTTTTGGAAAAGTAGTGTGATAGACAAAATAAACGAAGAGACAAGACTGAGATAATCTGAAATATATATTGATAAAAGCTAGGAGTTCGAGTTTCTCGGGCCCCTCCCTCCCTATGCCTATTTCCTCGTCATGGTCCTTATTTACACAAATTGGTATATTCGGCTGTTCGTTTAAATCCCTCTGTGGGTACCTTTTACGATACAATCTTTCTGCTTTTTGTGGATTTCCTTCCACCAATCCTTAAATCAGGTGCATATCTGCCAGCTCGGTGTTCGTAAAACTTTCCATACAACTGTGCGGGCAATGACAGCTCAAATGACTGCGGTAATGCAGGTCTATTTAAACCAATACTCTTACGAGCTACGCTACCTAGCTCCAAACGATGTTTCCGACAATGGGTTGCTATGCAAATGCGAATCCTTTTGTTGTCCCGTATACCTCCACATAAAGTTTGTTCCAATAATCCCGGAACACTCGTAATTTTAAATCATGGTCAAGTGACGAGGACAACACCTGATCCAGCATCCACCTCTCTAAACTTCCAAATCACGCCAAAGAACGCCTTGATGGATTTAAGTGCATCGGCGTCTCTTTTAGGCGGGTCTGTAGTGGCACTAGGGATGACCAAAACGAGTAGAAATAACTGGGGATCATTAGCGAGTGAATATTAACGTCACACTCTCTGTTCAGCTACACGAGGGCTTTTGGCGACGGAACTCGTCATTTCGAACCATGGTCAAGTGACGAGGACGACACCTGAGCTGGCACCCCCTCTCCTAACTACCATACCACACCAACGGGAGGACGTTTGAGCCCTCGACATATTTAACGTGCTTCGCTCCCCTACACGGCGGGTCTTTAGTGGTACTGGGCTCGAACTCGTGGCATGCCATCCAAGATCCGATACCTTGACCACTAGGCTACCGCGGCCGCATTAGCGACTGAGAAATTTCTTCAATGAAGATTACCTTAACACCAGCCATAGATCAAGACTAGAACCTAGACTTGAATTTCTCCAGTCATAGACTGCCCTAGTTCCCTACACATAATCAATATAAAGTAAAAAAAAAAATTCCAATAGCCCATAGAGAGTAGAAATAATTATGGCTGGAAAGCGACTGAGAAATTTCTTCGATGTAGTTAGTGCTTTAATTGTAATAAACTACCTCCTACGCTGTTCCTAATCACTTGAAACACTGTATCCAAAAACGATACAAAACGGGAGACTAGGAGAGACTGCTAACAGACTTAAATTATTTAGACACGCTGGAGGAAGATTAATTAAAAAGCGGCACGCTCTCTTTCGGTAGGCTACTCGAAATTTCAGCCGGAAGTTTTATAATCTTTTCCTTTTCTGAGGTAATACGGATTAAATTATGTATCACAAAGCATATATAATTCAATGTCAGTATCCATAAATTAAATTAAACTGGGCCCTCTGAAATAAAAGAAGTCTGTGGGTAAGAATCCACTACTTAGATGTACATTTAAGGGATCTGTCTCGAGAAAAATTTTTCTACACGGATTTAAAAAAAAAAAGAAAAGAGCAACAAAATACTATTCGAAAGTTAGGGGGATGTAGCGCACAGGAAAGGGGGGGGGGGGGTAAAAAAACTACTATCCATAGGACGATTCATCTTATTGGGCAATTTAATAATCGAAGAATAACGCGGCCGAGAAGCGGCGATGCTTTTGTTGTTTGTTTTATGACATGAAACTACTAAAGTTTATGGAAGCAATTAGAGAGATTTATGTCGCCTGTGTTTTATAAACAAGGCGAAAAATTCATCTTCAAAAGTAGGGGATGGGTAAAAGGGGTGGCGGTTATGTATAGATGCGTCTGTGCGTGAATTCCGAACCCCCCACCCCCTAGTTTGTCCCATCCTTTTCCATTAAGTTTAATTTTATCCAGCTTCCAGTCATTTATCATCTTTGCTGTGCGAAAACGGCCCCAAAGTGGAGCAGAGAGGAATTAGCGCACGGAACGCTCTGTGAGGAAATAAATTAGAAACTTCCGTATCTTCTCGAAGCGCATGCAAAACCGCCACTTTATTTTGTAGTAGGGGAAGGAAGGGGAGGGGGGAAAGAAAATTTTTATATTCTCCGCAGCATTCCTACATCCCCCTCTAACCCCTTTGTGCCTTTTGGCAAAATTTGCCGGAAGCCCCCCTTCCACTGTATAAAATGGGTTCGTGTTTTGTTGAAATTAATAATTACCAAAAGGCGCGCATAGACTAGTTTTATTCCCTACGCTAGGTGGCGCTTTTCCCTTGGCCTTGTAGCTTTCGCCTTAATTTGTTTTGTGATGAATGTTTTTAACCTATCACAGGAAATAAAGAGAGAAAAAGAGGGGAGGGGAGAAGTAAAAAAAAATTGCGCAGTTTGGGTAGCCTGATGAAATAAAAGCAATTGAATTGTTAATCTCGTCGCTGCTGCTTCTTCTGAGTCGGGTAATTAAAACGGTTGTAAAAATAGAAAAGTGTCGGGAGGTGGTCGAGAGTAATAAAGTGAGGTTTTGACCCTCGCCAACTTTTCCTGTCCCGGGATAATATTTTCAATTTCGTTTTTCCCCGTTTATGCACTTTAAGTGTTTTTCTAATCACCATGGATGAAGATTATTAAAAGTTTTAAACGTGGGCGTTGTGCAATGCGATATTTTGGCAACAGAAGGAAAAAAAGTTAAGGTTTACTCATTTCGGATGTATTCAATTACAAAGATATTTCTTTAAAAATCTGCTTGCCAAATTTTATTAAAATGGTTTCTTCAAGAGAATTCTCCCGTTTAGTTGTCTGCGAGTGCCATTTTTTAGGTTTTTCGTGATACAGAAATTTGGACGCCTGTGACTAAAAAATATTAAAAATGGTTTTTTTTAAGGCTACAAAGATTTCATTCGATTCATATAATGCATACATCTGTTCTAATCCCAAACTATTCAGTTAAACCATTCTGTGTTAAAAAGTTAAATACTAAGGAAGCATAGAATTTAAGCACGTTTAGAACCGGGATTTTGAAAAAGCATATAATATTATTTGATATTTAGTGTGAAGAATGTTGAATTATAGAATAGTTGAATTAGAATATACATGTAGCATTGTTCTAAGATTATTACAAGAAAAAATTATTTAAATGAAATTTGTGGCAAGGAAATGAAGAAAGAATGACATATTTCCGAAACATTCTCCTTAGGATGTCTGTAAAAGGTTAAAATTTTGTGAATTTTTGAAATACTGTAAAATCCGGCGTATATAACGCACAATAGTTACAGTTAATATCTTTATTAGGGATTTAGAGCAACAAAGGTTATTATCCCAATAACGCACAATTTGAGCACATATAATATGATCAAAATTTACGGGTGAGCGTTATTTGCCGGGTATAAAAATGTGAGTTTTAAAAATAAAAAATAGATGAGCGTAGAAAAAAATTGGACTTCTACATATATCGAAATACTGTTTATTTAAACGAAATGACGTTCCTTATGAACTTAAAGGGTTGAGTGAGCGAGTGAGTGAATATTAATGTTGCACTGTTAAACTACTCGAGGGCTTTTGACTACGGATTTCGTCATTTTGAACCATGGTCAAGTGACGAGGACGACACCTGAGCTACCACGCCTCACCAACAGGAACTCTCGACAGATTTAACGTACATCGCTCCCCTACACGGTGGGTCTTTATTGGTACTGGGCTCAAACTCATGACACGCCAGCCATAATCCAATGCCTTGACCACTATAGGCTACTAAGCCACCTTAAAGGGTTGCAGTTCTAGAAGTACAACTTTTTCTAATATTTGGAATAATATGACAACAAAATATAAGAGCATTGCGCACATTCATTACAATTTTCTTCGTAAAAAACGGGGGTGCACGTTATACGGCGAATATATCCAAAAAAATTTCAGATTGAAAGTCTAAGTGCGTGTTATACACCGGATTTTACGGTATATGAATTTTGACCCATGTGAATTTTGGAAAAATTCACACTATTTTCCGAGTTACGACCCGTTGAAAAAATAACAGGTGTTTTTTGTCAACATTTCTTTCATCTGGTATATTAAAATATGAATAAATCCACTTCTAAATTTTAAATTTCAAAAATTTTAGTTCAAACTCGGTACAAAAGTCCTAGCTTTATATCGACCACGTGTTTGCGACCGCGACCCTATCTTAACTCTGAAGACTTCCTTTAAACTCTATGGGGGGACTTTTCAGGTCAGCTCAGAATTACGAGGCCCGTCGCCAATAGTTCTCGTAGAGTTTCAAAGTTCGAAGAGCGATCAATCAATCAATGGAGACCTTCGAAAAATTTTATAATTTGACGCAACAAAGTTTGGATGTGAGAGTGATTGAGTGTTTATTAAAGAAATATTATAAAGCAACAAGAAGGTTATTGACAACAGACCTCCTAATTTT
This sequence comes from Trichonephila inaurata madagascariensis, assembly GCA_019973955.1. Classification (NCBI taxonomy): domain Eukaryota; kingdom Metazoa; phylum Arthropoda; class Arachnida; order Araneae; family Nephilidae; genus Trichonephila; species Trichonephila inaurata. Next base: position 198,202 of record BMAV01026039.1, on the reverse strand, counting down.
GAACCATAATCAATGGATGACGATGACACCTGAGCTGGCCATCCCCTTCCGAGCTTTTACACCGTACCAACGGAAGAACTTTGAGCATCGACAGATTTAAAGTGCATCAACCCCTCTACACGGCATGTCTTCGGTAGCACTTAGGCTCAAACTCAGGACACGCCGATCAAAAGTTCGTGACTATGACCACTGGGCTACCGCGGCTATAGGCGAGAGAAAAAACTGGACTCGAATTCCCGGCTCAGCTTGAACTTTATATAGGCCAGCGTTTCTCAAACTGTAGGGCGCCCCCCCTTCCCATGGGGGGGGGGGTGATAACTCTACGAGGGGGGCGTGAGCATATTGAAAAGTCGAAAACAAAAGATTTAAACATATTACTAATATAACAAAAGTAAACAAACAAAATACATTCTGACATAATAAAAAATAAAATACACCTTTACACTGATATCATACACTTATAAATAAAGCAGTATATTTATAGTATTTTATAGTGTATTTCACAGTGTATTTTATAATTAATTTAACAATAATGTTAAGAACAAGTTTAATAATTTTTAGTGACCCAATGGGCTTGTGTGTAATATATAAAATTATATGCAAAAATTACCTTGATAATTTATACGGTTTATAATGAATCCCTTAACTGTTGATGAAAATTTATGCCATTCGCTTCCTAACACCACCGTTTTCCAAGTAGGCACGCATATGTGATATATTGGGGAGGGGAGATGAAAAGAAAAAAACAAGCAAATCCTCGGAAATAAATAAATCCTTCGCAAACACTGCCAATGTCCTTTTATTGCTTTCCAAAGCCTTCGAAATAATTTTATGAATAACAGTGCACAGAAAAGATCGTACTTCGGAAAGACGTATATATACGTCCAAGGCAATTAATGCTTTGGCTGAGCGAGACATTTATATACCCCGGTGACACTTAACAGGTTAAAGAGTCACATTGTAGCTTTTTGAATTGAATCATTGTTATTGTATAGAGGGGGAGGCACGATATAAACTATGATTGAATAATGGCTCGGAAGTTTGAGAACCACTGTTACAGGCCGTAAAACTCTTGATTTTAACATCACTGGGCTCCTCATAATTTTTTTAATATTGTCCTTTTTTCTACCAGACTCTTTTTTTTTTTTTTTTTACGATTTAAAAATTATGCGTATTTAAAGCTTGCTGGAGAATATACAAGTACAATTTTAGAGTATCAGAGTTTTATCAAAGGATGATTGAAAGCCGGTGGTTGAAAACTTTATTTCGAAAGCAATTTCCTTCGCATATGCTTTAGAGAATTTTGTCGAGGAAAAACATTTTCCTAGACTTTTAACTCCTATTCATTCAGAAATCCAGACGAATGTTCGTGCCAGGTATCTAAATCCCCGCTTTTCAGAATAATATTGGAGGACAGAGTATCGCATACATCTGAATTTTCAAATAATGCACCCCAAAAGAAATTATTTACTTTGAACAAACTCAATCTTACGAAAAAATACCAAACTCGGTGGGTGAATTCAAAGCCGCTATAAGGAGTCTTATGAGATTATAAGCACACAGAGGGAAAAATGAAATATATATAGGGAATATATATGGGGAAAAATTATGAAATGAAACAGAATATTTTTTGGAGGAAGCTTTTATTAAATTAAAAAAGATACGAAGGGCAACAGTCTGCGAAAAAAGACAGATTTATGCTGAGGGGAGGAGAAACCTAACAGATGGAAGTTAAAGAATGTACATCAAGAGTCGAGTCCTTTTTTTTTGTGGTTTCTCTCCCCCCTCCCCTCTCATAACTAAAATACTTGTCGTAAAATAGTAACGAAATGTTAGTAAGCTGACTTGGTATGTTAAAAAAAAATTTAATCTAGTAAAGTAGAATTATTTTGTAATTTTGAAAAAAAAAATTAAATTGTATCTTTTTATAGAAAGAAATATTTCATATTTTTGCGGAATTATATAAAGATACTTTTCGGGAAAAAATGGATAGCTATTAAAGAAAAACATATTTGACAGTTTTTTTTGTGGGGGAGTCTTCGATAATCTAAATACTTTTTCTTTATTAAAAAAAATAAGTTGACTGCGTTCGAAACTGTATTTTGCAAAAGCGTATAACTGAATAATTTTTTGATATTTAGTGTCAGTTGAATGTTCAAATATACAAATAAAATTATTTTTACAAGAAAAAAATATTTAAGCGCAATATATTGGTAAAAAACGAAGGGAGAACAACACATATGTTTCTACAAAAAGTGCTTATGTAATGGTAATATTTTCACTATTTATTGCTAAGTATTTCTTTACCGTGGTTGAACTAAAATTTTTGAAATCTCAATTGAAATAATAATCAGTTTTTTTTTTTTTTTGTTAAAATTTCTCTTTTTCTAATATAATAAAATATGAAAAAGATCCACTTCTAAATTATATATTTAAAATTTTTTAAGTCTACCCGGGTATAGAGGCTCTAGCTGTAAACAGGCAAAATATTATTATAGAAGTACTTTTCATAAGAAGAATGTTTTGAAAATTTATCATTTTCACAGTGTTTGCAAAATAAAATGTATTTAAATAATTTGTTCTTCAAATAATATTCCTATAACAGTTTTATAGATATATTCTAATTAAAGGGACACTAAATATCAAAAAAATTATCTGTTAATATGCCTTTTTAAAACCACGGTACCGAGCCTAGTCACCTTATTCAATCTAGATTTGACTACTTTATGAAAATAACATTTTTATTGGGTGTAATAAAGTACATCTTCTCTCCGCACCAAATGAGACTTGGATTTGAGCGTTAAAAACTTTAATTTGAATTCCATAAATAACAGGAAAAGATTTGTTTGAAAATAGCTGAATTTTCTACTCACCGATTTTTATGCACATCGTTTGAGATATGAAAAAAATATCTATTTCTTTTCTTTAGAAATTTTTTTTCGGGTTGGTGTCTTATCATTGCAGACCTAGTACATTCACTGGAAGCTGGTATCTTATTTTAGTGCGGCCGCATATAGGCGGATACCAATCGCCGCGGGTAATTTTGGCGCTCAATTTCCGTCCTAGAGGGAGGCATCTGAGTACAGGTTCGCATCGTCAGAGCTAGGATTTAACTTTGCCTAGTTCACCCTAGCCAAACAGACACCCTAGAGATCTCTCACATGGCCGCTGTCGATTTCTTGCATCATGAAAATTCGCCGACTTGGACCGGGGTCGAACTCACAACAGGTGGGTGCAGAAGGCCAGGCATGCTAACCACGCCCCCCAGCCAACTCTATTAAAAAATAAAATTTTGTCGAAAATGGTACTTTCAGTTGTTGTGTTCGTTACAATATACGAAAGCAACGATACGTTTAGATGAAAAACGAATTGTTCAGCTAATTTCTACTTTTCATTTTAAATTTATTTTATTTTAACTCCTTTTTTTACAGTTGTACTTTAAAAAAAATGCTAAACAATAGTCTTTCGCTAATATTAATTTTTTTCACTTAAAAGAAATTCTTGTAACCACGATAGCTGTATGGTAACAAACTCGTAATCTAATTATAATCTCAAGTTTGTGTGCGACGTGGAAGTTTCAAGAGAGGAAAGGCCACGGCTGAGGTATCATCTTCGAGACGAGTTCATTACGATGTCCATGAGCAAGAGCGCTAGTGTTGCTTTGAAGTGCGATATTAAAAGCAATTCAATCAAACAAAATATTTTCGAAATGTCCTTGAAAGGAAGTCGTTTAGTCATCAAATTTTGAGAAAATGAAAAAAACCCCAATAGAATTTGCTTTGTCAAGGCCATATGAGGGTAATTCCATGGTTATGTCGAAAATAATGTACGGAAATACCGAACTTGATCAGTGGACAATATTTAAAGATGATGTGACTGGTGGAAAGTTGAGCACTGCTGCTAAGTGAAATATTATATACCAGGGCAGCAAACCTTTATGGATCTCAAAGTGCCATTTTTTCTAAAGAAGTGTTTCATGAGATATAGACGTGCCGTCAAATACACTCATGGACAAAAAAATTAGCGCCCCAAGAAATAATTGCAGGATCATAACGAAACTTGGCATGAAAGTACATATCGGGGAGATATGCAAATGATTAGAAATGCAGCGTGCTTGCGTTTTACGTATAGCCGGTAGAGGGCGATTAACGTCGTTCTCCGTGGAGTATAAAACAGGTAACCAAAGCTTATTTGAGGGTGCTGAATCGTTTACAAAGCAAGAGCTGAGCTTGACATGCCCTTAAGCCATTTTCTAAGACAATATGAGCATATTTGAGAGGGGGAGAATCATCGGCATGATGGAAGATGGCTAGGCGAGTAGCTCGTTAATTAGGCCGCTCTGAATGCGTTGTGAGGAGGTGTTGGGCCAGTGGATCCGAGAGATGTCATTTACACGAAGATCAGGCTCAGGATTAACTCGACAGACCAGTCGTCGAGAAGACCGCCACATCGTAAGAAATGCACACGTACAAGCAAGTGCTTCATCGTCTTCCATCGAGACACAGGTAGCACCTTCATTATGGGTCCCTGTGTCTTCTCGAACCATGCAAAGGCGCCTGGCTGAAGGATATTTGGGATCGCGGCGCCCATTACGTGTGCTGCCCTTGACGCCCACACATCGACGCTTCCGTTTGGAGTGGTGCCGCGCACGAGGAAACTGGACAGCAGCGGAGTGACGAATCCATATTCAATCTCAGCAGTGATGACAATTGTGTTCGTGTGTGGAGACCCCGTGGTGAACGCCTCAATCCTGCCTTTGCTTTACAGTGACACGCCGCTCCCACAGCTGGTGTGATAGTATGGGGTGCCATTGCCAACAATACACGGTCACTCCTAGTATTGGTCCGTGGCACCATGACAGCCAGGCGGTATGTCCATGATATCCTGCAGCCACATGTGTTGCCACTCTTGCAACGGCTCCCAGGAGCCATTTTTCAACAAGACAATGCTCAGCCTCACATGGCAAGAGTGTTACAAGACTGTTTATGTACTGTTACTACCCTTCCTTGGCCTGCCCGATCCCCAGATGTGTCACCAATTGAGCATATCTGGGATCATTTGGGACGACGAGTCGGGCATCCCACGAGTTTGAACGAACTAGAGGCAAATTTAAAGCAAATATGGAACGTGAAATGTCTTTAGTTGTATGCCTCAATGCCCGATCGTATCGCATCGTGCATTCGCGCTAGAGGGGGTTCAACAGGGTATTAAATCCGTCGTTCTTTTGCCTTTTTCTCTGAAATAAATGATCCTTTTTCTTTGATTTTCTAATCATTTACTTATATCAAAGCAGTCATTACGTATGTAAAATTTCGTTTCATTTTGACGACTCCTTGGTGCTCTAATTTTTTCGTCCATGAGAGTAATTTCCACTTGTGATTATTGGGAAAATAATAAAACTAAATACTCTGACAACGCAAAACTCTATTTAATACAAAAAATATCTTTTGCACAGTATACTTATAAATGTTTTAGTTATAAGTGTAATTCAAATCAAAGTAACATTAGTGTGACTTCTGTTGTTGCAGATTGTGTGTCTGGATGAGAATTAACTTATATTAGGATTGTAAGATCTTACTTTTTGTAGAATACATGCTGAATCGGAGTCATCTGACAAACGGTTTCTAAGCAATTAAATATTTTTGCTGTAGTTCACTTTTTTGACAAGAGGGTTTGTGATTTGTTTCAAAATACCATTTTGCAAACGATGTTCTGCGTATCACTATTCCAGGACATCGAACACACATCTCTTTGCC
>BMAV01026039.1:181691-192046 GCA_019973955.1 Trichonephila inaurata madagascariensis | reverse complement strand
GCATCATAGGTAATGCGCAGGCAGTTTTTTCCTTAGAAAGATACCAGTTCTAACTTCATTATTAATGTTTGATATTAACTCAGATTAAGGTAAAAATATATGTTCGAATACGATGTCCTTTTTTATTCATGTCATTTTGACTCTGCTTTGCTCTTAGAGGGATAAAAGACATGTACGTGACAAATCATAAATATTAATGTGCCGACATTTTTTTTTCTACATGATATCTGAGTGATTATCATTGCTACATTTTTTCCCCATTTGTCATATGTCAGCTCATCACTTCTATCATGGCCAGATTGATTCTACCTTCAATAACCATTGTAGCACCATTTATTAATGATCATTCAAGTGTTTCTTTTCATGAATTATTGATGTTATTATAGAAGAACCACAAGATTCAAGATTCTAAGTTGTTTAACCTCAAATAAATTTAGACTTTCCGTTTAACACAAAACTTACCTCCATTTTATATTTTATTGTATGCACAGTTTGTATGTTTCACAAAGGGTAGCAAAAATGAAAAGTGGACAAGTTAAATAAAAAAGTATATCTTTATTAGAATTTAAAATAAATCGCTTTGGGCGTTGTAACACAGATTCCAAAGTTTCGACAGTAGGTTTGTGTCTTCGCTGTAGAAAGATTGGGGTTGATTCTCGAGGATGTCCTGCACAGCTTCTTTTATTTCATCGTCCTAATGGAAACGTGATAAAACGTCCTTAAGTGTAAAATGGTGCGGAAGGTTTCAGTTTGTAATAAACATTCACGCGCTTCTTATATCAATGAATGGATGAATGAATATTAACATCGCACTGTTCAGATACACGAGGGCTTTTGGCGATGGACCTCGTCATTTTGAACCACGGTCAAGGGGCGAGGACCACACCTGAGTTGGCACCCCCTCTCCTAACTACCACACCAAACCAACGGGAGGGTGTTTGAGCTCTCGACAGATTTAACGTGTATCGATCCCCTACACGGTGGGTCTTCAGTAGTACTGGGCTTTAACTCATGACACGCCAGCCACGAGTCCATTACCTTAACCACTAGACTACCGCGGCCACACACTTGTAATCAAATAGCGATGAATAGTTGTTAGTAGTTTTATCAATAGTTTCAATTTGAATTTTTATATGTTGTATGTATTTATAAACTGAATCTTCACTAATTAAATTTTTTTTTGTGACAAAAAGGAATATTTTTTATTATATAAATATGTAGCATGGATTTTTTGATACTTTTTCTTGCGATAATATAGTTGTTTTTATTTTACTCGATTTTTTAAAATTGTGGAACATATCCCCAAATTTACCATACGTCACGTGCATTTTTTGACACTTTTTTCCACGGTTTTCTAAGGAACGGATTCTACCGGCTTAAAAAAAAAAAAAAAAACCGAGTTGGGTGTATACGAGTTTTTTGATGTCAAATTTTACTTCAAAAACATATAAGAGCTTATTTCCTTTAAAATTGCTCAGCACTCCCCCTCCCCATTTAGATTAATATATGTATGAAAATTAAACGATGGCATTATGATTTTTTCAAAAAGAAAACCAACAAAAATTTAAATAAACATAGAAGTATTTTGATTTAAGATAAAAAAAACCTAATCTCTTTACCGCCAGTAGTATCGATTCTCCATTTACAACGCCGTCGCGAGGACTTCTTTTTAATAAGGCGACCCTCCGAAAAAACTCCCCCAGGCCATGAGAGGCGCAGACCTTTGAGTTTATTTCCCGAAAAAAAAAAGATGAAAGTCACGTGCGACAGAGAATTTTCAAGTCTGCTCAATTTTCCACAAATGGTCGTCGATACGCCACAAACGAAATATTCCCCGTCTTTTTTCTCCCCTAATTTAAAAAAACTGAAATAATGTTCGACTCTGGAAGGTGACATACGGATCAAAATAAAAGACAACAAGCAAAATGAAAAATGTAATAAGAGAGTGCGAAGAATATAAAAAAAATTATTATATATAGATATATATTCTTTTAGTTTTTAGGAGAATATTGAAACATGGCAAAAACCAGGGGAGAGCTTATGCTGGGGGATGGATGAAAATACAAAAAAAAAAAGGTCTTCAACACAGAAATGAAATAGAGTAAAAAAAAGAGAGAGAGTTTGCTATTTTTTCACTTCCTTCCTTTAAAAAGTCGGGAGAAATATAGACGGAATATTAACAAGAATTGCAGGGGCTGGAAAACGCGAAGGAGAAAGAAAAAAAAATAAGTGTGGGGGCAGCGTGTGCGGTGGAAATAAAAATATTTTTCTCGGGCGAGATATTAGAAACTGTCAGAATTGTGTGCCCGGGCCCTTCATGCTCCTTTACACCCGAGGGAAATGAGCTAAGTTGAGCGAACAGCTCAGAGGACGTTCACAAAGTGCGAAATGCTAAAGTGCAGGTAGGGACAGTTTTTTTACTCTGCTTCTTAAACGTGATAAAGACAGTTTACGACAATTAACTTTATCACTGGATTTATTTATATTTTGAAATTTTTTGAGTTTAATTTATTTATTTAATAGCAATTACCCTGTTTTTAATCTGTGAAAAATTTTACCTATTTAGAATCAAAAATAAATTACGAAAATGGCACGAATCATGAAATCAGAAAGAGAATTATTGCCGCTAATTGCTGTTTCTTTGGCTTAAGATCATTACTAAAGTCTCACTTAATGTATCCGACTACCCTAAAATCATGATCGTTTTTAAAAATTGACAAATTTTTCTTATGATTTATTTTATAAGTCATTTTAATAACTTAATAAAAATACCAAGTTTTTTATTTTCCATTCTCTAGAACCAAAACTACAGGTGTTTTTAGTAAAAGCGGAGGCCAAAGCTTTACACAAGATGTAAACTTTAAAATGCGTTTTACTCAAAATGTGTTTTTTTCGAAGAGCTCAACCGAGAACGGCGATTGCTCAATAAGTTTTGAAAATAATTTTTGTGCGCATGTTCGGCATAACAGTGGAAGTGTTTTGACTATCAAATTTATCAATCATTCTTTTATTCCAAAAATTGCATTTATTTATGTGAATGTAATCACTGCTTTTTTAAGCAATTTCATATAATCACTAAGATAAAGTGCTCCAGTTTTTGTAAAAATTAAAATATCTCTTATCCTGAAGGTGATTTCAAACATGTATAACAAAGTAAAACACCAAAATTGAAAAATTGAGAATTTGTTCATAACATTTTTGTACAGAGCAGGCCCCGTTTATGTCATTTTTTGTACATTTTCACCGGTTTTTTTCTCTCATTTTAATAATGATAAATTTTTTTTCTGTTTTCAATTTTAAGATTTTTTACTTAAAATATACGAAATAAATCTAAAAATTACAAAAAAAAAATCCCCATATTTCCATTTTTTCAAAAAAAGTTGTCGCAAGTAGTCGGATACCTTAATATAAAAAGAAAGGCAAAATTCCTGTTGTATAAGGTACTAATTAAATCAGTTTTTACTTATGCCTCAGAGACATGGACCTTGACAAAAAAAAAAAAAAAAAAAAGAAGTGAACATCTTGGCGACTTTTAAAAGGCAGGCCCGGATCCCCCTATTTGGAGCTGTTCTGGATAGTAACAGTAGGAGAAAAAGATATCATTGTGAAATATATAAGATTTTTATTAATAATATATTATTAAATCCATAAAACTAAGTAGAATGAGATGGGCATGGCATATAAAGAATGAGAGCCTAAAACGAACAGCATTGAACACTTTTAATGCAACTCCCTCTAATAAAGGACCTAAGGGAAGGCCCAGAAGAAGATAGAAAGAGTGTGTGGATGAGGAAAGTGAAGAAATGGAGATCAATTGCCGGGGGAAGGGCAGAATGGAAAATACTTCTGAGGAAGGCTCAGACCCACAAAAGGCTGTCATGTTGATGCTGATGATGAATAGCAGTTATCCATCCGCTTCGCCGGGTATTTCATGATGTTCTATGAATATGTACCATTTACACCCACAAAATATACTGAATAAGCTAAAATTTCTTTTACACTTTTAAAATTCTTAAAAATAGAAGAAATAATGATAAAGAAGTGCTGATGACAAGAAAGGATTCACAAGGAAATCGTATTTTTTCAGCAGCAAAAAATATTTTTATTCGTCCTCTTATTAAATCAAAGAAGTGTGCTATCTGTAATAAGTTTCATGCAGAATGGCGCACCTCTCCATACTATGCCTATCCAGTAAAACTTCTTATTGGCTATCTTTGGTGAGGACATCGTGATGGGTCAAGTTGGCAAGATCGCATGGCAACCTTAATTGTGTCGGGTGAGTGAATGAATGAATATTAACGTCGCACTGTTCAGCTACATGAGGACTTTGGGTGACGGACCGCGTCATTTTGAACCATAGTCAAGTGACGAGGACGACACCTGAGCTGGCACCCTCTCTCTACTGACTACCACACTAACGGGAAGACACTTGAACTCTCGACAGAATTAACGCGCATCGCTCACCTGCACGGTGGGTCTTTAGCGGTACTGGGCTCGAACTCATGACATGCATGCCATGATCCGATACCTTGACCACTGGGCTACCGCAGCCTTCTTAATTGTGTCGGACTATGTTTTGTAGGTATGTTGAACAATTGTTATTGAAAGAGTAAATTAACGGTGCGTATTGTTGTTCTGAACAGTGTTGCAGATTGTCGGTGCCCTCTGCCTGTGATATTTTTAACCAAAAATGTTTTTGCAACTAAATAAATGATAGTTTAAAAAACTAAAAATAAAACAGGTTTTTATAGTTTCTTGAGCTAAGGAATTACTGGCACATCTTCCCCTTTTTCACATAAAGAACACTTTTTTTAATGTTGTATTTGTATTGATCATGAGCGTTTGCGCTTCAGGATTGTAACTTAATCTTTTAATCGCCAAATTTGGAATTAGCCACGAAATCTAGAAATGGGATTTGTAATTAGTCAGCCAACCTGGAAATGGTAAATTGTTAATCTTGATCAGGACAATGTAACGAAACTATTGTATTGCCATCGGTCTTTGACAAATGTGCGAACTTTCGAATTATTCTGACTTTTTAAAGTTCAAGTCAAAATCGAGTTCAAAGATTTCGTTACATATAGGTGAACGTAATAAAAGGGTGTTAAAAAATTTGATTTTCTTGTGATCCTTTTTTGCAAACTGCACTTCTTTATTATTATTTTTTCCTTTTTAATGATTTTTTAAAGTTTGAACGACCTTTTGGCTTACCCGGTATTTTATCACGTTTCAGAATGGAAATTGTTATCTTGTTAATACGTATAAAACCAGTGCTGTGCATGCAGAATACAAAACAAGTCTTATACCTATAAAATGTGAGACATTTTCATTTTTTAATGCTATTCAGTTGGATATTTTTTTACACACACCTGAAATACAATTAAACTCTCCAGATTCAATTATTTTAGAGCTAAATACATAATTATACTTACTGAGAATTGAAATTTAAAATTTTTAATATTGCAGTATGAAAACGAGTCATTGTTGCGTTGTCGTTACCAATGGCACCTAATCGGCAAAGGCCAGATCAAGGTCCACGAAATTCATCATGGCAAAGGGCTAAGTAATGCCTGTCGTTATTCATAGCTTTGAGTACCATACGGGTGACAGTATGATTTTGTTAGCTTCCACCCCAATATTGAGGGAGAACACCCTGGGGATGGTCAGGGGCCTCCCACCTCTCTTCCAACAACCTCAAGAGAGGACTTGCGGTTCGACGGCTATTTAAAGTACCCCCATGCCGTGATGGCACTATACATTTACAAACATCCATAACTTCTCCGGGATTCGAACCCAGGCCCAACGGCACAGCAGTTAGCGTTGCTAACCACCATACCGGATGGGCGACATCGTCATTGTTGCACTTAGTGTAGATGTGCACTCACTAGTGTAGATTTGCGAGTCACTGTTGCACTTAATGTAGAAGTGGAAAAGGTAACCATTTCTAAATGGAGGTAAAGGGTAAAAAGTTGCAAAATTAAAATTAACCATTTACAAATTATTGTCAAATTTCAAATGCAGCGATATCGATGGTTCCAATAATAAAGTACCAAATGCTGAAATTATTTTAAAAAAACAAGACAGAAAATGCCAATTTTATATGCAAAAATTTATATACGGGGTTGTCCCAAATTTATGGTTTAAACTCTAAGGGTAGGTACAGGTCATTGTAACAATCATTTATGGTATAGGAATGTAGGGGCGCAAGTGACGCGGTGAGGCACAGACACAAAAAATAAGAGACGAAAGGAAAGACAAAGTGTCTATTGAAAGCGTCGTTGACAAGTGTAATGTTTATAGTAACTTTTCATAACTGCACATGAGCTATGAAGTCTAGTTGGACCACCCAATGGCAGTCGGAGAAGATTATCAGCTGGATTTAAAGTATGTATTTGCTGAAAATGGAAGGTGTGTCAGAGATTTTCGTTTAGCATTCTTCAAACGGTCACTCATACTTACGTGATCAGCAACAGTACTTGTACTTTGACTCGGGTGTATTAGCCACAACGTTCAAGATACTTTCTTTTAGGCTTGGACTGCTTACAGTTCTTCGTCGACCAGCATCATGTCTGGTGACGCGAACAAACGTGTTTTACGAAGTTGACGATGTAACTACTGAAAATTTCTGTGATTCGGCATTCGTCGATCAGGAAACTGCGCGTGATACATTCGTAGCGCATCCCTGCCGTTAGCATTTGCATGACCATACACGTAATGCATAACTGCATTTTCGGCATACGTGAAGTCTCCTAACGTAGGCGTCAGCAGAATTGAAAATGGCACTTTCCCCTACTGAGATGCATCATGTTGAACGGTGGCTACACATTTACTGCCCCTTACTGGCAACTCAACCACAACCAATAATTCCATTTTTTTCTTTTCTTTTTTCTCCCTGCTTGTAGGGCTGTGGTAGCCCAGTGGTCAAGGTATTGGATCATGGCAGGCACACACATGTCATAAGTTCGAGCTCAATACCACTAAAGACCCATCGTGTAGGGGAGAGATGCACGTTAAATTTGTCGAGAGTTCAAACGTCCTCCTGTTGGTGTGTTGTGGTAGGTAGGAGAGGTGCCAGCTCAGGTGTCGTCCTCGTCACTTGACCATGGTTCAAAATTACGAGGTCCTTCGCCAAAAAGCCCTTGTGTAGCTTAACAGTACGACGTTAATATTAACTCATTCATTCCCCCTGCTTGCGCCTCACCGCGTCACTTGCACCCATACATTCCTATACAATAAATGGCTGCCAAACACACATTGTCCTGTAACTACTCTTAAAGTTTGTACCCTGAATTTGGGACCACCCTGTATATAATTAAGACACATTCATTAATTTGTTAACCCTGTTTTGAAAATAAATAAAGTATAAATCCCATTAGGATCAAGTTATAATTGTAAATTGTTGTATTATAAATAATTAAATAGTAATACAAATGCTAGATATAAAGCCTTTCGAAAAATGCAAATTGAGAACCTTTGAAACAATAAGGTGTTTCCTGGGGCACCCCATAAAAGAATCTCTTAAAATAACATTAAAAGTAGGTCAACACTTTTTATGGGTACTTTAAGTAAAGACAATTAAAACACACAATGCTATATTTTTATTAAAAATTTTTTAACAGTGTTTTAATGGAATTTACTCATTAATCCGAACTTCAGGTATCATCTACCATGGCTGAGGAGGGCCATCTATAATAACTGGGATATGTGTTTGCATTTTTTTTTACACACACTTATCGAAGTCTAGGTATATTAAAGTTATCTGCAGTCGCATTTCATATTCTGGTTAATTTGCTTTTATATTTTGTTGTTGCTACATACGTTGAGAAGTATTTTTTTTCTTACTATTAGTTCACTCTCTCCCTATATATATATACTATACTGTTCGAGTTAATTGAGACAGATGGTATAAAACAGGATTTTTTTAAAAACCTTAACTTTTAACAATGACATACCTTAAGTAGAAAGAAAAATCTCTATATTAGTGCGAAGGGTATGTCCTTCTACAGAATAAATGACCTCTTAAACCCGTCTTGGTATTGACTCCACTAGTGCAGCGCACATGTTCTTACTTGTTCACTTCATCATCACGGAATCACACTTCTATAGCCCTTTTTTATCATTTGTTCTGTTGTCGTGCAACTCCTTTTAGCTAGACGATTCTTAAGAATATGGCATAAATTCTCCATAGAATTTAGGTTTGGAAAATTACCAAGCAAATTAAGCACTTTTATTTTCCCGAATTAAAGTCTGGTCCAATATCGAATCAGGACAAGAAGCCAAATCATGTCGAAATATTCCGTCAAATGTTACCATGGATGGAACGATTCTTCAGCGTAATATTTCTATGTATTTGACCTAATTCATCAAGCCTTTAAAAGGAACTAAGCTTCCAGTACCATTTGTTGTGACCCCCCCCCAAAAAAAGCATTTATTTAGAAAGGTGTTGGTTGGATATGGTCGGGCAGCGGGGTTGCAGAGTTTCAACTTTACTTCATTTAACTGCACTTGATTTGTATCCCTTCCCAAATAAATGAGTTTCATCACTAAAACTCACTTTGTAGTCGTTAATAGTCCCAGGGGTGGTATTTTTGGCCTATGCTAAACGTTTTTTCATCATTTTATGAGTTAGAAATTGCTGTTTCCTCGGTCATGATGCCTTACGGGTAAGTTCCTGAACTCTTTTCTGTACAGTGTTGAGGTACTCCCTTCAACCCCATAATCCAATAAATCCCTTCGAAAGTCTATGCTTGCCTTACTTTGATTTATTTTAACATTTCTTATTAGAATTTTATCACTTCTTAGAGAGTAATTTTCCGTCTGAGCCCACGTTTTCCTTTTCTTTTTGCAGACAATCATCAGGAATCTTGAAATGGTTTTTAAAATTCTTGAAACGCTTGATTTTCCTACACCAATTACCGTAGTTATATCTCTCACAAGCGATTATTTTAGAACTCTTCTCTCTCTCAGAGTAATATCCATCTCTGAGAAAGCAAAAGCCATGCGTGTTACGTGGCATGCAAAACTATAACTATCAACTACCACAGTGAAAGGCTCACAACTGAACCACTAATGAAACAAAACCAATCAAACGAGTAAATTATAGTCAAAGTACATTCGCCACGTTACTTCTGTTGTTGTAGTTGTTACTTATGCCATGATCGACATAACATCAGATCAAGGTCCACGAAATTCATCGCGGCTGAGGGCTAGATTTTTACGCCTGCCGTTAACCTTAGCTTTGAGCACCATGCAGGTGACAGTACGATTTAGCTAGGTTCTACCCCAATTTTGAGTGAGAACACCCTGGGGGTGGTCAGGGGCCTCCCACCTCTCTTCCTCTTCCACCAACCTCATGAGAGGACTTGTGGCTCGATGGCTATTAACGGCCCCCGTGCCGTGAAGGCCCTATACATTTACAAACATCCATGCCTTCTCCGGGATTCAAACCCGGGATTACTTCTGAACAGATATAACTAATTTGAGATGGTAAGGGACATAACTAGTAATTCCATACCAACTCAGAGAAGAAAAAAATGTTTGTCCCAATTAATTCGAGCAGTATTGTATATATATATATCTTGGTGAAAGTAGCAGTATATATATCTTGGTGAAATTTTCAATCGTTACTAAAATACTTTTTATTCATCCACTGAAGTTCAAATACATTTTTTGAACTTCAGTGATATTAATAATTGATATTAATACAGTTTATGTTCAAATATTAATTCATTAATTAAATTTTATTTTTTAATTCTAGATTTATTCTGCATTATTTCTGACGAAGTTAGAAGTCGCACCAACATATGGGGCCAGTAAGTTTTTCTAACGAATTGTTTCTTGTTCCTTCTCTTGCGTTGGCAAGCTTTTTGACCTGGATCAAGTAACGAGAATGAAACCTAAGGTAGAGCTTCCACTCTCCTAACTACCACACTACTCCATTTGGAGGACTTTGAACTTCGAGAGAATTAATGTGCATCAATGTCTCTACTCGGTGGGTCTTCAGTAGCTCCAGGAATGGAACCCACGACACTCCGGTCACGAGTTCGAGACTATAACCATTAAGCAACTGCGGCTTCATATAACTTTGTTTTAAAAATAACGAATTTTGAATATTGTAATATGTGTCTTATGAGTACATTGCTTTGTAAAATAACGAAAAAAAATTAAAAATTCTTCACTAAATATAAAACCCGGTTTCGGAAAACCCTTTTTTATACTTGTGAAAACATTCTTTATATAAATTATAGTTTAAAAAAACTAAAAAAAACACGCTTTTACGGTTAATAGAACTAAAAAGTAAAAAAATAATTCTTAATATAAGAATAAGATTTACGAGAAAATTAATATCATTGAGG
>BMAV01026039.1:169771-181591 GCA_019973955.1 Trichonephila inaurata madagascariensis | reverse complement strand
ATCAGTTGTTATAATTTCTGACTAGTTCTACTCCGAAATGCTGAATTAGTGTAAAAATTTAGTACAAAGCACACTCCACACGCTTTTACCACAATGACATTAACAATTAATACATGTTTTTTAGTTTTTTAAAACTATAATTTATTTTTCAATTTTTAGTTCGATCTACTGTAAAAGCATGTATTTTAGTTTTTTATAAACTATCATTTATTCATACATTTTTTAAAAAAAATTTTTGGCCCGTGACCGAAAATGTTTGCCCATCCCTGAGTTAGAACAAATTATTTTTTTTCGTATGCACGACTCTTTATTTTATATATATATTTTATTTTTTTATTTCCATTTTCAGAAAGACTGCACAATTATTTATACTATGATAAGAAATTTTGCTGACGCAAAAACAAATTTTCTCTTTTAGAGTTACTCTTAATCTCTTAGTCGCCAAATCTGGAAATGGTATCTATAATTAGTCGCCAAATATTGCAATGGTCTTTGGAATGAGTCGGCAAATCTGGAAATGGTATAATGAATTAATCGCCAAAACTGGAAATCTTTATTCCTGATCCTCCTGTTCAGGACAATGGAACAAAATTATGAAATTATTGTATTTTCATCGATCTTTGACAAGTGTGCAAAGTTTCGAATTTATCTGATCTTTTAAAGTGGGTGAAAATCGAATTCAAAGATTCCGTTACATACGAAATTTATAAAAGCGTGTTCAAAAAAGAAAAACTTAAAAAAATATTAAAAAATAAAATAACTAATTCAGTCTACAAACTTGATCTTTAACATAAATAAAACCCAAGCTAACATGTGCATTATAATGTTCACCCAAAAAAACGTATTGCTGACCAAACAAGATTGCATTAACGCATGAATAACTTTGATATATGCTCTATTATGCATAGAGGCATGCGTCAAACATATTTGATAGATGAACGTATAAAATTACTTTTATCTGTTGGGATAACACTTTGGCATAACACAAACAAATTTGAAATAAATGACCCGGGGAAAATCCGTGCTTCGATCGAGAAATTTCTTAATTTAACATGAAGAGTTCTAAGACTTCTAAAGGTATGTAAAACCCATGTGATCTAAAAACTTTCAATGAAATATCGTGGGGCAAAGATGGATGGTGTAAAATATATATGTACAAAACGTGTTTTGTAAGGGCGGTTATAAGAATCTCAGGAAACTGAATTAAAGAACAAAAATACAAATGCTGCAATTTTAATACTAGTTACACTCTCTATAACAAAACCAAGGGGGAAAAAAACCGATGCTTCGAGAAAGAATTGTTCGATTGCGATAAAAATTGATGATTGGGAAGAACATCCATAGAATAAAAAAGCGATTAAAATTTCCGAACAATTGAATGATTATTTCAGTGAGCGATCATTAACGTTACAATGTTCAGATACTTGAGAGCTTTTGACGATGAACCTCGTAATTTTAACCATGGTCAAGTGACGAGGACGACACCTGAGCTGGCACCCCCTCTCCTGACTATTGCACAAACGGGAGAACGTTTGAGCTCTCGACAGCTATCTTCGGCTAATGTTAAAGAGAATAGAAGCCAAATTCAGAATATTTTTTCAGTACTCAAACATTAATATTATGTTCTGGCTACACTATCCTTTAGAGAATCACTTATATTTTATCTTACTACTCATTTTTATCTTAGTTGACTCATTTTTTTTCTTTTATAAAATGTGTTTTGCATTTTTTTTCCTTATACCGTTATGTTAAATAAGCTATCCTTTCACATGTGAAAAGGAAAAACTAATTATTTATGAAATATTTTGAAATTTTAAAAACATTGTATAATAAACAAATGCATGAGTTACAATGTCACGCATTTTAATAAAAATTGAGACATTTTTTCTGTCCGAAAATATGTTCTGCGTCAAGTTCATGCTCTCGTACATATAGCGAAAGCAGCCTTAATGTGCATCGCTTCCCTACACGGCGGGTCTTCAGCTGTACTAGGTTCAAACTCATGACACACTGACCACGAGTCCGTTACCTTGACCACTAGCGTACCACGGCCACTATGATTATTTCAGAGTTTGATCGTTACAGAGGAAGAAAGCCAATAAAGCGTTTGTCCACCTATGGCCTGGACACAAGTTGTCACCCGTCATGTCAGAGACGAATCAATTTCCCGGATCCTGCAAAATTTCGTGCCAAATTGTCTCCAACTGTTGGACTAAATCGTCAACATTCCGGGATGGTTATAACAGCCTTCTTATAACGTGCTTAATGTGTTATATCAAAGAGAGATCGGACAATATAGTTGTCGAAGGAAATGTAGGGCAAGCTTGAAGACAATTCATAGAAATACGTGCCGTGTGTGGCCGGGCGTTATCGTGTTTAAAAGCAAGTCCTGCGTGTCGCAAAAGGAACATACACAGCCGATTGTAGGATGTCGTCAACGTACCGCTGTGCAGTCAGAGTGCCAAAAATGATCATCAAAAGGGTCCGGATACGAAACGAAATCGCTTATTGATGCTCAGCATAAATTTCAACGTTGTTATGGAAGCAAATCTCCCAATGAAAAATCAACAGAGCGATGGTATGAAATTTTTAAATACATTGGCAGCGTTAAGCATCTTTCTACAAGTGACAGGCCTAGCGTGAATGAATCAACTGTTGAACATGTTTGACATTTGTTTCAATGGAGTCCTAAATGACCTTGTGAAGCATCATGTGAATTTCAAAAAACGAAAACAACTTTGGTAAGAATTCTTCATAAAGTGCAACGGCTTGCATGCTTATAAAGTGAAAGCCAGTTGAAGAACACTTGACAGGAACTGGAATACTACTTAGACCTTCTCCGAGCTACCAAGGAGGCACACGTTGAAATTTTTCGAGGTAAATGTTCTTATAAAAAAAATTCATAATAATTCTTACAATGTATTAAAATACATTGACAGATGGTTATATAAAAATTATAATTAGACATATGGTTATATAAAAACCATATGACTAATTATAAAAGTTTGAGCACAATTAGGGCAAGACTTTGGGTTCACAATATATAATGATATATAATATAAGAATGTGTTATATTAAGTAATGAATATTAGTGAAATAATAAACATTTTAATAAAATAACGTTTTTATAACTATTTGCAATAAAGAGAGCATCTGAAAGCCTTCAAGTCAATTTAGTTATCCAATAAACATCCGCATACAGATTTATTGGTAATAAATACTAAGCCACGAGTGACTTCCAATCGAATCTACAGAAACATCCCTTTCACACAACTCCTTTCACAAACGCGTCCCCTTTCTTCTCGAGCTTGTTACAGTATTACTTCACACTTGTAGTGTATCTGAGGACAAGAGTTTGCGAACTGCTTCATTTCATTCGATGAATAGCAGTAGCAGGTTCCGACAAAGAGCTCCCGGGCGATTGATTTAAAACTGTTGTTAATTACTCTTCCCCCGCCCACGCAAGGAAGATGTTGCTCCAGCGATCGATGGCCGGAAAAGTCTCTTTCAATCCGGCAAATACCGGACCTCGGTGACGTCTTCAGAGTGATTGAGTTTGGAGCATGTACATTCCGTAGGTTCTTTCGATGCGCGGGAGCTTCCGGATAAACATTCGAGATATTGGAATAGGATATTACGATGATCTGTTTTCGGTTGCAAGGACTTTGTATATTTGATGAGGGGTGGAATTTTGAAGAGCATCAGAGCGTTTTCTAGAAATGGCAACGAGTATGAAGGGATCGAGTGTAGAATGTGATAAGTATCACTTCAATGAAATTTGATTTATGATTAGATCACTAATATTAAGCAGTGTGACCAATACGAACTTTCGTTGTCTCTGGGTTCTATAATTGTCTCTAATAATAAACAATATTTATTTTGAAATTAAAAAACGACTATCAACACATAGACTCAAACTTTTTTTAGCCCACCCCCCCCCCCCTTTTTACAGTTACAACTTGACCACGGACCTCTATTTAAAGTCAAAACTTTCTGAAGTGAAAAAACTACATAAATGTATAGTGTAAAAATTACAAATTAAAGAAAACATTTTGTTGAACAATTGCTTATTAAAATTAAAACTTTTGTTTAAAAAACATATGACGGATAAACTTGATGAGATGTTATGAGTGTATTTATGTCCCTCTCAATGTTTGTTAGTAGCAACCGCAAATCCCCACAAGCACTAGTAATTAGTCGATTTCTTTCTCTTTTTTTTGTGATGAGGTTTTTTACGGCATTGAATCTACGTTCTGCTAAATTGGAAATCGGGAAAGTACTCTCAACTTTTATATAAAAATACATACTGCAGGATATAAAAATGCTATCTGTTTTTGTAATCAGAATGTGAGGCATCCTTGTTTAAACACACACATTCATTTAAGTCCCTCATTTGTGGATATTTCAAGAAGATCCTCATGTATTAGTATAGATTAGGGGTTGGCAACCTTTTAGCTGTAGCATGCCAAACCAATCTACCAATGTAGTTCAGAGCGCCATTTTTCAAATAATTCGATTCCCACGTTAAGGCATGCAGAGTTACAGAATAGACGTCAATAATATAGAGAGATTTACAGCTTTATTATATATTAATTTTACATCAATTAAAAATATTCCTTAACATAAAAATAAACAGGACAAAATATAACTTTTTTCAACAAAAATAAAAAAAATTGTACGTATATAATGTATTTTTAAACATATTTATTGAAATAAGAAATATACAATATGAAATGTGTTTCCCTTCATTATAGTTATAAATAAAAGAATAAATTAAAATTTAATGCGAACCTAGTGATTGTACCATTCTATTTTCATATCGCAAAATTAAGGGTAGAATTTATGATTCTCAATTTGGTACGATTCCGAGAATTCAGTTGTTAAACAATTTCTTTCCGGACTCGAAATTTTTTTCATACGAGGAAAATTTTTTTATTTAAATGTTTAGAACCAAAACCGGAAAGCATAGTACCACACACACACAATATATATATATATGCAATTTTCTCTCTTCAAACAATTAAATCTCTCCTGAAATGACACTCAATAATTTACAGAATAACTATTAATTTATCTTTAAAGTTATCTTCCAGACTTTTTCGTAATTCCCTTAATGTCCAAAATTCTGAAGATGTTTGTCAATTAAGGTGCATTAAAAAATTTTATCTTTCATCCACTCAAAAATAGACAAATTTGTTAAATAGTGCAGAGTGCCACTGGGCACGCGTGCCATAGGTTGCCGATCTCTGGTATAGATTCATCTGTGTCGGGGAATCGAGTTAGTCGACGTGCAAAAGGGTTCAACACTCAGTCGGGAATATTCAAGTGAATTATTGTTATTTAAATTTCCATAAAAGTAAAAATGGATCAAATTTTTAAAAATTTTTTAGATCTTCTGGTGTTGTTTAGAGACCCTCAAATCACTTTTAATTTCGCACGGACTCCTTAAATAATAACAGGAGCCCTTGGGTGTCCATAGTTACAACTTTGGGAACCACTGACATTGATGTTTTAACAGTCTTCAAACCTTATTTAAATCATCATACATAAAGAGATACAAAATTACTACTATACACAACTATTATGCGTCCAATTCTGACCAATGCTTTTGAGACTTGAACCCTCTCAGACAGAAGAGCATCATCCCCCTCTACATACAGCGTGTCATCAGTGGTATTAGACTCGAACTCATGACACGCTTGACATGAGCCTTTGACCTTGATTACTAGGCCATTCAAGTGTTTCGTGAGTCAACTTTTGAAGACCACCGCCCTCTCGCACATGAGGATCACTTTTTGCATCCTTTATAACTGATCTAATTTTTTCGATAACTGGAAAATGAAAATTTCCCGATTCTTTTAACGTTATGTTGAACTGAACTCAGTGGCGCAACATCCAATGAGGACCAAAGCCTACTGTGCCTGTCTCAATTTACCTAACCTTAGACGCTGGGGTGCATGTGCAGATGGTTCGGTCAAGCCCCCAGTGTTCAGTTCCCAAGCAAGCTTGGTACTCTATCGATCCACTGAAGAGATGAAAGGCTGAGTCGACCTTGCCCATCCCTGGATTTAAACCCCGGACCTGGAAGCGCGTTTCACTTCCACTTAGCCACACACAATGTTATTCAATTAGAAATAAAGTTTACACCCAAGAATCCTCCTTTTTGAAGAGTAGTTTAATTTTTCCTCCAAACTTCCAATAAAACGTAAAAATTAAACTTCCGACTCTGCGCAGAGTCATAATCCAAAAACCGATTCCCCAACTGCAAAAGAAAAAAGAAACAAGGGAAGAGGGGGAGGGAGGGCTAACGAAGGGGAATAAAAAGAAAATTTCGAATCAAACCTTCTCGGAATGAAAATCTGTTCCAGAGCATTCTCAAGATGCTAAAAATTGCGTCGTTATCCTTTTCGGTGTTTAATGAATTATATTTCCTTTCTTCGGGAAAACTCTTCTTTTTCAATTTCAAGCCACTTTAATGCCGTATTTAAGCGGCTTATCTGTCCTCATTCTTTAAATGTGCTTCCGCCCGTAATAACCGTGAAGGCAGATAAATAACCGAGCGCTCTCTTGTGGCTTTAAAGGCAATTATTCCGGAAATAAATTTTCGAAACGTTCGTTCCCGTGGGTATAAAAATGCGCCACCACCTTGCAGGTGGACGGCCCTTAAATGCTCTCCAGTCATAAGCAGATTGGGAGGGAGGGCCCTACCCCACCCCCCCGAAACCAGAGATTTACATACTGTGGCAATTTCAGATGGGAGAAGGAAGCTGGCTGATAATTATGCCTCACTTATGATAGATAAACAAATTCTTCATTCGAAATAACTTAGTATTCGCATTGAGCGCAGTGAGGTAGAGTCCTGAAAAGTCTGCACTCGATAACTCGACAGTCTGGATAACTCGGTCATGTCTTTGCAGATAGAAAAAGCCCCAGATATAGATCCATTAAGGCCCAGTGGTCGTGTGGTAGCTTTTCGCGCTTCCACACCAAAGGTCTGGGTTCTATTCCCGGGCTGGGCAAGGGTGACTCAACCTTTCATCCATACTGCAGTGGGTCGATAAATGAGTACCCAGCTTGCTTGGGAACTTAAGCACTGAGAGTCTGCTTCAGAATGACCACCTGATCGGGACATCTGCTCATGCACCTCAGCGCCCAACGGTCACGTATACTCGAATGGGCACAGTAGGCTTTGACCCTCTCTCTCATGGCCTGTTGCGCCACTGAGTTTGAGTTATAGATCTAGTAGGTTTGGTTGAGGATACCATACACGCTCTTAAAATATCACATAGCGAGGGATAAAGGCTGTCGAAATTACCCTTCAGTATTTTGAACAAGGTAAATATCGGTAATGTTTTTAGAGATCCTTCCTCGTCTTTGCGATGAGACAGCAAAACGCAAAGTGCAGTATAAAAAACAAATTATGCATTTCTTTAAAAAGAGTAGCCAGTTTTTACAAAGTCTACTACTTAATTTTCATTATAAGCAGTTTCATGCTTTCATAAAGTATTTTTCTGAGGTGCGACTGACCAGGTAAATTACAGTATTAAGAGAACATGGTATGATTTACGCAAAAATCTTTAATTTAAGGATTTTTAAATTTTTTTCTCATTGCCTCCTTTGTATGTATAATATGTAAAACAGATTTTGTGCTCAAAATTTCATATATATGCTAGCCATATAATTTTTTTTAAGGCAAACACTTAAAATTTGTGAAGTGAGTTTAAAATGCTACTCCTCCTACAAAAATTTACGTACACGCATGGAATTTAATTTACAAGTACGTTAAACTATGTATAAAAAATTTAATATGAGTTTTGCGATAAGATGATTGGTATTCGTACAATACCTCTTTTTTATGAATGCTTAATTAAAGTTCCTTAAAAATGTATAAATTCCGAGCTTAATTATTTAAAAAAAAATAAATATTGCTTTGATCAAAAATGCATACCAACTTTTGTTACGAGTACTATTGGCAATAGTTAAAAAAATTCAAAGCATTAGGCCTTAGCATTTTAAATGAAGACAAACTAGTTATTTTATCTTTCTGAGATAAGTCAGTTTAAAGTTTTGATTTGCCATAGGGATGTGAATAAAAACGAACGTAAAAGCTATAATAATTCTGCATTTTTTAAGTTAACAGCTTTCAAATTTTGTGAAAGCCCTCGTGTAGCTGAACAGTGCGACGTTAATATTTATTCACTCACTCAAATTTTATGATGGTATAGAAAAGTATATAAAGAGTAATTAAAAAAATTAGATTTGATTTTTTGACCGATTTTGATCAATGGGATCGTAATGTGTCCTTTTAACTAATTTTCAGTTCCAAGTAGTAAGTGCTCTATGCCAGCGGTTCTTAAACTGTGGTCCGTGGACCCCGGAGGGTCCTCACCGCATTTCTAGGAGCTCCTTGGAGTCTCATGTAACGTTGAGATTTCTCTCTTTTGCAGATTCTGAAAAGCCTCGTGGAAAAATTGCAAGATGTGCCATACTATATTAGATTACTAAATACTCCTCAATGAAGAAACTCTACTAGAATTGAAGGAAGGATTCAATCTGAGTACCTTCCGATCCAACAACGAGTATCTTAGCCATCACGCCAAAACGATCATCGTCGCGTGTTGGCTCTATTACTGGTTTATATCGATATCACACCGCTACCATATTTTGATTAAGAATATTAAGTCGACGAGGGATGTTCAAAATCGTGAGAGTCCACGATATCGCCCTGATACATATAGGGGGCCGCGGCGATCGAAAGTTTAAGAACCCACTGCTCTATGCCTTCATAAAGTACGTAATTTTCCTATGTAAAGGTGTTTGGGCAGTTTTTGGTTGTAACCTCAAGTAAACAATACATACAAGAGCAGCACAATATTTTCTTAGGAAGAACTCATACATATTCTTCATTTCCATTCTCGATAACCCGGTATTTTCACAATCTCGTCAACTCTTCAGTTCCCATTAGGCCAAGTTTTCAGGACTCTACTGTATTTGTTAGAATACTAAGGGACAAGTGTCGCTTTGTGATGGGGAAATTAGGCTGTCCCTTAAAGATATAAGGTCATCATTATTCTTTTTGAAAAAAGACAATATTTTCAAAAGTATACACACAAGAGAAGTATGAAAAGAACTACAAACTCAACAAGTTTACACTAGTCACTTAGGTTTTTTGCGTCAACACATGTGCAAGAAGAACTCTAGGACAAAGAATTCGACACCAATTTGATGTCCGGGGAAGAAGTAACGTTTCAATTATCCGCGAACGTGAATCGCCATAATGGGTGATTCTGGGGGCGCGTACAGTTGTGCCATGGGCAAGAGATTCACCAAAGGAGAATTTTTACTAAACAGTGTCAGAAGCAAAGATATATGGACCGTATTTCTTCTTTGAGCAAGTTGAGAATGGACAATATTATCAGGATATGTATCAGTTGTTGCTTCTGAATTCATTGCTGACTTCAAGGACTTGGTCTTTCAACAAGACGAGGTCCCTCATCAACTGCCCATCCCAGCTCGTGACTACCTAAATCAGTGGGCCAGATATTATTCAGGATGTTCATGGAAAATTAAAACTTATTTGAGGGTCCTAGAACAATGTTAGGGGATCAGTGCAAAGTTTAATATAAAACAAAAAAATTTTGATCCATTTTTATTTTTATGGAAATTTAAATAAATAACAATAATTCACTTGGATATTCCCGACTGGCTGTTTAACCTTTCTGCGCGTGTACTAACTCAGATCCCAAACACAGATGAATCCTTACTAATACAGGTGCATCTTTTTGAAATATCCACAAATGAGGGAATGAATAAATAGAGTAACAAACAAAAATATTAGTCCAACAACCTGTATAAAAAGGAAAATCACTCGTTGTGTCGCTGTAGTGCAATCGATAGTGTGATGAACTTCTAACCCAAATGTCGTGGGTTCGAATCCTACCTGGGATGGCCTGATTTCTGAGAATGTGAATTGGAATAATTGAATGTAATTAATGAAAAAAAATAGTAACAAAAATAATAGTCCAAAACCCTATATAGAAAGGAAAATTGAAAATTGTAAGGAAAATAACTTTCAGTTTTGCTACTTAAACCACGCCATGTTTGTGGGAGGATTTTCTGCAATAAAAATTTAACGTGCATCAGCCTCCTCGACACGGAGGGTCTTAAAAGTGGCATTACGACTTGAACCCGTGACACGCGGGACTGGTTTGGATGACGAGGACAGAGAGTTGAAAAACTTTATTTTTCATTAACGTCGCACTACATTAAGCTATTGGTGACGAGCGATGAAGACAACATCTGAGCTGGAATCTACCAACAAACCAATAAGGATATCAAGCTTCGATAGATTCAACGTACATCAGGGCCTCTACTCAATGAATCTTTAGAGGCCTTACGCTTCGAAGCAAGACTGGACAGATATAACGCCTACACCAGAGTTTCTCAAACTGTGGGGCGCACCCCCTAAGGGGCCGTGATAACTCTTCGAGGGGATGCGAGCATATTGAAAAGACGTAAGCAAAAGATTATTTTAAATTATTTATTTTTTTTACTGAGAGTAGATAAATAAAATACTTTCTGACATAATTAATAATAAAATATACATTTACATTGATAAAAAAAACTTTAAATGTATCAGTACTGCATACTATGTATTTCATAATTAATTTAACAAAATACTATAACAAATTTAATAGTTACCAGTGACCCAAAAGTTTGTTATGTATAAAATTAAATACAAAAATGAACACTTATCTTGCGAATTTGGACGGTTTATATTTAATTTCTCAACTGCTGATAAAAAGTTACGCGATTCGCTCCTCAAAGCCATCGTTTTCAACGGCACGCTTATTCGATGTATTGGGGGGGGGGGGAAAATAAGCAAATCCTCTGAAAGTAAATCCTTCGTAAACACTGTCAAATTCCTTTTATTGCATTCCAAAACCTTCTTAATAACCTTATGGATAGCAGGGCACAGAAAAGATTGTACTTCAGAAAAACGAATATATACGTCTGAGGCAATTAACGCTTTGGGTGAGTGAGACGTTTATTTACGTTAGTAGCACTTACAAGGTTAAAGTCATATTGTACTTTAGTGTCAAAGTGTAGTATTATTGAATTCAATATATTATTATTGTAAGGAAGGGGGGGGGGGGGCGGATGAAAATCATGATTAAATATTGGGTCTCAAATATTGAAAGTTTGAGAAGCACTGACCTACGTCATTCACAATGAGTTTATCAACATATTCATTATGCTACCATGTGGCCGCATTTATACTAAACACATCCATTGTGAACGACTTCGATGTTTCATTATACTTCACATTTAACACATTCAGAATCATTTCTTACAATATCTGGTATGTGGTTGGAAAATATTAATGATGAGATTTCATATTAAAAATTACGTAATTTGACAAGACGCATTCATTCGAAAAACTGGATACTACTGTTCTAGATGAGTCATCACGAACGATGACGCATGAGGTTAACGGCCTACAATCACTCTACCACACACACAATAATTGTTCCTGATTTGCATAAAAATGTTATTTCCTGTAAAAGCACGAACATTCACAAAGGGTGGTCTTTTAACTCGATTATTAGAAACACGCCCGAGGAAGATTTTCAAAGACTACTACTACTACTGTTTTCTAAATTAGTACAGGGGTGACATTACAACAGTCCTTTTTTATTCTTTTCGACGTTCTTTAGGTGTCAGACGGTGTTGTAGTACTTCAAGTATTTCATAAAAATTTTTAAGTACTGAAATCCAAAACCAAACCCGCAAGCCTCTCTCAATGTATTTTAATATTCA
>BMAV01026039.1:146100-158647 GCA_019973955.1 Trichonephila inaurata madagascariensis | reverse complement strand
AGTGGACGACACCTGAGCTGGCACCCCCTCTCCTAACTACCACCCCACACCAACGGGAGGACGATTCAGCTCTCGACAGATTTAACGTGCATCGATGCCCTACACGGCGGGTCTTTAGTGGTACTGGGCTCGAACTCGTGACAAGGCAAGCCACGGTCCGATACCTATACCACTCGGCTACCGCGGTCACGTGGCTAGCTGTGACCAAACCTACTAGTCTGTTGCGGTCACTTTATTCGGTCCAAGAGTACTATTGATGCTTAACACTAGAACATGCATTGATGTCGATCGAACACCGAAGCCTGTTTATTTTGTTCTCCCTTCCGCAATTTTACCGGGATTTTGAAACTTTTTCGTGACATTTAATCATTTTACATGGTTATTACACCGAAAACGTTTTGTGGTTATAGGTCAACCAGGAGATAATTTACAACTAAAAATACCTATAACGTCCGCTGGTGTCATTTAGACACCAAGGCAATTCATCATTATAAAAAGCTGTCGTTCAGCAAAAGATAGTTCACTAAGTAGATACCATTAGTAAATCAAACTTCCGGAAGTAATATCGCACATTTATTTGACCTTTGATATAGTGTTATTTGGTTCACGGTATATTTGAGTCAGTTATCTTAAGACCTTTGCGTCTAAGTGTTTCGTTACATAGCATTTACTAATCTGCCTTTACGTTCAAATTACGTAAGTACAAGAAATTTCAAAAATCTGGTAAATACTGGAATTTACAGGAATTACAAATTCACTAAAAGGTAAAAAGTGCGAACTTCAAAAGTGTAATGGAAAATGCAACTAAAAAAAATGTGTGTGTCTTGCATGTGAAAATGGTGTGTGGAAAATGTACAGTAAAAATTGAAAATACCTCTGTATTCCTTGAAAATGAGGTATGTGCAAAACATTCTACTTAAAAACAATAAATAATGAAGAAAAGACCCGCATTCTCACAAAAAATTACGATTTTGCTTATTACACAATTATTTATGAATGCTATTGTGTGTTTTATTCCATTTTACTAGATTAAGTAATTTGTTTTGTTACAATTTTCTATGATATAAAGCGTCATATAATATATGATAAAATTACATGAAATAATATTAAAAAGTCTTTAAAATAAACCCTACTAAACAGTAGACCAGCAGTTTATTTAGTTATTAAAATTCTTTTATATATTTTATATCACGGTGTTGAAATGACATCGACGGAGGTTTAAGGGTAATCGAAATCCCGGACGTTCTAGTGTTAATAAGGGCAATGAAATGCGATTTTACAAGAATAATCATATTTTAAAAAAAAATTTGATCAAGAAGGACAGACGTAATGAAAGTGCTCTGATATCCTGCCCCTTTTTCCAATCGATCGAAAATATGAGGAAAGGTTAGGCGACGGTTCCCGATTGAAGAAAAGAATAAAGTGTTTAGTGACACTTAATGAACACCCTTTCGTCAGAGAACCAACAAAACAAAAGTCTCATCTAAGTTTATTCCTCAGGATTTTTAAGGGCGCGTCATTCACTTTAAATCTAAGCCTTTAATCTGGGTCCGAGGTTTTTGTCTCTTCCCTAACGTCCCGGAACGATGATTTTCTTAGCAATCATTTTGGAGAAAATGCCCTGACAGTTTTATGGGTCCGTAATGACCTTTCTTTTTCGCCTGCGCCTCAGAAGAGGATCAGGCAGGAGGCGTAACCGCGCGATGTACTTAAAATGGCGCGGACGCATTTACTTCATTTTTTAAAAAAATTCTTTTTCTCCTTTTTGCCTTCCTTTAGTATGTGTGCGCTTAAGTACTTTTGGTAAAGAGAGCACCAGCCAAACAGATGTTCTCCCACGAAACGCTTTATCGGAGGGAGCAGCACGCTAAATAGTACATGTAGATCTCTTTCGTTATAACTAGGATCAGATGTAATCTCTTGTGGCGAGCAACATTTCCTTTATTTAAAGTAAAAAGCGATTATTTATCTGCATTTCTTCCGTAACTCGTCACTTCGGTCTCTCATTTCACACTGTAAAGGAGAAGTCTTCAAACGTTTTGGATAACGTATCTTTAATGGAAAAAAAAAACGTATCTCATAATATATACACTCATATCCAAAATTAAAGTCACAAACATGTTTTTCGACATAATTCTAAATTTCTTGTAAATAAAACTGATACATTTTGTATTTCATATACACACTCTTGCAAAAAATCTAAGCACCATGAAGGAAGTGGTTGTTTTTAACGAAATTAAACGTGTGTACAACTTATACGGAGATAATAAAATCATAAAAATCAAGGTCTTAGGGCCCATCCATGGCTCGCGATAACAGATTGAATGTTCAAATCAGTAGTTGGTGAAACCACCCCTGATGGCGACCCATGCCTCAGTAAAGAGTGATAGAGGTTCCTAATGTCATCCTGCGGTACATTCTGCCAGGCGTTCAAGAGTTGTTGCTCCTTATCCGAGATTTTTTGGGCTTCTCGAATCTGACACCCTATCATATCCCAGACATATTCAATTGGTGAAAGATCTGGTGACCTTTCTGGCCATGGACGAGGATTAATGGCACAAAGGCAGAATAGAGATATGCGAGTGGTATGAGGCCTGGCAACATCTTGTTCAAAACTGGTCCCCAGATGACACGCCATGAAGGGTAAAATAATTGGCCAAAGGATGGTATCAGCATATTGTTGAGCTGTTAAAGGTGTATGGAGGATGACCCGCAGTAGTATGAGATAACACCTCACACCGTCACACTAGGGGTTATGGTTGTATACCTTTGTAAAACTAAGGCAGAATGAGACAGCTGGCCCAGGCCTCTCCAGACACGAAGACGATGATCATTTGCTTTAAGAGTAAAGCGGAATTCATCGTTGAACACTATGTAATTCCAATCTGATGGTAACATGACGATGGGCTACGACACCATTCCCGACGATTCTGCCGATGTTGTGTTGTCAAAAGTAAATGTATCTATTAAAGACCGCTGTAAGCGTATCCTCGATTCAGCCAAGCGCCGTGGAATGGTGGAAGGTATCACGAGGTGTGTTTGCAGAGGCTATAGTACGTTTAATTTTATACAATGATATCGCGTTGGAGCAGTTTGGGTCTGTTGAACAATCGTCTGATCTTGTTTTGCATTTGTGCATCTTGGTCTTCCAGAGCCTTCATTTCATCGACAAGTTCCTCGCAGTAATCATAGCTGTTAGCCCCTTTGCACAGCTGCGTGTGTACGTTTCTGGTGACAATCTATTGCTCGTTATGACCACCCAGCTTCCCGTATTCCAACAATACGACCACGTTTGAAGTCATTAAGTTGCCTATAAGGTCTTCGAAAGGGATTCGTTTTTTGTAATTGAAATCACAACGGTGAAAACGAAAGAAAAAAAAATGAATAAATAAATAAACTTTCCGCCTCTATAACCGGTTTTATACTTTGCGAGTTTGTGATGGGCTTTTATCACGATTTCGATTAGCTGTCCTCTCGGGGTTCCTTGGGGACAGAATGGCAATTCTTTCCAACTAACTCAAGAAAAACGTGCGTATGTATATTAGGAATCATATATATATATTAGAAGTTACGCATTCGCGGGGTCTCTAAGTGGAGTCTCTAGGTGTGGTTGCTAAGTAGAAAGTTGATATGAGATAGTCAAGAAGAGGAATCTTAATCCTGGAAATTAGCATAACAGTGCCGGTGGATATTAACCAAAAGTGGGTCCGAGCCCAACGGAGTATAACCGGATTATAGCCAGAACAGAAGTGATAAGGACTAGCTGTTTATCTAGGATATAGCGGTAAGAGATTGATGTTAAGTTAAACTTTAAGTATGAGGCCTTTACTAGTGAGATGATTTTTAATCTATAAAGTTAGATTCAGTGGTTAGTTGCGCCTTCGATTGGTAACACGTGTTGCGTCTTCTCGTTCTTGATCATACTCCTTAGATTATTCTTGTTGTTGTATTGTGTTTAAACTAAGATCTTAATAAACAGATTTTAGTATGAATGACTAGTAGTTCTTCCCTCCTTACAGAGACAAGTCACGTGGATAGTGAAGAACGGAGGTCCCCAACGGCGGAGACCGCACAAGTTGCTCATCGAAAATGCATGCTAGGACCACAATTCATGTTCATTAGTCTTGAAAATGGGATTATTTGCATATTCGATCTACTAAATTTAATCATAATCGGACAACTCCTTCTTGGTGTTTCGATTTTTTTTACAGGAGTGTATTTTAAAGAACGGGTAGTACAATATAGACCTTATCAGGAAAATAAGTTTGGCTGGATTGAAACCGTTTAAGCATGTCTGACTTTTGCTTGCAGTTTTGTGAACATGAATTAAAACAAACAATTTAGCGTGCTTGCAATGATCTCATAATCGTTTACATGATCCCTTGTGATTGAGAACCTTTGGCAGGCTTGAAGCTGGTCAGTCTCAAGTGGAGGTGGTCGATAGTTACATGGCACCCGAAAGGGATCTCTCGGTTGTGGAAACAATTCCAAACAAGTGGTTCTGTCACTAGGAAGGTCAACACAGAGCATCGACATCTGCATAGGAACGCTTCTTGGCATTAAACGCACTAAGGCATAGGCGGACAACGGCTAATCAGCTTGCTCCTGACTTTGCTGATGTGTCTGGAAGAAGAATTGCCCGGCAAACAGTTTTCAGTTCTCTTGCAGACACTGGCTCTTAAGCCCAGCGTCCTGTTTTGTATGTCTCTCTGACTGTATCCAGCAGGAAAGACAGGTTGATGGAGAGCTGAAAACTTCAGTCGTGGACACCACAAGAATGGGGCCATGCTCTTTTCAGTGATGAGTCGAAATGTACCAGACAAAGTGATTCTCGTCGAGTCTTTACCTGGAAAGAAATTGAAGCTCACTTTCATCCCCTTTACGTGCAAAAAAAAATTCAGATTTGGTAGAAAATGACTCCTTGTGTGTGATCGCGTTTTGTTAAGCAGTCGTACATCATTGTTTTCGATGCGGATACTATGAATTCACAACGCTATGAGATCCTGGAAGCCTATGTGAAGTTCTTCTGTGTGCTATGGGCCCGGACGACATTTTTATGAACAATAATGCGCTGCCACGCAGAACTCACATTGATGAATTTCATGAAGGGGTGGATATTCGCAGTATGCCCTCGAGGTTTCCCTCTCAATTCTATTGAACATATTTGGGATGGTCTATGAAGAGCCATTTCTCAGCGTATCCCTCCTCCCCTGGAGCACTAAAGAGTTATAAGTCGCTTTTACGGAAGAATGGTTTGTGTTGCCCCAAACATTTATTGACACCGTCCTAAACAGTACGATAGCTCATTGTGAGACTTATATCCCTGTACACGATGGTCAACTGCATATTAGACAAATTTTTCCATACTAAAATGCTTTATCACCGATTACTGATTCATTCCATTTTTGATATATGCCCTGTATATGATTCAAAATTAAAATATTTTCCATATTGTTAAGTTGCTATATTATTTCTCACTTTGTATTATATGACTGTGCCAAATTTCGTGGTAACACAGTAAACAGTTAATCTGTTTGCACAGATTTTATATTTGTTTTTTAACTTGGACATGGAGTGTCCACACACATAACGACCCTATTTTCAGTTTCCTTATGTGTACCCTTTGGGGAACATGTACCACTCTATGGTAACCTTTACTGTACAAGACAACATTTAGCTTTCCGATATCACTATGGTAAAGTCATGTAATTGTGGTTGTTTTGGTTGTATAACTGTGATTAAGTTTGATTTTTATTAACGTCACCTTTTTTTGAAACTTCATTAAGGCTATTGACAACGGATTTCGTAATTTTAAACCACGGACTAGTGATGAGGACACTGGCATTCCTGAGCTAAGCATTTATTTAGTAGTAACTAATCATATAGTATAAACCATTTCTACAAATGAATAATGTGATCCAAATACGTGAAAGGTATCAAGTAAACATTAATCGAAGTGGAATTGAAAAATAGAAAAATATTTCTAAGGTATTTCAGGGTCAATCACTGTTGTTCATTCAAGAAAATAATTCCAAAGAAAGGGGAAAGTACCACGTTTTGCCTTTGGGGGAGCAGAAATACCTCATTTATAGTCTTTTATATCCTACAATGTAAAAATCTAGCTGCTACAAAGTAGGAGAATTATGCCAAATTATTAAGTATTGTGCTATGAAATCGTGTTGTGTAGAATTAAATAAAAATTATTGTATGGTTATCAGTAGCGCACACAAAATTTTTTTAAGGGGGATTCCAGGGTCGAAAGTCCACCATTTTGGTATCATGCTCTATTACCCCGCCCAAAATATTCATTTGATTTTGCCGATTTTCGGGAACAAAAACAATACAAAATTAATTATTGAGTAAATAGAGTTAACATTAAAACATTAATTAATAAAATTAACTATTAATAACAAATACATAATTAAATTTTACGTAATATATACATAGGATTATAACCAATCGAAAAACAAAACAAGGGCTATGTGGGGTGTCCGGACCCCTAGGACACACCCCTTGTGTTCGCCACTGATGCTTATTCATAGGAGTTTGCACATAAAGCAACGCATCCAGATTTAACGAACGTTAAATGATAAAGGAAGTTAAATTATGCAAGTCAATAGGCACATACCGTATTCACCTGATTATAAGCCCACCTCCAATTCTTTACATGTTTTTGAAAAAAAATAAAAACTTTTGTGAAAGTTTTATGAATATCCGATACTTAAAAATTGTTTTTAAAGTTTTAATGAGAAATATTAAGTTAATAATTTATTTGGCCAATATATTAATAAATTTCAAACGCTTACATAACCCTATAATAACTCTAACCGTCAGTATCATGTTTCAAAAATGATTCCTTACTCCCATTGTCACAGTTGACTTCGGAATTGATGCTGGCGTCGCCTTTTTCCCACACGATGTCGTCTTCAATGCCATTCAATGCATTTGTTTATGAAATAATTTTTAAAGGAATGTGTTATAGAAGAATATAACGGAATGATTAAAGACCTGCTGATCGCTTACAAAAAAGAATTATGTCATTTTGTTTATGAACTTAACGTTTATATATGTTTCCTTCGTGTCAAATTTTCAGTAGCCGCTACTCTGTTTCCGTTTTTCCCTGTTTATAAAATTGCCTCCCTTTCCCTGCTTGTTCCATAATGAACTCGTCTTGTTGATTTTGCCGATATCTTTGGAGTTTAGGTGATCAAAGAGAGCTTATACACAAAAATTTCCTAAATACAAGCTCACAATGATGTTTAGGAAAGACTAGCTCGCGTACGCGCTCTTCACACGGGTGAATTGAAAAATTAAACAATACACATTGAAGAATAAAGAAGTTTTTAATGAGTTACTTGAACTGAAAATTCAAAAAAAACTTTATTTCAGCTGAACAAAAAAAACATATTTGTTAAATTTTAAGTCTGTAGATCTAACATCTGATAAAAAGGATATTTTTTTATTTATGACCCCCCGTAACTCACTTGTGGGTCGGTTTTTGTGAACACCTTCTTAAGCTGATCTCTGCTCAGCAAAAGTAATACATTGTTACACATTTTGTATAATAAACGCTTAAAATAGTGTAAATAATTTATGTATGTGTAATACGTTAATATTATTTTCTGTTCTATTTATTTCATGTTAAATTTGTAATATTCGCAAGCAACGCCGTTTCTTACATTATAATGGAGATTTAATAGAAACATAACGAAATGCTGGTGATAGAGCCAAGTTGGTGTCATGTTTGCGGCGATCACGTTGGCTACATGGCGATTGATAGAACGGTGCAGAAGTTAATAGGTGTTGAGCCACCTGGTAGGGAATTGCAACAAAGAAGATAGCACAAAAACCTTCTGCACGAAAAATACATATACATGCCAATTTTCATAGTGATCGGTTGAACGGTGTTGGAGTGATGCGATTTCATACAAACATCCATTTATATATATACAGATTGAATAATGAAGATAAATTGTGGAATGGAATAAGTCATCGATGCAAGTGACCTGAATAGACGGGTGCATTTTTCCTTTTGAAAAAGGTCGAAACTCGATTTTCTCCTCCCAACAAATGTTTTGCCTTCTATTCTAAGCCACACCCGATTTTCAGTAACTTTAACAATGGGAAAATGGTGCGGCTTAGATTCGATTAAATAGGTATTTTAATCAAGATCTGTGTAAAAAAAAATTTGGTGAATGTATTATATCTTGAAACGAACTATTTAAAATAATCGAAAGCTTTATAACTAACTCTTAAGTAACTTCAAAAAACATGCGTAGTCATATTATAATGAAATACCCTGCGAAACGTTTGCTAGGAATATCAGAAGTAAAGACTGAATTCCTTCAAATTATAAAAATGAAATACTTGTCCTCGTTTACATAGAAGTAACAAATCAAGTTTAATAAGTTAAATGATTGAAATCAAATGCTTAAGGTATCCGCGCGAACACGTTTGGAGTACTTTTTTTTTAAAAAAAATAAGTTGCTAAAACATAATTCTGTGTTTGTAGGATTCAATACCAATAAATAGTAATATTTAACAATAAAATATCTAAATTTTACAAAAATCACAGTTTTAAGTGAAATTTTAGCAATTTTTTTGAAAAACTTCAATGTAATTATAGAAAGAATTAATAAACTTATATCAGTAAAAGTATTATTAAAACAAATTAGATGCATTTATCTAGAAACTGTACTAAAATTTTAATGTTTTATTAAAATTTGAAAATTTAGAGCTTATTGAGTAAACATTACAAGAAATGTGACATTCTTTATGAGACCATTATTTAAATATCCGGCCATAAAAAATATTCATACAATACGAAATATTTTAGTACATTCTGTAAAAAATAATATAAATATCAGGTTCAAAAAGTTTTATAGAAATACATTTTGAATATTTCACATTATCAGAGTCACCATGATAGATTTTGAGCACTTTAGATGCCAAATTCTGGTAGAATACAGACCCACTTCCGGTTTTTCTAATTTTATAAAACTGATTGTAACTTGACCACTAAGAAGCGAAGAATCAAAACAAACTATGTTCTGTAAATTCTAAGCATAGCTCTATATTCAATATAATTAAAAAAAATTGTGTTTTGACCGAATTGGGTTCGTATACCTTAAAAGCATATTCGATTCGATTCATTTAATTTTTTTCTAAAATTATCTATTTCAGGTATGTTTCTCTCAAAATTGATAGCTATCCCCATCCGAACTTCCTTGTCTTAGTCTATTTTGGTATTACAAGGTACCAATTGACGCATGCGCTGAAACAGATCCATGACAGGATTATGTATCTTGCTTGCGAATGGGATCATTCGATCCTACTAATATCTTTACGATGACTGCACGTTTGATTAGCTTTATTGAGTTGCTGATAAAGAGAGGCCCATGAAGAGTTGTCATAAAAAGCCAATAGAGTTCTATAAATAGACATACGAAAATATTCAGATATATTTTATGATTTGCGATAAATGATTTTGCTTTCAGTTAATTCTGCATAAGATATTAAAAAAAAATGTTCCTATATGTTGCTAAGGTTTTAATAACCTCACTCACTTTAAATAATCTATTTGCACATTCTGATTTCCAATTTAGTCTAGTGGTTATGATCTCGAACCTTTGACCGAAGTGATGCGGGTTCGAGTCCTGGTGCCATTAAAGACCCGTAGTGTTGTGGGAACCGATGTGAGGGAATATTAACGTCGCACTTTTCAGCTACACGAGGGCTTTTGGCCACGGACCACGTCATTTTGAACCATAGTCAAGTGACGTGGATGACACCTGAGCTGGCACCCCTCCTCCTATCACACTACATTACAGGAGGATGTTTCAGCTCTCGATTGATTTAACGTGCATCGCTGCCCTACACGGCGGGTCTTTAGTGGTACTGGGCTCGAACTCGTGACAAGGCCCGCCACGATCCGATACCTTGACCACTCGGCTACGCGGCCACGAGCCGATGGGAGATAAATGCAAGATAACATGTCCTTACGTTGGCGTGGTGTAGTAGTTAGGAGAGGGAGGTGCCAGCTAATATGTCCTTATCACTTGACCGAAGATCAAAATTACGAGGTACATCGCCAAAAGACCTCGCTTTGCTTCAGTGAGCGAATGCTTATTAGCG
Organism: Trichonephila inaurata madagascariensis; assembly: GCA_019973955.1. Lineage (NCBI taxonomy): Eukaryota > Metazoa > Arthropoda > Arachnida > Araneae > Nephilidae > Trichonephila > Trichonephila inaurata. The sequence continues at coordinate 148,513 of BMAV01026039.1, read as the reverse complement.
TCACATTATAAAGCAACACGGGAGCTATTGGCGGCAGAACGCGTAATTTTGAACCTCGGTCAAGTGGCGAGGATGACACTTGAACTTAAACCCCAGTCCGAATCAACAACAACGGGAGGACTTGAGCCTGGACAGATTTGAAAAAATTGGCTTCTTTTTGGGGATTGGATAACAGTGTTCCTACTCACACGTACACCCCTAAATATTGCGGGGTCTTTCATCTGCCAGTATCCCGAAATCGATGACCGTGCATCCCAACGGCTGGATTCGACACATGCGAGCAAGAAACTCCGAGTATAATTTGAGGTGTCAGAAGGAAATCACCCCCCATCTCAAAACCATGTATTGAAAAAGGAAGACCGTTGAAAAACACCGTAGAGAACAGTTGTGTTCATTCCTCCCTCAAAAATAGCATATTCTGAACTCCAATGAAATACTCAATCTTCTGAATAGCTTCAATGTAAATGTGTTTTCTGTAATTAACTGCTATGTAAATAAACCAATTATTTAATTTTATAACTCTCCCGCTATCATTAATTTTCCCAAACGTCATAACGTGTATCTGCCCTTTCTACACGGCGGGTCGTCAGTGGCACTAGGCTCAAACTCACAGCACGCCGGTGGCCGTAGTATTCTAGTGGGCAAGGTAACGGACTCATGACTATCGGGTCTTAAGTTCGAACCTAGTACTACTAAAGACCCACCGTGTAAGGGAGCGATGCACATTAAATCTGTCGAGAGGTCATACGTCTCCCTGTTGGTGTAGTGTGGTAGTAAGCGAGGAATGTATCAGCTTAGGTGTCGTCCTGGTCACTTGACCATGGTCTAAAATTACGAGATCCGTCACCAAAACGCTCTCGTGCAGCTGAATCAGTGCGACGTTAATATTCTCTCACTCACTCACAAGCCAGCCACGAACCCGGGACCATAACCTCTAGTATACCGTGGTTACAGAACTATTATCAAGCGTCGAGGTCAACAACACAGACGTAGTTCAATAGATTTCAATGAGATCGAAATTAATAAAAAATTGGTCAGCATTTTTAGTCCCGTGCCTCCTTAAAGTATATGAAACATACTTTATACAGGAAAATAATTGGACCCATTAGAAATATGTTAGACTGTTACGCTTTTATATACTACCAACGATATTCCCATATTAAATTTATGGCATTCTTCGTTCTATAAAATTATATACAAAATTGAAATTCTCATTCTTGGTCGAATTGAAATTCTCATTCTGTAAGAATCTTTAAAAATACAAGTAAAAGGCACGTTAGGGAATGTTCAAGAACTTGTTCAGCGAATCCTATTTGATAAAGTAAACTTACGGTGGCTAACACAGCCGGACCCATAAAACAACGCATAGAAGCGAATTTTCGCAGGCGAAACAATTCATATTCTATCGATAGTGGTTCCAGACCAGCTGTGTGTGGACCCATCGCCCACTTCCTGCTTCTACTAATGAAGCCTCCCTCCGATGCGCATTGATTTAATTGATCCACACCTGGCGTGTCCGAAATCGGGCAGAAGGGGTAATTTATGCCACCGGTGCCTCGAGGTCCAGCCCTAATTATGTCACACAGGTAGCTCTCGATCGAATCCAATTTCGCCAGACGTGACAGATGGTCCAAGACTAATGAGTTCCGCGCGGATTCCATTATTAACCATTTTTATCAGGACACACCGGATTACCATTTTTATGGATCGGAGTGCTCTTTAAATAAGTTTGTTTGTCCAAAATGACTCTCGGAATGGAGTATAGGGTTAAATAATCTCATGCATTGATTGTTGCTTTGTGGTCGGTAATCTTAACGCGTTGTTTTTTTCCTTCAGAAATCGCCTTGTTAATGAAATCGGAATTGATTTTTCGTTTTTGGATTGAATTGTATTAACATCGCACTATAAAGTAACACGAAGGGCTCTATTGGTGAAGGATTTCGTCATTTTGAACCATGGTCAAAAGACGAGGTGCACACCTGAACTGGTACCTCCCTCTATAAACTACTACATCCCACCAATGGGAGGACATTGAGCCACAACGTACATGAGCACCTCTGTATGGCGTGTCTTCTGTGGCACTAGAAATCTAAGCGGTGACACGCCAGTCACGAGTTCACGAGTTCGTGATCATAACCCCTTAGCTACCACGGCCTCGTTCTTGAAAATGGTCTGTTTTACGTATTTTTAAGAAATTAACTCTGCAGGTGGGTTTTAAGGGAAATTGCTAGAAGGAAATCATAGCTTAAAAATTATAACTGAATTATTGACGTCCAACAAAAAGGACATGATGACTCGGTGTCGCAACAGAGAATATTAGGGCCTCCTGCAAAGTAAGGTTTTGGGGTCCAAGCCGAATTTTACAAGGGGCTATAACATAGTTCCTCACAATGGCGAAACGTACACCCTTGCA
>BMAV01026039.1:129111-146000 GCA_019973955.1 Trichonephila inaurata madagascariensis | reverse complement strand
ATTTATGTCATCGAGAAAACTTTGAATCTCGAAAGATGGAAGGTATAATAGTCTCTACCTCAGCGGGTCTTTAGTGGCTCCAAGACTCGAACCTACGATTCGACCACGCCACTCACGAATTCATGATCTTGACCACTCGGCTACCTCAGCCAGCACTTGATATCAGAATTAGTTCGAATTAACATCGTTTTTCACGAAATGCTTCCAGTTATCGAGTTGGGTTCGACTTAATGACGCATTAATGAAACTGTTAAGCTTTGTAATTCTAAGTAAGCATTCCGCATTCTTCATCAATGCTACGCTAATGTAAGACCTTTAAGATCAGACAGATTTAGTGCTAGTTGGCATACAGCATTTGTATAAATTTTAGTACTCATATGAAATCTTGTGTGTATCTTATCTAATATAAATCCCTGGGATTTTGGGGTCGATTAACTCTCCACAAACAGTTATTCTACTAGCACCTTTAGAACTGAGTGAATTCAATCAACGTGGACTTGCTATTTTGGCTCATTAACCTTTTCAGACAGAGCTACGATTGCATTTACTAATTTTTTTATGGCCGTTTTCTGCAGTTTCACTGACGCGACGTTTCCAATTTATAATTTCATCAGAGTGAATTTTGGCTGTTTTAAAATGTCTAAAATTTCACTAACTGATTTGCTACAATTTGGTATCATACTTTAATGCGACGATCAAAGTCACTCTGCTCCTTTGACTCTTCACATGTATTGACCTCTCATGAACTCTTAAATGTGATCTAACAATCCACTACCAACATTTCTATAGCTTTAGGTTGTAGATCGAATTACGTCATCTGCCAGGTTCCCTATTTTAGGGGATTTTTATACGGTTATCCAGCAACAAGCACTATGATTAAAGATGTATTACATAATTTCACGCAAATATATTGAAGACTAGTGACTGAGTGGTGGCGTATCATTCTTCCATGGCACTGGTCCGGGGCTCAAACCTCGGGCTGGGCAAGGTCGACTCAGCCTTTCATCATTTTAGTGGGTTGATTGATTGTTTGGGAACTAAACACTGGGGGTTTCGCTTCAGACTGATAACCCGATCTGAGCATCAGCTTATGTACTTCGGGGCCCTAGGTCATGAAAACTGAGATGAGCACAGTGACCTTGGCCCGCATGGGCTGTTGCGCCACTGAGTTTAGTTTATATTAAAAATTAGATTCATAAAAATCTTTCTTAAGTTAAAAAGTTTCACAGCAAGCGAAAATTTATCGTCAATAAATAGAAACATTTTTTTTTCATCAAGAATATGTAAATGTAATCAAACGATTATAAAAGAGTAATCAAATGGTTCCAAAAATGTAAAAACATAGAATCAAATTCCTAATGTCAGAAACTCGATTTGTCTTAGTACACGACAGGAACTCACAAAACATGAATTCGAACGAATCTAAAGTATACAAGATCGGCAGCGGAAGAAAGTTTGCTGACTACTAACATGAAAGCTCTAGATACGCCACGAACACACATTGAAATATAGGTTCAACTACATAAGGGTTCAAAAACCATTACATACTTCCCACCACTGCTGATCCAACTATTAAGTAAGTTGTATAATAAATCTAAGTAGTGTCATCTCTATCTTACGTTTTCATCCGCAACTTACATCAGGAAGATTAATGGACATAAACTTAATGATTAGCTGACAGATAAACACTCGTTTATTAAGCCCTGTGTTACTATATGGCAGCTTTACTGTGGGAGAAGTTGATTGGGTCAATGTTGTTACAAAATTTCTTACTTTCGGGATTTCTGAGTTGCTGTTTGGATACAATTTTCCAACATATTAATACAAAAGGATAAGATTTTTATATAATTCCATGCATTCTGTCTGCGTGACTGCAAACATAATGGACTAAAAATAATTATGCCTCAAGGAAAATGATTTTCAGCTAACTACTACGTTAATCTGAAGTGGTTGATACTCAGAAAGTGGTTGAACAAAAGATTATTTCAGACTTAATTTTTATGAAATTTTTAAATATTTCGGATTTATTCATTCAAAACTTATCGTGGACTAAAAATTTTTTATTTCAAAGTTTCACGATGCATAATACACAATTATATGCACAGTGTATATACAGTGTATATGAAAACATGCATATGCATGGTATATATGCATGGGTACTTACGTATTATCGCAACCTATTGGTTACATTACATGAAATTAAGCATGTGATTGCCAATTCAGCGCATACGACACATCCGAAATTCGGGTTGCCAACTTGGTGAGTTATATCGAACGTTGGCGATTGTTGCGAAACCACGAAAGTACCTATGCATGTACATGGTATATTTGCAGGTATGCACGTATGAGTCGTATACGTAGGTTTGCACGTACGTGGCTCATATGTAGGTATACATATATATAATGCATTATATATCTGCACAACACAAAACCAATACTACAGAGAACTACAACAGATGAACTCAGAAAATGATGCGAATACCTGTAACTACGTACGATATTTCATTTTGTGTTGTAAAAATTGCATATCAGGCATCTTAAAAACTATACATGAAATAGCAGTACAAGTGTAATATGAAATAGGAGAAACTTCATACTTAATTATATTAAACTAATTACTTCATTTAAAATATGCATTTTATATTGATAAAGTAACATTCAACAACTATCTCCACATGAACTAAAATTAAAAAAAAAAAAATTAAATCAACTAAGCCAGGGGAAAAATAATAAGCAGTATTTAAAAAAAATCTTTGTAAAATATTTATAACAACCAATGCTGATATTTCTGAGTTAAATATTTCAGAAAAACATACCTTTATGATTTATTAAAAAAAGCATCTTTCTTTCGGAAAGAGGTAAAACGTGATTCTACGAATGAGATATCCTCTGCAACCGTCTTCTCTACTCGAACAGATTTTCGGCCAAAGATAGCATAATACAGTTAAATCCAATTGGTTGGTCTGTTTGATTGGTGAGTTGGTTGAGTTACAGATCCGTAACTAATTCACAACGAGGATAATTTTTTTAATTCCAAATGAATGAATTTTTATTAACGTCACAGTGTAAAACAATGCGAGGGCTATTGGCAACGCACCTCGTAATTTGGTACCGTGATCAAATGACGAGGACGACACCTGAGCGAGCACTCTACTCACCTAACTTCGCCACAATGGAAATGGATGGACTTCGAGCAGTGGTACTCAACCTGCAGCCCACCGAGTCTTTTTAAGTGGCCCGGTCATGGCCCATTGCTCTGGGAAGTTTACTTATTTAAGAACATTGTTTTAAAAATTTGATGGGGAATTTTTTGTCAAGAAATGAAATATATCAATTTTGCCTTTTGTTATCGTTATCGTACGGGTACGAATTGATATTTTTCTATTTAGATTGATTGATTGAATATTAACGTCGCACTGTTCAGCTACACGAGGGCTTTTGGTGACGGACCACGTAATTTTGAACCATGCTCAAGTGACGTGGACGACACCTGAGCTGGCACCCCCCTCTCCTAACTACCATACCTCTTTTCTATTTAGAACAGTTACGATTAGTGATAACAGACAACGGTGGAATAGCGACAATTTTATGGATGGATCCAATTTTTAGCTATCTTTCATACTTTGCAAGCGAAAATTATTCGAAGAAAATAGATCGTTTCAAGACGATTGTGAGGTTGACTATTTTGTAGTGAAAAACAAACATGGATCAGTAATTGTATGAATTGTCACGAAAGTGCTGTATTTAAAAAATACCGATAAACAAGAATCACATTCAACGACACTTTTCCTCTAAGTTTCAAGGGGTGATAAATAGACTTTTTTGAATAGTCTTTGCAACAACAATAAAGTGTTTTGTCAGTGGTAATATCACAGCCGTAACAAAGACATTCTATGAAGTCTGTTATATTATTGGTAATCATATGAAACCGCTTTTATTGATGCAGAAATTGTGTAGGAATGTTTAGTCTTCTAATTTAGGGTTAGTGACAAACATTAAAAGAATATATAAAATAATAATTAAAAAGAGAAAAACTGGAGTTATAGTATTTTGATCAATTTTCCACATTTTAAAATTCTAATGTTATCTTGACCTTAAAGCATTTCTCTTCCCTCTTTATCCTCATACTGCGACCCGCGTGAAATAACTAACATATACATGCGACTCGCATGAAATAACTAACATATGCATGTGTGGCTTTCACCGTCATGTGATAATGTCGTCACATGAATTGAGCCCATTGATCGTGGTTAGAAATTATGCTCTAATTTAATTGTATTTAGCATTCTTCTATGTTTCGATAGAAATAGGCAGCAAGAAGCATTCAATAAAGATTTAAATAGATATGAAGAAGGGCTGATACCTGTAAAAACCGTGGGGCTCATAGTTCTTACGTTTTTGTATCATAGGTATGAAGAATGGGCGTGCCATCTTAAGTGTCGATATGGTCATGGATGATAGTTAAGTGGATAATGAGTGAAGCAGAGTTAGACACTGGAAGGGTTCAATACGATAATAACAGCACAAATTACGATTTCTCAACAACTCAATACCCTCAGAAAACAGCAGATGGTTCTCTCGCGCTTTTTGAATGACTAACAGGACCGGTGGCTCTGCACTGAGTGTTATCGGGGCAAAGCAAATCAGATTTCTCCGCTAATATTCTTAAATGTTTGGATTTCACATTTCATGAGATTTTAAAAGATCCAAAGGCGGCCTTTGTTGATTCATTTCCCACAAAACCTGCATCCAGTTAATCATAAAAGGCCTAGAGTAGCTGAATAGTGTGGGATTAATATTTACTAACAATCATTCATTGAAAAATCCTATTTAATTTTTGGATTTCTTTAGTTTCATGGGGATTGTGTAATGTAGCAATACCATCTAGGATTAGAAACAACAACTATTATTTTCCTTTTTATATAAGTAGAGGGTCTATAACATAAAGAGGGAAATGATAAGCAAGATATCTTGAAATGTGTGCGTGGTTTTATTTAGATTAATTTATATCTTGCTATATATACCGAAATCCAAAGAGAGAGAAGGAAAATGTTTACCTAAGACTTACAGGAGATTCTACGAAAAACTTTCTGTACTTACCGTCGTATTATACCACCGATAAACTACATCGCCAAATTAAAAGATTTTGCCAATTGATTGATTGATTGAATATTAACGGCGCACTATTCAGCAACACGAGGGCTTTTGGCGACGGACCACGTAATTTTGAACCATGGTCAAGTGACGTGGACGACACTTGAGCTGGCTCCCCCTCTCCTAACTACCACACCACACCAACGGGGGGACGTTTCAGCTCTGGACAGATTTAACGTGCATCTCTGCCCTACACGGCGGGTCTTTAGTGGTACTGGGCTCGAACTCGTGACAAGGCAAGCCACGGTTCGATACCTATACCACTCGGCTACCGCGGCCACAAAGATTTTGCCAAATGCTGACGGATAAAATTATTGTGTTTGTCAAAGCATAGGAACAGTTTTTCACTATTGGGTACATATCGTGGCATTTGGTGAAGTTCTTTTATTTGTGACAAAATGGTCGACAGTATGATACGTTACCTATTGTATAATATGTAAACCTATAGTTAGCTATTGATAACACAAAATGACTACTAAAAAATGTATGAAAAAAACGACCGGAAATGGCTGAGGTTGGCAACCATTTCCGGGGTTATTCGTACGGGGTTGAGATAGAAATATTTATCATTATATGGCCTACTCCAGCTTACCAAACCGGGAGAGATCCTATTTTTTGCGTACTGTTTGGCGTCGGTTTATTTTTATCACCAAACTAAGAGATACGTTTGCCAAATTAACTACCCTTTTTATGCGCTAAACTTGTGACCGATAGCTCCATTATGTCTGGAAAATCCACTTGACGCCAGAATTGCCATGATTTTATGAATCTTGGACAAGCAGTGTACCAAAATAAGATTTTACCACCGAAAAGTACTGATTTTATATTTAGAATGAATTTATAAGTACGTGTAAAATTTAATTAATAAACAGAGTAATATACATAATTTGACACATTTTTTTTCAATAAAAAAACATTGTTGCTATGCTGTCCTTGCCACGAGTATCGATCCCCTGTAACCTATTCGTTCTATGCAAATACGATTCGGTGTTTGTTGCAGACCAAAAAAAAAATGCTCTCATCTCGGTTGAAAATATCCATAATAAAACACTCTCAAAAACAACAATTAAAGTGAAAATAGTTATTATAATTGTAAAGAAAAAGTAGATCTATTAAGTTTCAACACGAAACATCTAATTTCGAATTCATAATAACAATAACAAAAAAAAACAATTAAGTGCTCCTGGTGCATTAGTAAAAGCACCATGCATTCTGGATTGGAATAAACAATTCCCACTTAAGCAATTCCTCGCGTGATAACTGATCGTTTTCAAATGATAATAATTTTTCGTATTTTTGTGTAAATGATAATATACGCTTTGAAAACAATTTTTAAGCACAACTTTACTTTCCTCAAAAAACGGGTTCTTTCTTTTTTTTTTTTTTACCTCTGTAAATGCTTTTTCGAACCATGTCGTTACCCATAAAAACTATACTTATAATTTTATCAGATTAAAACGATTGCTTGAAATTCTTTATACCCCGTTACGTGATAATAGTCATTAGCGAATACAGTCGCAGAATTACTACCATTGGTTACAATCAATAGGAAGGCATAACCAATAATTTTGATTTCAGGGATGGTAGTAATAAGTGCGTATTTCACCTGCGTAAAAACACACATCAGTTCATGATGAACCTATTAATTTTACTTATGAGTTGATAAGCGTGCACTAAGTAAGGTAAATTGTTAAAGTTTAAGCATATATATACAAAGTGTGTAGAATAAAAATTTAGTAAATCGTTGCATTAATGTTCTCTTCACGTAGAATAAATAACTGTATGAAATGTGAAAATTATTCACAAAAAAAAATTTATGTGCTTAAAAAAATGTTTTTTTTAAGAGAGAATTTTTATCATTGTTATTCATATAAAATGTCCCTGTGTTATTAAATTAGCATTCTCTTTATGTAGCACGAATTTTTTTAATTATATGGAACAATGAAACGAGGCTATAAGTTAAATTTATCCTTCTTTTGAATAATTCAAAAATGCTCTTTATCTCAAAAAATAATTTTTTTCTACCTCGAAGTCGAGTGTAGGAAATATTTAAAAAGTGACAAAAAATACACTTTAAGCTGAGCACCTTGGATAGTCTGACCGTGAATTCGACAACCTTAGCCGTTTCTGCGCATGCGTGAGTTGGACTTTTGAAATGTCAGAGAAGGGGTGTGGCAGAAAAACCGTCGGGATGTTTATTGGTATTGAATCAACAATATAGCTATATTAAAATGAGAAAAAATGATTTTTTTTAAAATTCATGAAATTAAAAATAATATGATCACTTGAACCTCGAGAGAGATTGTGATCAAGAAAAAAACTCATAATAATTCCCTAACATATATATCACGTTTCATGTTGTTTGTTTCAATAATGTAGTCTTTTATTTCAATATCCCTTTAAAAAATTTTAATATAATCTGATTTGAAAATATTCAATAACATCATATAACACTTTATAACTTTATTAAAAGAAAATTGTTAAAAAAAGAAATTGAAATTTGTTTATATATACAGTCGAACCTCCATATTATGAACTTCTATATTGTAAATTTTTCTATTTAGCGAACTTTTTCCTGGAACCAATGAGTGATTTTCTTCATAAAATAACGTCCCTATAGCGAAGTGCATTTTCTATGTAACGAACCTTTTTATCTTGTGATTCAATTTTTTTCTCTCCCTATTTTTGAAGTATTTCTATACATTTCAAGTTATCCTCTCGTAACACATTTTATGCCACCCATCCGGTATAGTGATTCGTGACGCTGACTGCGGTGCCGTAGGGCCTGGGTTCGAATCCCGGAGAAGGCATGGATGTTTGTACTGTAATCCTTCTTGACTTTAATTTCCTCCTTCTTTTGTGATGTGTGCTTCATGCTTACTTTTGTACTACCTCGTGTGATACTTTGTAGAGCACGGAGATTTATAAATGTGTTCAGTAAAAAAACACATTTTATGGGGGGTCATAAATCTTTAACTGGTTTTATTAGGTGCCTAACACGCCGAGAGCAATGAATCCAGAAGTACAATCTTTAACTCCAACAGTCCAGTTCACTAGAAACATCTTCGACATCCCCTTTCATCCCGTTCTTGAGCTAGTTTCCATACATTTGTAGTATTGATCAGTCATATTGGTAACTTCGTTCCTTGTCGCTCGAAAATGTCAAAATGTAATTGCCTGAGCATCAAAGAAAATAATTAATTCTTCAGTAAGTGGATAAGGGCGTTACGAAAAAGTATATATATATATATTGCTTTAAAATTTGGTATTCCTAAAAAGCAGCTTATTGACTATTATAAAAATCGAGGTAAGCTACAAAATTATGATTCATCGAATTCTTGTTCAAAACGTTTAAGAACATGTGTCTATGAAGATGTCGACGAGGTAGTTTTGAAGTGGATACACACAATGCGAGATAAAAATATTCCGATCTCTACACCTTTCGTAATAAAGAAAGTTTTTCAGTTTATGAAGGCATTGGGATACGATCAATTTCTAGGTAGCAATGAATAAATAGAAAAATTTAAGAAAATACACGGAAAAAGACGCCTGAAGGAAGTTTTGGTGCATTGCGAAGATGTGAGGCTATTATGAAAAAAGAAAGAAAAAGAAAAGAAAAATACATTTTTTCAAACAAAAAAAAATTAACAGATTTTATGAGTAATTAAATTTAAGGACGCATAATGTATGTTTCGAAATTCTACTTATAAAATAATGTATGTTTAAAATTACTTGTATGCTTTAAATTAGAAAATGTCCTTAAGGTATCCGATTACGTTCGGAACCATGATTTTAAAAAAGCGCATAAATGAATAATTTTCACAATATTTAGTGTCACTTAGATGATAATACATACATAAAATTGTTTTAAGAACATTATGTTGATAAAAAATAATTTGAATGCAATATTTTGGCAAAAAATTAACTTAGAATGACATATTTTCAAAACGTTCTCCTTACTTAAAACGTCCTCTCTATACTCTTATCCCACAGCCTGAACAAGGAATTTTGAAACATTCACATTATTTTCAGAGTTGCTACCACCAATTGAAATATATATAATTATCGGCATTTTTTCTTAAAACTTCTGCCCTTTGTTTTTGTATAAAATATGGATAAATCCACTTCTAAGTTATATAATTCAAAAACTTTAGTTCGGGCTGTGTACAGATTTCTGAGCTATATACAGGGAAAATATTATTATTATCGAAGCAGAATGTTTTGAAAATAGGTCATTCTATGTTTATTTTTTGTCAAAATATTGTATTTAAATAATTTTTTCATTATAATAATATTCTCAAAACAATTTTATACACGTATTCTATTCTACACGTATTCAGATCGAGGCCCACGGAATTCATCATGGCAAAGGGCTATGTGACGCCTGTCGTTAGCCGTAGCTTTGAGCACCATACAGGTGACAGTACGATTTGGCTCGATTCCAACCCAATTTAGAGGGAGAACACTCTGGAAGTGGTCAGAGGCCTTCCACCTCTCTTCCCCTTCCACCAACCTCACGAGAGGACTTGCGGTTCGACGGCAATTTAGATTACCTCCATGCCGCGCAGGCACTATACATTTACAAACATCCATGTCTTCTCCGGGATTCGAACCCAGTCCCTACGGCACAGTAATTCTAATCTAGATGATACTAAATATCATAAATGTTATCCATTTATACGCCGAACGTAGTCGGATACCTTAAAATTCCTTAATTTTAATATAAAATTATTTTCTTAGTGTTGAAAATACAGTGTATTTCTCGACATTCTTTATTCTTGTTTTCATTGCAATTTTTTTTTTTTGATGGGTAAGTTATATAAAATAAATAGATATTAATTTATAAAAAGGTATGAATAATTACTTTTTTTCATAAATAGTGTTTATGAATTTGAAATTTGTTTTAAGTGATGTTTTATGTATATTGAAAGATGAACTCCTATATTAAGAATTTTCCATATAACGAACTTTTATTCGGGATTTAGCGACTTCGTTATACAGAGGTCTAACTGTATAATAATGTTAATAGACGCAGCCGAATAATCCGTTATTCATTACGAGAATTCTACGCATATTTCTGATGGTTCTCATAAAGTCATGGAAACGTCTAAAACAATCCTAGACCTATATGTTGGATACAGACCCAATACATTATATGATTACGGACTATTTTTAGTCAGCAGAAACACGCTTCACAATGTTACATTTATTCAGACATGCTACGATTGTTCGCTTTGCCATAAATATCGTTTCTGCTTTCACTGAGAGGTAAAAATATATTTGTGATTTATATACATTGCAAAATTCTCTATCATCTTTATCTCCAAATATTAACTACAAAAAGTAACACAGTAGAGTTACGAGCCCTCGGTTATCAAAAAGTGGCCAAGTTTGGGAAAATTTCGGGTTATAGAGAATGAGATGAACCCGGGTATAGCAGGCGCGCACTCGATACTAACATTTATCGACGCACGGATTGGGAAACCCCAATCCTTTTTTTATAATTATTTTTACTGTACATGATAAAAGTCGTATTTGCAGTGAGTAATTTAACTACGAGAAAGTATACTTACCCACTTTTAAGGACTCTTCAATTTTTCTTTGATAATTTGACAAAAAAATCGAATCTAACTGAGCTAAAATAATATTTATGATATTTAGTGTCACTTAGATTAGAAAATGTATATAAAATTGTTTTAAGAATAGTATTACAATAAAAAATTATTTAAGTACACTATTTTGACAAAAAACGAACATAGAATGACCCATTTTCAAAATATTCTCCTTTTGTGAAAAATGTTTCTATTATAATAATATTTCTCCTGTATATAGCTCAAATCTCTGTACAGAGGTTCAACTAGAACTTTTGAAATGTATAACCTAGAAGTGGGTTTATCCATGTTTTACGACAACAGAGGGGAGAAATTTTAAGAAAAAAAATGCCGATAATTATTTCAAATGGTTGTAACTCTAAAAATAATGTGAATTTTTCAAAAATCATAGTTGAGCCTCTGTACAGAGGTCTGAGCTATATATAGGCAAAATATTATTATAATATAAGCATTTTTCACAAAAGGAGAACATTTTGAAAAAATGTTATTCTAAGTTAATTTTTTGCCGAAATATTGTATTTAAATAATTTGTTTTTGTCAAAATGTCCTTAAAACAATTTTATACATGTATTCTAATCTAAGTGACACTAGATATCATGAAAATTATCCATCTATGTGCTTTTGCAAAATCACGGTTCCGAACGAAGTAGGATACCTTAATAATACATGAGTATTTAAACCTGATTTTAAATTTGGATATGTGTTCAATTTTATCTTACATTTAGAATTTCATTTAAATGAGAAGATGATTTAAAAATAACTAACCTATTCTAGTCACGATTTTTAATTAATGATGAATCCTTTCTCAGAAAAAATCTTAAAACTGTACACCTTAAGCCTATTAATATCGTTTTATTCCGTCACTTTTGACATGCTCCGTGTTATGCACAGCTCGGTAATTTATTTCACATTTAAAATTCGAACCGATGGGAATACAAATTTTGCTTTAAAATTGCGTCGTTAGTTGGTGAGAATTTAGAACAGAGCAGCAGCTGGTGCAGGCATTTAAAATTAGACCAACTATTGAAGATAATTTGGCGATTAATTACTATTCCTATACAGCCGTGATTTAATGTAATTAAATTCGTGTGAGTCTTTGATCAATACTTTGAAGTATAAGAGCATTAAAAGTTTAATAATTTTAATATTGATTAGTGATCCTTTTCTTTCTCTCATCCACTCTCGTGTGTGATCAAACAGAAGCATGGAGGTTTAGTACCTTTTCAATGATTCAGAAAATAGTAAAACTTGTATTTTGATAGCTAAGAATTTGATCCGACCCATTTTTATTTCGTTGAGATCGAAGGATTTATCTTTATGAATTAAAATAACTTAATTGTTTGTAAACGTGAAATTATTCCGGTGGTATTTGACTGACTGATTATCAGTCAGTGTGTCGCGGTCCGTCGACCGTGGGTGGGAGAGTGTTCGTGTAAGAAACACATACATGATCTAAAGTTAACTACTTTTTTATTCATGCCTTAGCACTTATGGAAATTTATGAGAAATTATAAGAATGCACTCTGATAACTAAACCCGAGAACAAATAAAACCTTTTAATCTTATTAGATATATTGAAGCACTCATCTTATTTATTCTCTTCAATGCTCTTGCTGCCAACTTGCTAAATTGTCAGCCATAATGTAGACTACTTCCACCTTTCTATGAATCCTTTCCTTTGGAATTAATATTACGAGTGTGACCACCGGTCGTGCATATCATGCTTTCCGCTTAGGATCTACTTTCAACAATCATACCGCCTGCTCCACGACTAGAACTTAAATAGAAGCTTGCATTTGCATAAAATTAAGTCCTCTGTACGGAATATTGCAAAATTAGGGGTATAATTATTGACTTTCAATTTGACACTATTCTGAGCATTTAGTTATTAAACAATTTATTTGCGGACTCGAAATATTTTTCATATGAAGAAAAACATTTTTATTATTAAAATATTGTATATTTTATTATTTAAATATTAAAGATTTATTTAGATATGTAGATCCAAAAGCGGAAAGTTGAGTGCATACAATTTTTTTCTTCAAACAATTAAATTTCTTCAGTTATCACGTTCAATACTTTGCAAAATAGCTGTATTTATCTTTTAGATTTTTTGTTATTCCTTAAGTGTCCATAATTTGAAGCTGTTTGCCAAATGAGGTCCATTACACATTTATCAACTTCCATCCATTCAAAAATTGACAAATTTGTAGAGTAGTGCAGAGTGCCACCGAAAATTGTTCAGTATGCCACTGGTTGCCGACTCCGGTGCTAAAGTGTTTTGAAAAATATACTAATAAATTTTTTAAGGTAATAAAGTTGTATTCTTTTTCATAAATATTTAAATTATTCCTAATAATTTAAACATTTTAAAAGTAATATTTTTAATTCTTGTAAGGATTTTAAACTTATATCATTTTTGCATACATGCTAATATTATTCCGAACATTTTAAAATGTTTTGATGAACTTTCTACTAATATTTTCGTACCAAATAAAGAACCTGACATTTGGGGATATGAACAATACGATAAAAAATGATGCACTTTTAAATTTTAGTAGATTGTACATTTTTGACAGAAATAACAATCTCATTTCATTAACCATTACAGCAAAATAAAATCTTTTATAACATTCTCACTTTACTAATTTATGCAATACTTATAATCTATATAAGTATTGCATAAATTAGTAAATACATACGTTTGAAAATTATAACTAATATACATACGTTGGAAAAATTATAACTAATCTACATACGTTGGAAAAATTATAACTAATCTACATACGTTGGAAAAATTGGAAGACAAAATCGCTTAAAAACATTTGAACATTTGATTTGAAATATCAATACTTTTTAAATGTTCCACTGCATTAATGCTTATGCCGTTGTAAAAACTGTTTTACAGAAAACAAATTGTTCCAAGACGAATCGGGAATTTCTGCATTTCCTGAAAAAAAAAATGTCGTTAGTATGGAAATAAAGTAATGTGGAATTTTAAAAGTTGATCAAAAACATATAAGCTGATTTGCTTTTTTCCATATTAACACAAATTATATTTTATTAAATATACAAACATCAATCCCTGTTGACATTTTTTAGTTGTGTTATTTATTTAAATTTCAACATGCATAATGTTTAATTTTTTTAATTATTTTTTTTCCATAATTTGACCAAAAGTTCCCTCCACATATGAATAGAATAATTGATTGTTTATTAACTAGTTAACCATGATTGACGAGTATATACGTCATGGAGTAGTTGCAGGATTTTGTTTCATGACGAGTATACTCGTCATGAATAAAAAGTAGTGACCATTGGCGATTTAAATCGTAATTTTTGAGAAAAACAAAACATATTCTGAAATTTTAAGATGTTTAGAATACTTTGAGTCAAGACTGGAGTAAAATAAATAAAAAATATGGTATAAAATCATACGTTCCAGTACGCATCTGTTGAAACGACGTATAAGTTCGCATAGCGAATTTATTGATGTGTGATTATAATGTTTATTAGGTGTTAACCTAAAAGAGGCAAAGATACAAGTCGGAAAGAATTATTCAGGTTTTTTAGATACAGTCAGCCGTGGGACAAATGTGTGACGTTGACCAGACGCTGAGCCCATTTACAGCTGCTGGCCGAAGTTACCTAGCTACCGAGTGGCCAATTGTTTGGTGATGCAACCATGTGCTGACATTAGAGTAATGGTCCAATGCTCTGCTTCCTAAAGAAGAACAGTTATTTTATTGGAATGGGAAAGGAAAGGATGCTTTTTGGTAAGGAGACTTTGATCAACTCTACAGAACTTACTCCATAACTTCCATAGTGTCAGGACGGGTAGAAAGCATTTTATCAGTAAAGAAGGTAGTAAATCAGTTTGTGTTTGGGTCTCTCATTCAGGGAATTTTGTCGGGCACTAAAATACATAGATACCCATAAAAACAACAATATGCATTTAATATATATTTATGTTAACCTAATAAATAATTATTTGTAACAAAATTAACAGTTTTATAAAATAAATCCATCTTTTTTTTATCCTATATTTTAACAGCGACACTTACTTTGTGATTGTGGAGTCTACTCGTCATCACTCCATTTCCGCGCGTGACACATAGTTGCGCACTCTGAAATGGAGGAGTCACAGTTAACCAAAAAGTCATTTTAATCCTTATAAAAAATTCAAATGGAATTAGCAATGTACTTTTAATCATTTTCAAAGAGAAATTATTCAGATTTGTTAATTCAATAACAACAGAATTGCTTCGATTTTCTCATAATCTTTTGTGGTCATTTTTCTCTCTCTCTGTAATGAAGAATAAGAATGGGCATATGGATGTTTCTTATGGTTTTTAGAATTATTTAGCACATTTTTAAGAAAAGATTGCTAAATATAAGAAGAAAAAAAGAAATTATCATGAATAAAATAGAAAAAAAATGGGTAAAAATTGACAAAAAATTACATAATCGGGGACGACTCTGTACAAACATTTTATGAACAAATCCTCAAATTTACAATTTTGGTGTGTTAGTTTGCTGTTCATGTTTAAAATGACCATGAGAATAAGAGATATTTTAATTTTTACAAAAACAAAAGCACTTTATCTTAGTTATTATTTGAAATTACTTAAGAGAATAGTGATTATATTCACATAAGGGGCTTTAAATTTGTAATAAAACAGTGATTTATACATCTGAAGGTTAAAACTCTTCTACTATGATACAGAACATACAAAAAAATTCAGTTAAATATTTTCAAAACTTTTTGAGAAAAAACATTTCGAGTAAAACGCATTTTTAAGTTTGGCCTCTTGTTCAAAGATGTGGCATCTGCTTTTACTAAAACACTTGTAGTTTTTGTTCTAGCAAATAGAAAAAAATGGTGTTTTTATAAAGCTAATAAGATGGCCTATAAAATTAAATCACAAAGAAAAAAAAACTGTTAATTTTTGAAAAAAATCACGATTTTAGGGTAGTTGGATACTTTAAATAACCACAAAACGATACAAAACGCTCATTGTTTCCTTCATCTTGCCTTCATGTAAATATACATGTTCAAATAAACATTCAAATCACTGGATGTGTTAATCTTTCTAATACTAAAAGTATTTGTCTCACAAAACCTTGTAAGAAACGCCATTTATTTCAAGTCACTGTGTACATGACATTAAAAATAAGAAAAGAAAACCACAAAGCAAGACCCTCTACGCAGTGATCAATGTTGCTGAGAGATCACCCTTCTTTCTTAACAGCAGACGATTTGCATCAGTGGCCGCCCCCTTTCCTCATCCGCATCTCTTGGGCGTTCTTCGGCCCAACTCCTCAGTAATTTATGCCTCTCCACCCCATCATGGCCCGACCCTTTTTAGAAACGATCGAAAACAGGAGGCAAAGTACAAAACTTTTCTGAAATAAACAACTTCTACCGTTTTATCCCTTTCTCCCCTCTCTTTCTCTGCGTAATGTCTCCACTCCCTTTATAGCCGGCATTCGTGCATTGCACAAACACACGCCAGGAAAACGACCCCGGCCATTCAAAAACCGGAGAATCAATCCCGAAGAAAACCGGAGAAGGGGGAAAAGAAAGATAATTTATTTAAACGATTATTTTTCCGAGTTAGACAAAGGGAGTGGATGGGACCGTATAATTCATACGAGATCGTTGTCTGCTGGACAACCGCGAGTCTGGGAACGACCGTCCGGGGAACAGGATTTATTCCCGTTTCCAGGAGAGCGAGAAAAGAAAAAGTTTTTTTTTCCGGGGGAGGAAAGTTCGTCGGGGTGTCGCCAGAGTTGTTTTCGATTCGATGAGGGAGGGGGGAAGGTGAGGTTTGTTTATGTTATCTCTGTTCTGGTTATTGGAGTTGAGGGTGTAGAGGGAAAATATTGCACTTGCATTGTTTAGGGCTCTCTTCCTCTTCCAAACTACCGGATGGAATTTTACCGGATTCCAGTAAGACTTCCGGAAGCGACGGTGGATGCGATTGTTGAAAAGAAAAAAAAGGGGGTTAACGCATTGCAAACTTTTTTTATTGCTTGGATTTAAAAATCCCATTCAATTATTTTAAAGTGATGTGAAAAAGAATGTACTTGAAGTATTCAAGCATTAAGGTTACACTGACA
>BMAV01026039.1:61591-114111 GCA_019973955.1 Trichonephila inaurata madagascariensis | reverse complement strand
GATCATCTTAAATATAAATAATTTCTTCTGGTTGCGACCACTACAAATTTATATAACAGAAAATATTAAAAAATACTTATGTTTAAAAAAATGGAAGCTTATGCTTTAGTGATAACTATTGGGAAATTGATGTCTCATTAACTGACTATTCCATTTTCATATTAATTTTCTAATTATTATCACATATTTTTGCACTTTACTCAAATTTTAAACATTCTGTTTTATTAGCTATACATTTTATTTTTTGAATATGGGGTTTTAATTTTTCAGAAAAATGTAATAAATATAATCCTCATCTTCTAAATGGCTTTTGCGCACCATCTTATACGATCGTATATATCATTATGTACGATTTTCCAACATTGATTGAAAAACTTCGTTACATAAATTAATGGCTATAAAAGTATTGTATATTTCTTTTTTATTAATATTTTATTTACTTTTTATCAGTGAAGTCATTTCACAAAAATCAGTGAAAAAATAGATTTTTCAATTTTTGTTGGAAAATAGACTCTTTTTAATATTCAATGCAGTTTAAGTTTTTACTCTAAATAAATTAGAAGTATTTTAGAAATTTAGAAACTGTGGTGATAGTATGCATTATACTTACAGGTAAAAGTGTTTAATTTAAATCGCAGTTTCTTAAAAGTGTTAATTACAATACAAAATGGAACATTTCTCTGAAAATTCTACTCATTTTATGAATTTGAAACCATTTTTGCACACATATTAATAATGAATCTTTTAATGAGAGAATTTTGTAAAAGATAAATAAATACAATGGGGGCCATAAAAATGAACATGAATTTTTATCGTTTGAAAGTTTTTTCCTAGTTAATCCACAAGTGAATATTAAAAAAAAATTCTGATTAAAATAATAAAAATTTTGGAACAAATGAACACAAATGCAAATTTTTAACATTATTTCGGTCAGCTTGTTATGGAATATTGGAACTAAAATGTTTAATCTATAACAGTGGGTCTCAAACTGTGAGGCACGCCCCTAGGGGGTGTAACAATTCAACGAGGGGGGCGAGCATATCAAAAAGTCTAAGATAAAAGATTATTTAAAAATTATTATTAATTTACTGAAAGAAAGCAAAATAAAATACATTCTGGTATAATAAAGAAATAAATGCACATGAACATTGATATAATATACTTATAAATGCATCAGAACTGCAGAATGTATTTGATAATTAATTTATCAATACAGAATTAAGAACAAGTTTATAATAAGTACTATAGTTGAAAATGGTAAAAATATACAAAATACTTTTGTTTTCAATGCAGAAAAGTCATCATCCCCCCATGCTAAAATTAAAAGAGTGATTTATTACTAAATTGCCTTTTGATTTCTACACTTGACGCGAAATCTGTGAAGGTTTTTTCTTAGGCAGTTAAGAATCTTTCTGTATCAAGTTACCTGTAACGCTTGATAACCTTGGTATTTTCTTTAATTAAAAAATATTTTGCAATATGTTCCAATTTAAAAACTAAACAGGAAAAGTAGCATAATACTTATCCTGTTACTTAAAAATAACTTACTTAAAATGTCTATTACTTAAAAGTATCAAGTACAAAATGTAATTTATCTTGATAATTTATACAACTTATAATTACGAGTCTTTTTGTGGATTTGGCTTCAAAGTGCATTATTACTGCATTCAGTACATTGTTTTGCCAAAGGGGGGGGGCGATAAAAATTATGATTGAAAACTGAGTCGCTCATATTGAAAGTTTGAGAAGCAGTGATCTATAAGGCAAGTATTTGTTTGTGATTATTACGTTTAACTGTTTATGTTAACTCACAATTCATACATGGGCAGTGTAATGAAACAACTTTTTAAACCTCAGTTTGTTTCAACGTTCCTCTAGTTTAAAAACCTAAAATCCTGTTCAAGCTCAATTCGAATTCTAGATAGCATTAGGCAGATATCTGGAAATAGACTAGAGCACAAATAGAAAGCAATCAATCATTACATTCTTACGAGCGGGGAAAAATTCTCTTTTCCAACTTTGCTGCTTTCCATTCGGCTTTTGTAAGAATCTCTGTCAGATGTTGCCTTTCAGACTGTCTGGATGCTCTCCATCTTGCCTTCACTTCACTTTTTCCTGCCCTGTACATCATAAAATTTTTCACAAAACTGAATGAAAACTTCCAGAAATGAAGGTTACATTTATCATAGTTTTGTTCACGCGAATTTTTGAAAAAAAGAATTTTAACGAATACGATTATAAAATAAGCGAAAAAAAAATCGAAAAAAAGCTTTTATTTAGAAAAATTTAACTATTATTTCTAGAAAAATATTTAAGTCAAGCAACATTAGATCATATGTACCACAGAAATCTCATGAATAAACATCGAAAGATTTAAAAGTGGTGGTTTGTTTAAAAAATACAACATTTTAAGATGTAACAGACAAATTGTATATAGTTGTTTACATAAATAAATATTTAGAAATGCAATATTAAATATTTTGATCAGAAATAAAATTTTACTGTACATAATATTGATAAAATTAACAACATTAAGAAATTCACATAAATTATATAAATATTGATTATTCTGTTAATTTTTTTCTAAAAAAAAAAGAGTATACCATAAAAATTTCCTGAAAATGTTTTTATAAACCTATAAAACATGCACATATCTATAAATCTTTAAAATACATTAACAGTTCAGATTTATTGATCGTACTTATATATTGGGATTTACATTTTACAATTCCGCCACACAACAATGGGCTTACAAATACAAATTACTAGAGGTATAATTGTGATCATTAAGTTCTATTATTTTACTCACAGATTTCACTTTAAGATACACATAAATCAATTTGTGAACTTCAACTTGTAGCTTTTTTTATAACTTATCGAACTGCATACAACCAAATTACTAAGATTTGCATCTCTGTAAGGTATTTGAGAATTTTGATGTTTAGATTTTCTTTATAGTTTAGATATTTTTAAAAACTGAACGCTTATAATTATTTTAAGTAGTAGTCTTAGAATCTTTATATAGCAGTATATAAACCTTTAGTTTTAATCGAGTTATCGCTGATTTTTTTTGGTAATCAAGATTTAGTGTATACTTAGCTACTTTTGTATTTTAACGTATTTGCGTCAATATTTTTTCAAATTTTACAGTGATAAATATTCCAAGTTTTGAAATTTAAACTTAAATTTTTTTAAAATTTCAATGCATTTGAATAGTTTTATTTTAGCTTACCAAGATGCATTAGGGTGATACCATTAAAAAGGGGAACCATTGGATTAGTTCAATTCACTCTTTGGTCTTAATTCTGAGGAAGCATGTATACATATAAACAGCAATCACTTAAGTTGACCACACAAGAGAAAAAACACAAGTCAGTACAAAGAGGTGAATAATAACATACAGTCAACAACATAGAGCTACTTTTAATTCACTAGTCCAAACAAACACTTTATTTTTTATTTTACACTTTTAAAACCAAGCACAATCCTAAACAAACATAGCATAAGTGAAACGATATCTTTCAAAATCAATACATTCATTGTTTTCTAAACTTCAGAACTTGGAAGCTCTTTCTGAAAAAGGGGGAAATATCGATTTTTCTCTTTTTATTTGCAAGACAGGTAAATGGAAATCCCCCAGCGATCGCGACAACTACGCTTTCCACCTGTAAATCTTCTCAAAATTTAAATGCATTATAAGATCCATAAAACTTAAATGTAACATGAGTTTTTAATGTGAATTTCGAATAATTTAAAACCATTCAATTTTAATATTAATTTATGTAAATTTTTAAAATCTACAGGACATAATCGCAACTTTTTCAAGCCCCTTCACATTAAAAATTAAAGTTTAGGTGAAGCAGAGATTTTGTGTAAAGCTGAATGGCCGAATTAAGTAAGAGTGGTTAAATCAACAGGAACTTTTATTATGTCTCACAACCCAAGCTATATTAACATATAGCTAAAGATATTTACTGGTATAAAATTTAGTATTTATAAATATAATATGGTATTTATACTGGAATTGAGAAACTAAGCCAATTTAGGAGCTTCATATTTTGTATAATCACATTATATGCATATGTGTTGATGTATATTTAGAGTTCAATTCAATGTATGAGCTTTGAAAAAAATTCTGAGATAGAAATAATTTATCAGATACATAAATCTATAATTAATATGTGTTACAAAAACTATAACACAGGTAATCGCATCATTCATTCATTTTTAAGGTATCCGAATATGTTCGGAATTGTTCTTTTGAAAAGGCGTATAAATTGATAATTGTTACGATATTTAGTGTCACGTAGATTAGAATACACGTATAAGATTGTTTTAAGAATATTATTACAGTAAAAAAATTATTTAAATGCAATATTTTGGCAAAAAAATGAACGTAGAATTTCCTATTTTTAAAACATTCTCCTTTGATGGGAAACGTTTCTATAATAATAATACTTTGCCTATACATAGTTCAGACCTCTGTATAAGGCTTGAACTAGGAATTTGGAATTACATAACTTAGAAGAGAATTTATTCGTATTTTAGTACCACAAAGAGGAGAAATTTTAAGAAAAAAACGTCGACAGTTATATTTCAATTAGCAGTAACTCTGAAAATAATATGAATTTTTCAAAAATACTAGTTCAGGCCCTCTGGAGAAATATTAGCTTTATATAAACAAAATAGTAGTATTATAGAAGCATTTTTTTATAAAAGGAGAATGTTTTGAAAATAAGTCATTCTAAGTTCATTTTTTGCCAAAATATTATATTTAAATCATTTTTTATTCTAATAATATTCTTAATACAATTTTAAACATCTATTCTAATTCAAGTGACACTAAACATCATAAAAATTATCCATTTATACGCTTTTTTGAATAGTGGTTCTGAACGTAGTTGGATACCTTAAATAGCCAATATTGTCAATTTTATCTGTCAAAGTGGGCGTGGTCTCCAGCTGATGAGTTTTTAAAAGTCATTTTGATATACTTCTAATTCCTAATAGGACAAAAATTTTATGGTACCTGAAGTATTTGGTAGAAATTGTACTAGTTTTGCCAATTAAAGCTAAGTATATTTCATGTAAGTTTATAATGGTCGTATTCGATTCATAATTACTTTAATGTACCTTGATGAACAAGTAGTGTTTAAAATGAGGTTTAGTAATTTTTAAGAATACATTTACTTCAATATTCAAATAAGTAGATTTGATGAAAATATTAT
This sequence comes from Trichonephila inaurata madagascariensis, assembly GCA_019973955.1. NCBI lineage: Eukaryota > Metazoa > Arthropoda > Arachnida > Araneae > Nephilidae > Trichonephila > Trichonephila inaurata. The sequence goes on along the minus strand of BMAV01026039.1, from coordinate 108,883 downwards.
AACCGAAACAAATGAATATGTAAACACTTGTAAGGTTTACTTACAATTTTAGAGCTATTCATTTTGTGACTGTGGTATTCGGTATATCTGTTCTACTTTTTCAATGTGATCGTTTCCCAAAATTGTTTATATGAAATAGCAAAGACTGGATGAGACCTCCTTTATTTGTTTTGATAGCAAACAACATTCTTGGAGCTAATGAAATGCATAATTGTTGTTTTTAAATTTACCATTCACACAAAAGATGATTTATCACCAGCCACCTCTATAGCTATTAAATGTACTTTGAATGCATCTACTTAAGGTATCCGACAACGTTCGAAACCGTGATTTTGTAAAAGCATACAAACGAATATTTTTTTAAATATTTGGTCTCACTTAGATTAGAATACACGTATAAACTTGTTTTTAAAAAAATGTTTTTAATTTATATACATTGTGTAGATTCACATCTTATATACATTAAGTATACATCAAATGTAGATTCAATTCATTTTAAATGTCTGTTATACGCGCGCGCGCGTATATAATCTTATTCCTTATAAACTTCTTAGTATTAGGACTTTGAATTTACTAACGGGCAATAAAATGATTACTGATTTTTTTTTATTCCACACCAGCTTTAATTTCATAGAAGTGATTGAATTCTAGTTTTCATCTTCATTTTGCTATACTTACCCTATTCGCAAGAAAGAATCGATTAAAAAATGTCAACTTAATTGAAATCTCTTCGTATGACTTTTTATATAGGAGTAGAACAAGAAAAGATCATTAATTAAATAGGGAAGCCATTTTTACATCCATACTTTTATCAGAAAAGGAGGAAGATAAAAAGAGACATCTATTCACCGAACATCAGTTATGGCGCTCGCAGAGTATATTCTATATTTTATCAGGAATCATGAAGAATTCTGCGTCAGATAAACACTTTTCTGAGCTTCCATTCCAAGTTTTTTCCAAACCGCAGGAAAAGACCATCCATCAAAGTTGCGCCAAGATCCATCAATTAGTTTCCAAAAGCAGTCAAAGGACATCTTGTCTCTTCTCCAAAACACTTTAACTTTCCAAACTTGCCCTCCTGCAACAGCAAAGAGAAGGAAGGGAAAAAACGTGTTTTAGTCTGTATTTTTCTTTTGCCTTTTAAACTAAAAATAAATGTAATTTCTAATCTCGTGAGATAAACATGAATAAATAAAAATAAAGAATTAGAGTTTTAAAAAGTAAGGTACCTTCCTGAATAAAAAGAAGGAATTCTATGATTCCATTTATGATTCATGAATGAAGTTATTGAATTCTTTCATTTTTAGTATGTATTTTTCTCTTTTACTTTTTAAACTAAAATTAATACAAATAAATGTATTTTCTACTTCCATTAGATACAAATAAATGAATAAAGATAAATAATTAGAATTTTGGAAAGTTAAGAAATACATCAAATTAAAATTATTCTAGTTAGGATTTATAAATGGAGTTATAGAATTACTTTATTATTAGTATGCATTTTTCTTTTATTTTTTAAACTGAAAATAAAAAAATAAATAAATGTTATTTTTAATCTCATGAGATAAATATCAATGAATAAAAATTAAGAATTGATTTTTAAAAAGTCGAGAAATATACTAAATAAAAAAAGGCATTCTATAATTCCCTTTATGAATCATTGTAGAATTCCTTTAGTATTAGTATGCATTTTTCTTTTGTTTTTTAAACTAATAATAAAAATAATAATAAATGTAATTTCTAATTCCATGAGATAAACATGAATGATAAAGAATTGAATAAAAAGTAAAGAAATATATTATATAAAAAGAAGGCATTGTATGCCGTAAAATCCGGCGTATAGCACGCACCCCCATTTTTACGAAAGAACGAGAAATATGCGTGTACAATGCTGGCATATTTTTAAGCCATTTTTTCAAGGTATTAACGCAGAATTTTGAAAAATAGTTTATTTTTAGAATCAGAATCCTTTAACTTCATCAGGAATGTCGTTTCTTTCAAATAAACAATAGTCCGATCTATGTAGAAGTCTAATTTTTATAATGCTTATCTCTTTTTTTTTCACTTTTGAAACTATCATTTTTTTATACCCGGCATATAACGCGCACTCCTAAATTTAGACTCTATTTTTTGTGTTAAAAGTGCGCGTTATACGCCGGATTTTACGGTAATTCCATTTATGAATTATAAATAGAATTGCAAAATTCCTTTATTTTTGTTTTTATTATCAGTTTGTATATACTTTCGATACATGAATCGTAAAAAGTTAGGAATACGTTTTATATTTTCCCTAATAACTGCATTTTTAATGATACAGTTAGTAAAATAATTTAAAAAATACCTCTTAGGAATTTTATTTTATTTTGGGACACAGAACTCTGTTTTTGTAGTTGTTACTTATGCACCCTGATCGACAGTAACATTAGATCAAGGTCCATGAAATTCATCGCGGATAAGAGCCAGATTTTTACGCCTGTCTTTAGTCTTAGCTTTGAGCACCATGCAGATGACGGTGCGATTTGGCTCGGTTCCACCCCAATTTTGAGGGAGAACATCAGGGGCCTCCCTCCTCTCTTACCTTGCCACCAACCTCACGAGAGAATTTGCGGCTCGATGGCTATTTTAGAGTATCCCCATGCCGCAAAGGCACTATACATTTACAAACATCAATGTTTTCTCCGAGATTCGAACCCATGCCCTACGGCACTGCAGTCAGCGTCATTAACCACTATCCCGGCTGGGTGACCAGAACTCTTTTAAAATGCTTGATTTAAAATTAAAAAATTCAACTTCATGTAAAGTAAGAGCATATACCGTATTTATTAGAATCTAAATTTCCCTCGATTACAAACCGCACCAAAATTTCCCAACACATTTTTGTGGGAAAAAATAGTGTAAAATAGTTTACGATATCCTTAACGAAATTGAAATTAGATCCAATAAGAAATGAATAATTAATTTATTTTACCGGTATTAATAACTTTTAAATACATGTATGAACCTATAATTGCTCCAACAACCATAGTATCATATTCAATTTTCCCTTCCAATGGATTTTTTTCAGCTTCAATTCTAAGCATCACACGATTTTCAATAGCATTAACATTAGAAAAATAAACGCGGCTTAAATTCGAATAAATATGGTAGTTTTAAAATCAAGCAAGTAATTTATTAGTTAATAAAATGCCCTGATTAATAATGCGTGTTTTAGCTTATAATGGACGATTAAATAGTTTAAATTGATTTTATTAAGCTATAGATTATATTTAATAATGGATTATTTCAACTACAATGTGTTACATCATTTCGACAGTTTATCAATTAGTAGGTTTGCTTAGTAAATTTTTAGAAAATCATTCGCTTAGAATAATGAAGTAATTAACTGGATTAAAATATATAATACTTAATTTACATATTTAATGCATGTTTACATACGTAATTCAAATTATATGCTACACGTGATTTACATTATTAATCCATTGCATATTTAATTTCTGATACATATTTCATTAAGGATTCCTGTTTAATAAATAAACCATGCTTTATTATGTGATATATATATATATATATATATATATATGGCTCAATACATGATACATTTTTAATACATGGTTATGCTAATATATACGATTTATGCTTAGATCACAAATATAAGAGAAATTGCATATATGATATGCAAATTTAATACCTGATCACATAATGAAATTATTTTATTATATGAAATAATTTTATAATACATAGTATATATGTACTATTTAATGAATAATCTATTTCGTGATTGGATCTTATATGTATAAATTATGATCCATACATAATTCTTAAATACTCTTATTTCCACAGAGTTCTTCATATCCTGATACGAAATATGTTTTTTAACTGAACGACAAGTCAAAAGCTCGAAAATTTCATGAATTTGCTTTTCACTAGCATCATGTATACGGTTTTCAATAGTTATATAGTTCTATAATAGCTTTAATATCAATTCAAGAATTTTACTTCTTTTATGGTAACACAATTGACGTCATTACAGCTAGATATCCAGTTTCTTTGCCCTACACAAGCTGCATCAAGATATCTATTTTCAGTGGATTCCATCACATGTCGACTTTTACGGCAAGGAAATGGCAGAAAAATCAACGAAGGAAGACTGTAATCTTCCAACTCCCTTCTCTTTCATCCTTTTCTTTATGGAATAATACTCTCTGAAAAAAAGGAAAAAACTATGGTGGAGTGGAGGGAGCCTTCCACTCATCATTGGTATGTGGGTAAGAGACCCGGTCTGCCTCTAGCCCTCGACAAAGGCTCCTAGACCGCATGCTCATGTCTTGCCAGTGGTCACATCAAGTGCCTCTCGTTTTGAGAGGACAAGAACTTCGCCACCTGCGCCAAGTGTAGGTACACCGGGCTTCTATCGAGCATGTCTTGAGTTGTGTGGGTCTCTCTAGGAAATATATCTAAACTCATCCACTTCTTGTGCTCGACTTTTTTAGAGTCACTCGTCTTATGGGTGCGCGTCTGACTTGAGCATTTTCTAGACCAGGCATAGGCAATTGTTTTGGTTTTAAGGCCATATTGTGGAAGCGGATTAAATCGTAGGTCCACACCTCTTTAAAATGACTGCGTTAAGAAGACCCAGGTCCCTTAACAGATATCCGTGCAGTCGAAAAAAAAGCACCCTTCTTCAAACCAATGTAACTGAGCAATAAAACAAAGCAATAATTTGAAATTTTTCCCACATAATAATCATGTATATTTACATTATTTCTCAAAATTTCAGAGAATTTCAGAACGAATTTAACGAATATAAATTGGACAATTTTTCAAAAATATGAAAATCAGTATTTTACACCTCGCAGGATTTTAAAGTACAAAATGGATCAAAATTTACAAAATTAATTTTACTTGGTATAAAAATGTTCACTTTTGAAGTTATACTAACTTTTAAGAAATTTAGGGAGAAAAAAATTAAACAAGCAACGAAATTTTTAAAATTTTAAGAAAACAACAAACTTAAATTTAAATAAAAAAAAATTATTAAATTTATTTTTGGAAAATTGTTGTATAAGTTATGAAGAACCTGATTTTGAACACGTGTATGAAATTTCAAGTTGATATCATAAATAGTTTCTGAGAAATCCTGCGCGCAAGCTAAATTTTTTTGTTTTGTTTTGAGAAAAATAAAGTAAAAGATAAGAAAGAGATAGGGTTTTTGTTTTAAGTTTCACTAGTTATTTCTCAATAACTTCGGAAGTTTTTACAGTATCAACATAATTTTGGTATCAAAATGTATTGAAAGGTTGATGCTTTAACATACATTTTTTTTCAAAAAAATTGAAAATTTGCAATTTAAGAGTCTTGAGACCCTTATCTATGCGTGTGAAAAAAGATATAAATTGTGCCATAAAAATCAATAAATATAAAAAAAAACAAAATATAGTGGCAGTTTTATTCAATTTACTTATGGTGCTAATTTTGTATCATCTATAGCTTAAAGCACATTTAATTTTAAAATCAGTTGAATGAGAAAAATGTGCCATATCGCACTTTTCTACAATTTTTTTCAAATCCTCAGTGAGATTGCTTGTTGAAATTTTCTCTCTCATCACAGCTATTAAGTTAATATAAGCCAACTGGCATCTACATCTGCTCTTGTTGATCTTCGCACAAGAAAAGCTTTGCCACAAATATAGAGAAAATTTTCTCTTTATTTGGTCTTTATGGGCCGCAAAAAATATCTTTGCGAGCCACTATTTGTCTACCTTGCTCTAGAGCAGGGATGGCGAACCATTGGCCCGCGTGCCATCAATGGCACACGACACAATATTTTGGGCATGCCAGCGATCAATTCTTTTGTATTTTATTTCAGAATAACAAAATTCATTATGAAGTATTATGAAAAAACGCGAGTGATCGGTCGGGGAATGGCTGGGAGCACACTCGTTTGTTATTGTGTTTTGCCTTAGTTACTTCGTGGACTACAATAGCTTATGATGCAAAATTTGCCTAAGCATAGCATAGTCAATTTCGTTGACACAACTTTATTTTGAAGTTTGTTTGTGTTATATTTACGATTTTCAACTGCTATTTAACATGGTTATTTCAGCAAACGAACAAAAAGTGCAAGATAGTAAGTGTAACAAAGAATTTCAAACTTGGTGAATCTAGAAAAATAGCATTATTAATTAGTAAAGGCGAGAAAGCGGTGTGGGGTTTATGTTCTGGAACAGTGGTTTGCAGAACATCGTCTGTAAAACGGCATTTTGAAACAAATCATAAATCCTCTTGTCAAAAGAGTAAACCACAGCAAAAATAATTAATTGCTTAGAAACTATTTGGCAGATGACCCCAATTCAGCAAGCATTTTATTAAAAGATACATCTTACAATCTTAATATACGCTATTTGCTATCCAATCAGCAACAACAGAAGTCACACTAGTGTTACTTTAATTTGAATTTCCCATATAACTAAAACATTTACAACTATACAGTGCAAAAGGTATTTTTTCGTAGTAAATAAAGAGTTTTGAGTTGTTAGTATTTAGTTTTATTATTTTCTCAAAAATAACAAGTCCAAATTATTTGACAGTCCGTCTATATCTCAATAAACAATTCTTTAGAGAAAATGGCACTTTGATAAATAAAGGTTAGCCACCCCTGCTCTAGAGGATTTGCAATAACAACAGAACTGGATGTTGCAAGTGTAAATGAAAATCATGATCGAATATTTGTCAATAGCTATCTCATCCTAAAGCACATTCTGTGTTAAAATGTAAGCAAAACTATATCGAAAGTATTTTATTTTACCGTTTAACAAAGTTTTAGGCACATTTTTTGGACAAAATTTATAGTATTATTATACACAAACAGTACGAATATAGGACGAGATAATATTTCGACCAATAGATTTACAAGTTTCCATATATTAGGTAAGAGAACCTGAGATAAAGTTTTATTAGATTCTTCCGTACTATGATCCAAATCTATGGGGACTCATTCTTCATGTACTTACAGCCCCTTATATTTTATATATAAAATATAGAGGGAATATATAATAATGTATAAAATGGTATAAATATATACAGTAAATGTATAGAGGGGCAATAAATACATCAAAGATGTGTCAATACATTCTGTTCAATAACTCTATTCAAACTGTCAAGTGACGTCGTGTGAACAGACAAAATAAAAAAAAAATTCGAATTACTGAAAGAAAAATATCTGGTGTCTGCGATTTCTTGCTATTAATCATGGTTTTGACGTATGGCCATTCCGTATATTCAGTCATATTTCTCTATAATGGATCTATTTGTTCACTTATTCGAGGGCTTTGATTCAACTGTCTTCATGCTCGAAAAAAATGTTCAGGTAAAGTAATGTTTTGTAGAATTATTTCAAAACTCCAGTTTGTATTCTTTTCTCAGTTTGAAATGTTTATTCTGCTCCTCCATGTGGAAACTTTACAAAAATGTATTCAGTACAGCATTAATTGTACAGTTTACCTTCAGTTAAATGTATTTAATGAAATTTTAGTTCAGTGAGAGGATAAATGCTTACAGATATAAATAATTCAAAGATTTTGAAATAAAGAACTATATATAACATTAGATAAAATTCAATTTTATACATATAATGAAATAATTCAATTTTTTATCAAAAGAAAAAAACACAATTAAACGCCAAACACCATCAATGAAACACAACCGAAAACATTTCCAAATTATATATGAAAAGGAATTTCTTTTTTTTAAAAAAAATTTTTTATCGCTTAATGAAATGCGTTAATATATTAAAAATAAATAATAGCTTAAATAAAAATAATTAGACATCTTAATATATTACAGAAAATTTCTCATTTTACTGTTGTAAATGTCTGATTAAATTTTGTTTACTGATTTGGTTACAAATTAATTACTAAACATTCTGAGTGTGAATTAACTAATATTTAGTTTTATATCAATGAGCTAAATTCCAGTAATGTCATTAGTCCTGTGATATCTACAGACCCGCGTTTCTAGCCAGTCAGTTCAAAAACTCATTTACCCCGTCATATAATTACATGATAAATAGAATCCCGTGTTTCCGACCTTTCAAATCATGCTCATCGCTGTTGCCAAGTTTTGGTTTTTGCAGAAACTTTCTTTTAAAAATTAAACATTAGTCAACAATAATAACGCTCTTAGATAAACAAAATGCACTAGATTTAAAATAAACACGTGTTAATATAAGAACTACTTTTTTAATTTTGAAATTTTTTTAAAGAATCTTAATACTTGCCCATCTATCTCAGCGATAATCAACCTGCGGCCCACCAGGCCTTTTTAAATGGCCTGATCAGGGCCCATTGCTCTTAGAAATTCCTTTCTTTATGAAAATTTGGTGGAAAATTATTTGTAAAAAAATCAAATACATCAACTTTGCTGTCGATATCGTATGGTTGCGAATTTATATATATATATTTTTTTTCTGATTTGTGATAATAGACAACAGTGGAGTAGCGACTATTTTATGAATGGAACTAATTTGTAACTATATTTCATATCTTGCAAGTGAAAAATATTCGAAGAAAATAGATTGCTTCAAGACGATTGGGAAGTTGACTACTTTGTAGGGAAAAATGAGCATGGTTCAGAAATTGTTTGATTTGTCACGAAAGTGTTTTTAAAAAATACCAATAAACAGGAATCGTTTAATGACACTTTTCTTCGAAGATCTCTTTCAAGAGGGGATAAATAAGCTTTTTTGAATAATTTTTAGAACATCAAAAAAGAGTTCTGTAAGTGGTAATGTCACAAAGATAACAAAGGCACCCTATGAAAATTGTTATATTGGTAATCATATGAATTCGTTTACTGATGCAGAAATTGGGATTCTTAAATGCTTTCAATTTAGAAAAATTCAGTGACAAAAAAAATAATAATTAAAAAAAGCAAAATAGGAGTTTTAATATTTTGATCAATTTCCACATTTTAAATTTTCTATGTTATCTTGGTTTTAAAGCATTTCACCCCCTCCCCCCTCCATTAATCCTCAATTTGCGGCCCGTTTGAAATAGCACTTATATATGCGGCCCGCCTGAAATAACTAACATATGTATGCGGCCCGGCAGAAAAATAGGTTGTGAGTAAAGGTCAGTACCCCTATACCCAGTAGTACCTATACCGAGTTATCAAATTAGAAATTTTACCTAAATTTTACAAGTAGCGCAACAAGTTCAGTTCTAATCTCAGCTTTAAATTTTATATAGAACATTAATTATTTAAAGTTTTGAGTGTGTATTTCATGCTATTTGATTTCAAAACAATTAAGTTATATACATATGATTTATTCTTACTGAATAATTTTCAACATTTATTTGCTGCTTATGTTACATCTTTTTATCTAATTTCCTTTTCATACTTAAAATTTCCTTCCTTTCCTGCAACGGTTTGACGACATAAATTTAAGACTGATATTAAAGACGCCAAGCCAATTTCTTTGTCTAATACTAAGCTTTCTTTGATTAGTATATCCAGATCTCATAAAACTAGTTTGGGTATTGTTGATAAAGGAATTTATTTGGAGAAAATAATTGAAACATAATTAAATTAATTTCTTATTATTGAAACTATTTTAGTAAATTAATAAACTTGTCGATTTTATACAAGAAGAAATTCTACATAACCTGTGTCGAGCACTCCCAAAATCGATTTTCTATTGAATAACTAAAGCATGAAAAAATACAGATCGTTTTTTTTAGACAGTATTTGGTAAATTACAAGAACACTTTTTTAAAAAAATTATTCAAATAGATTTTTTGAGAAGTTAAACAAATAAATAAAGCCCCTTTACCAATAATATTTATATCAATCAAAGCTATAAGCTAAGAGAAAGAACAAAGTTTTGAGAAAAATCAATTTTTCTATTATATTTTCCAAGTGCAAAAAAAAATTGACATGAAATAAATGGATGATAATGTTGAATAAAGCTTGTATAAGACTTTCTATCCAAATTTTTTCTAAAGAAATAAAGCAAAAATCCCCAAAGTAAATTTAATATTATGTAGAAAAACTGAAGAATTTCGAAAAGTTTTATTTTCCGACAAACTTTTTTGTAAACTCTTTTTTATAGTTAAAATTATACACACTTTCCTGTAGGAACAATTCCCCCCCCCTCCCTAATTATGAGCAAAACCCCATTCATCCAGCTACTGTTCATCACTGAAAACATGCATCAAAAACAATAAAAACATCATCACCAAGAAAAAAATATCTTTGTTTGAAAAAGCTGTCTTTTATTTAAGATTTTTTACCCTCCAGATATGTTTTTATAGTCATATTACATGAATAATTATGAGCTTAAGTCGGAAAAAATAGTAATAAATAAAAAAAACCAATGACAGTTTGTCATTCAAATGGTTAATTTGCCTTTGGATAATTTCTTTCAGTAGAAATATGTAGGTTTTTCTTTTTCATCAAAAATTAAGAAAACTGTTGTGAAAAAGTTATTCTTACAATACAGTTTCTTGAAATTGATCCTAAAATTAAATAAATAAAAGTAGAAAACTGAAACATTGTAAAAGAAAAGTTTTGAAAAATTAATCCTAGATATTCAAGAAGGAATCCAAAAATTGAATGAAATATAATAAAACATCTTTGTAAATAATTTCATGATATGCAAGAAAATCATTTTATTTCCTTTTTATGTTTCAGTTCTTAGGTTGATTCGTTATCTGTTGATGTTGAATTTTGTGTGTGTGTGTGTGTGAAGCTACAATATGACTATTGGCAAAGATTTCATGATTTTGAATCTTGAACCAGAAGATAACATCCGAGCTGATCCCTTACTATCTAAATACCCACAGTACACCAATATAATTCCTCCAGCCTCAAAAGATTTACCTGTCCTTCTATACGAGGTCTTGACTGTATGTGAGACTAGGTCTTAAACCTCCAACTCGACAAGAACTACGCCAGCTAAGAGTTTATTACCCTGACCACTCAACTACCACATCCAAAAATCAGTTTTTAGAAATCACTGGTGCAAATTAATTTTTCTGAAACTGTAGACTTTTAAATTAGCTTAATATACCAAACGAATTTCACATATTTAATGACCATTGACTTTTTTTTACTAGAAGAGAGCATCGTACGTGCTATTTAAAACCCATTTCTTTAACAAGAAATATATGAAATCTCAACGGTTGTGTAAAATTAAAGATATGCCTTAAATAATTTAAGCGAATATCTTTTTGAATTTAACTCTGCACTTACAGCAACTATATGTATTTTAGTTATTACCTACACATTTTAAGAACGTAGTGACGGGCCTATACGCGAGCGATCCTTCAATTAATCCTCTTGGGAAATCTTTGGGCTATCCATTCGCGTTATTCACAACCTACCCTTCGGAAAAGAAAATCGTGATATCCAAATTAACTTACTATATATAGTCGAAGTTTTCTAGTTTGAATAGAGAGTAGGAGAGGAGATATACTCGAATCAGGTGAGATTGCTACTGAAGGCATCATATTTGAATTATTGCGATTAAGAACTCAGTAGGAGGAAGTTTTAAAGGGACGATTGTTCACTGAGATTAAATTGATATTAGATTAAATCGGATGATAGGTTAGATTATCTTTATTAAGGTAAGGATCAAGTTTGATAGTTTTCTAATCTTTCGTGTACTATCATCGTTGTTCCATTTTCACGGTTGGCATTGAGACATTTTCTTACTATTATTAGTTGAAATTGTATCTTTTCATTGTGTAATAAATAAATAGATTAATTAGAGATAATAATAGATTAATTGATTAATTGGTCCCCAAAAGAGAGGTGTCAACCTTTCACAACGTTATTCATCAGAACAAGCATTTTTCATCATTTGTGTCTCTTTTCCAAAAATGATTATACAGCCAACTTTTTTTTTACACAATTTACACAATTTATGTGTAAAGATTTTTTTTTACACAATTTTTTTTCTCTAGCACGAATACCAAAAAAAAAAGGGGGGGGGGGACTCGGGCCCTTTTGATGAGGATGATTTGAATGAGTTAAGAACAGTTAATGATTTTAAAGAAGTCGATAGTGGCGAAGATAAAGGGGAAATTCAGCTAACAACTAATTTAATTCGTAAGGGCTTGAAGTTTGCTACAAGTATGAAACGGCGTTTTATTACTCGTGATCCTGACATCCTCGTGATCCTGTATTAAAATTTCGGTGCTAGTTTGATATGACGGGACAAGGCGCCAAGCGCGGCTTGGCGCGAAAAAGGAATCAAGCCAAGCAGTGCTTGTTGTCGCTGGAATGGAATACAAGATGGTGGCCTAGCGGTTTCAAATCGTTAGGAAGATAATTTTAAAGAACTGCTTAGAAATACAATGAAATATATTTCAAAAGAAGAAAATAGAAAGATATTGAGAATAACCAAGACCAATCAATAAATAATGAACAACAATATAATATAATAAAAAGTAACATGTACTAATAATATACAGTGTATAATAATCTTATAAGTTAATAGTAATTATATATAATATTCATATAGTATGTTTTAATAATAATTATTATAATAGTAATAATCATATAATATGTAATTTAATAGTAATTATAGAAAAGAATACTCATATAACGTAAAATTAACCACTATACCGGTCACCAAACCGGTATAGGGGTTAGCGACGCTGACTGCTGTGCAGCAGGACTGGGTTAGAATCCCGGAGAAGACAAGGATATTTATAAATGTATAGTGCCTTTGTAGCATGGGGGTACTCTAAATAGCCGTCGAGCCGCAAGTCCTCTCGTGTGGTTGGTGGAAGGGGAAGAGAAGTGGGAGTCCCCTGGCCACCCCCAGGGTTTTCTCTCTCTAATTTGGGATGGAACCGAACAAAAATCGTACTGTCACCTGCATGGTGCTCAAAGCTAAGGCTAACGACAGGCGTAAAAATTCTAGCCCTTAGCCACGATAAATTTCGTGGGGCTCGATCCGACTTCGTCAGGTGGTGGCATTAGTCACAACAACAGCAAAATTATAAATAAACATATTAATAATTATAAATGAATAACAAAATAATAATTATAAATAAATTACATGTAATATTTATAAGTAAATGTAATAAAAAAGCAATTATTAATACCGAATATTATGATTACTTATAATAATAATTGTATTTTTATTTCATATTATTAATAAAATATTATAAAATATATATTAAAATTTATAATGAATATTAATTAAAAAATACTAAGAACGTGCAATATTTCAAAAACTGCAAAAATATCAAGATAACCATATTGTAATGTTATCGCCTACCTTGGCGAACATAAACAACTTGGTACGTGCCCAGTGATATCAAACTAGTTCCAAAGTTTCTACGTAATCTTGTGTAGCAGGATATCAAGAATTATATAATATACTTAAGAAACCAACCAGACAACCAACAAAAGCTATTAATAAAAAACTAAATTCTTCATTTGAATCAAAACTCACAGTTGTGCCAGATATATCTGACACATCAACTGATGATAGCATTTTTGATCCAGTTCGTAATAAATGTACACGCTTGTTATCAAGTAGCGATGAATGGTTGTTAGTTAGTAGTTTTATTCCTAATTACACTTTGAATTTTTATATATTGTATGTATTTACAGACTGAATTTTCACTAATTTTATTATTTTTTTTTCGTAAAAAAATTGAATAGTTTTTGTTTTATAAATGTGTAACACGGATTTTATTATTAAGTATTTTGCACGGTTTTTTGGAAAAATATTCAAAGATTTTTCATCTTGCACGATTTTTTAAAAATGTGGAATACACATCCCCAAATTTACTATAAGTCGCATGCATTTTTTACACGATTTCTTTTGCATGGTTTGCTAAGGAAAGTACTATCTACCGTGTAAAAAAAAAGATTTGACTGTATCCAAACATTTGGTAGCCCTCATGGTACTTTTAGAAACGATATTAGTAATGAATCAATCTAAACATTTATATGAATACTTATTTACGAAAATAATTAATTTATTATATTTTACAGTTATATATCAATATTATTTTAATTATTTACATCTGTTCTATACTCGTACATTTATTGTACGCAAGCAAATCTGCTGCAAGTATTAGCGATATTTTGCAAAATCACATTATTTATTTTAAACACTAATCTGATGAAATAATCTTAAAGTTAAACCTATTAAAGAAAAGCTTAAAAATCGCCATCTTTAGGCTTAAAACATAACAAGCAAATTAAAATAATTATAAGAAAATCTCACTAATTTATTTAAAAAATACGTAAGTTATTTTAAAATATAAATTTACCCAATCAAAAAAAATAAATAAAAAAAAAATAACCATTTTAAATGTCATATGTTTCTTAATTTTTAAAATTTAGTATTTTTTAAAAAAAGAAATCGTATATCAAATTTATATAAGAGCTCCTGGGATAGCAACACATGTATTTGTTTGTCTTACTGTGTTCTTCAAAGTATTTTACAGATTAGCTTTAATATGTAACATTAAAAATATTTTTTGAAAACACGATAAGAAAGATGATATATGGAACAAATTTTATTTGAAAAATACATTGCTTCAAATAGATATATGATCTATATATTTAAAGCTGTTATATGATATTCTTCATAAGTTTGATTCTTAAGCCTACTATAAATGCGAAACTTCTCTTTGGAGTTCTTTTTATTCTCAGCGAATCAAATAAATTTGATGTTTTTTAAATATTTTTATTTATTTATGTAAAAAAATGCATCGAAAGATAGATTTACCCTTATATAGAGAGTAAAAATAAAAATTTTGTTAAGACTTTTAAATGATTCTATTACCGAGCAGTGTAGCCGCATTTTGAAAAATCGCGATAAAAAAATAATAATGAAGAATTTGATTAATGCTAAAGTATTTTAAGAACAATTTCTTTTCAAAAGTATATAAAAATTTTGTTAATTGTTGTGAATTTCGAAATAAGTTTTATCATTCATTTAAGTAAAATATATAATGAAAAATAAGAATTTTTTATGTTGAATATTACTTTTAGATTAAACAACATAGTGAAAAGAAAGCAGAAATATTATTTCCGATGAAAATACATTTAAAAAAATAAAAGATAATGGTATACTGAAAAGAATTGGAGGAATGTATGCACTGAGTATATTACAGCTAATTAAGGTATACCATTTTGAAAACCATTATATATATATATATATATATATATATATATAAACCTTTCTTAAAAAGTCAGAATCGCAAATGATCCTTTAACCATATTTTGTTTTATTTACACTGATAGATATACATACAAAAAGATAAAAAACAAATTAAATAGTTTTATTTTATGTATCAAAAAGTAACTTCAGCATGTTTTTTTTTCACAAAGTATTGAAAGACTTGCATATCCAAAAGTATCAAATTCGAATTTTTAACTTAGTCCTACTCCAAAATGAAACATGCAGTTATGAATAATATTTTCCTTGACATAAAAAATCCATAAAAATATTTCTAAAATAGTCGAAGAGATAAGAATCTGTTTTGGGTAAGTATTCCAAACCTCAAAACATTTTTTTTATGTTCCTCCCCTTTTTATGCTTACACAACACATTTACGACTTTTTCGCATCTTTCTATATGAATGCCTCCAGAACCCTAGTGATGACACCTAAAATCTCGCCATATGTCGCCAAATTTCTCACGTAGGATTCAACATGTTGCAAGATTCTCTTGACACGTTGTTAGAGATATGCACAACTTCTGAAAGAACTCCTTTAGCCTCAGGTTGTTTGATGGAATAGTATTCTGGCTGCTTTTATAAGAAGAGAAAATATTTCGTGAAAAGTGGTGAATTTATTTGAATGTTGACTTTGAAGTGTGTTAAAGAAAAGAATATTTTTTCAACGGTTGAATTAGATTTAAAATGTTCGTGAAAATTTTAATATTTACAGTTGCGAAGCAATTTCATTGTTCAATTTATCTTCGCTTGCCCAAAATATCGTTTGTCAGACTAATTAGATATTTTTTTAATAAAAAAAGTATAAAAATCGCTTGGAAATATAATAAATTATAATATACTTGTCTCTGAAAAATTCGTTCACTATTCATAATAACTCTTTCTGCAATTGTGATTTACAAAGAATTGGAGTAAAAACTTTTATTCGAACAGTTTTGAGTTCTGACTTCTGGTTAGCTTTATTCTTGACTGATTATTCACTATTTATAAGATAAAAGTTATCATTTGTATTTTTATTGATACTTGTGTGTGTTTTCTAGATTTGATTATTCTTTTCATTCCCAATAAATAAATTTCAACTTTGCTTTTTATGTATGAATTGATAATTTTAACACACATGTCCATGGTTTATTTTTACAAAACATTTGAACTAAAGAATTTGATTATACTTGAGAAAAAAACGCGATTAAGACATTTTAAATTCACTTATAGTACTTTAATAAAGCAAGTTATAATTGCATATCAATTAATTTCATCATAAGTGTTTTTATACTACTTTTAACAGATTAATTTACCTATGAAATATTCACCATTTAACGAAAATTCTATGTCATATACAATGGTTTGAATGTTTTAGACAGCTTTCTAGTTTCTAATTTGATTACTAATTAATTTATACTGAATTTGTAAAATATTCAAATTATTTTTTGTGTCATTATTTTAGTATTATTATTCTATCTTCAATATATTTTAGTTTTTTTTATGTTTGGAATATTTGTTTTTAATTTATAGTACAAGTTTTGAATTACTGAAGATATTTCTAAAAAGTCTACAAACTTATAATTCTTCTGATTTTAAGTTCTTAATTTGTTTAATTCTATTTATCATGATACAAATACCTACGCATTTATTCGCAAAATGTAATCAGTTATAAATGCAACATTGCATTAAAAGGTATTATAATCTGTGATCGTGTACCATATAAGATCCTATATAAGTGCTGGAAATCTTATGATGGTCTACATTATGATTATAAGATTGTTGCATCAACGACAAATAAATAAATTTCATTTTCTTAAGCGAAGTATTTTGAAGATTATTTCTATTAATATTATCAGAATCACTTTAAATCTATGAAACAGTTCAATTACTACTATTTTTTTGTGAAATAAAAAAATCTTTGTATCCTCAGTTCTTTATAAAATTATTTAACTTATCAATAAACTGTTGCAGTGGAGTCTAAGATCCTTTATACGTAAGAAAAGAATATTTTACCATAAAAGTTAATCATCATAATGTTCTGTAGTGAAATTCTCTCTCATGACCATGGTTCAAAATTGCGAAGTCCGTCGCCAATAGCCTTTCAGGTGCTTCAGATGGGAATATAAAACAATCAAACAACCAATCAATCCATAACAAGATCATTGCTTATACAATGATACGTGATTCTACTACTGTATTGAACATAATTCCCAAATTATTTTCAATCAAGCATAAAAAAGTAAAACTGAAAACTGCATTTGTCAAAAATTACAATTGGAATAATTTTTTTTTATCCGGATGCATTTTGATTACCGTATAGGTATAATTCATATTATTTATGCACCTGATAATGTGACCCTCAAATCCAATGTAGTTGTCATTTATGAATATCATAATGATAGATAAGGTTTCTCTCGTACCGGCGTATCATCAACATTAACAGCCCATTGCCTTTGTAATGTTAATGTCATTTACACATATCTAGGAAATTATAATCTTAATTTATCGCATGTTTTGACCCAATCATACAAAATAAACAAATATTCTTTTTATTTTTAAAGATTTCCATCTCAGTATCATCCTGAATTTAAGAACATAATGTTAAATTTTCCAAATGTATTTTAACATTATTCAAACAAAACTAATATGTTGAACATATATTGATTTGGAAAAGAACCTGAAATATAGAAGTATTTTGTCTGCTTATAATTTCCCACTTCTATTTTTGGAAGAACTTAAAATGAATTTTAGTGATTTAGCAATGGAATTTTTACATAAATACTGTTACGAATTTTGTGTAAAACAGTGTAAATAATTTGTATTTGGACGTGTAATACATTTATATTACTCTATGCATTTATTTTATGTTAAAATAAACAAATGTTCGCAAGCAACGCCATCCCTTACGTTGTAATGGCGATTTAATGGGAACTTGGCAAAATCTTGACGAAAGAGCCAAATTGGCATCATTTTTGGCGACCAAGTTGATGACTGGGCAATCAATTCTATAAATTTGGCGACCATTTCGGCGACTTGGCGACCGTTTTTGGTGAGTTCGGGACCCTCTGGATTCTTCTGGAAATTTGTGGAGAATTCCACTAATTTTAAGACCTATGACGCAAGCGGATCTTTCTCGAAAGGTCCGTGAAGCCTATAAATAGAGAGTTTTCGTCGAAAATCAGTAAGCCTGGATTTAACTAGCGATTAGTAGGCTTACCTTGACCGTGATTATCAATTAGCTCGGCTGTTGAATAGGACGAGCAGTGCTTGTGAATAATTTTTTATATACGTGTATTTTAGACACTGATAATTATCTACTGAGTGCTGTTGAAGGAGTTAAGACCTTCTGAGATTTATTCTGTAAATACTGCTGTAGAATCTTGCATTTCAAGGATTGTTTTTGCGACAATAATTTCTCATCGCTCTTAAAGAACTGTCTTGTTCTTTGCGACTGATTTACATAAAATCATCGTACCCCGATCAACGTAACAATACATATCTTTTAACACAAACATTTAAGAATTCTTTCTGGAATCAAAGAAAACATACGACCAGATAGGAAACTCTTATTTTTTTATTCACTTTTTTTGTGTTTAAAGATATGATATATGTTGAAAGAGGGAAATACTGTTGGATTTTAAAATTAAGTTGAAGAACTAAAAACCTCTAATAGGTTGAGTGTTTAAGCATTTTTATGATTCTAACACCATATAATACGAGGATATTGTATTAATATATGTGTGGGAAATAAGAGGATTTCAACTTGAAGTATAGCTTAAAATTTTTTTTTTCAAAAGTGTCAAGCTTATTGAATTATATTTTGTTCATCCAATTAAATCTTAAATGATAAAATTCCAAAATGTATGGCTAGTTTTAGTGATTAGTTTATTAGATATGACTTCATAAAACTGGTGAAAATTTCTTACTGACAGTTTGTAAGAAGACTTTGAAAGATAAAATTATGAAATGTTCAAAACTTTGAAAGAAAAAATTATGAAATGTACAAAACTCTTCTAGAGAAATTCATTCAATATAAAATGTAGTACATATGCCCAATTGAATTTTTTCGAGCTAAAAATTTGATCACAATTGAACTTCGACATGAGTCGATGTAAATAATTGCATGAAAAATGTATGAACTAACAATTATACAATGTTAATATACATTATCTCTGATGACGATTACAATCAATATATCAAGCTAAATTAAGCTTAAAATTCAAATATAAAGCTAATCCTTTTGTTAATAAGATTATTTTATCTAAGCTTATAATTAAAAATATTTATTCTCTATATATTCTAAGACATTGTACTAAAACAAAATGATATATAACTTAACAAATTTCGATTTCTTTCTGAGGAACTAAATTTAGAAATTTGAGAGTTCTAATGCAAATACGAATCAAACCCTTCAGAGAAAGGAATACAAAAATTTATTTGCTGAACATTTTAGATAAATTTGATCAAAGGAGAGAACTCATTTACGGTAAATTTATATATGATGGCGAACCAATTATTATATATTGAATCATCGCCTTAGATAAAATCAAGAATTTTCGTCTTATTCGCAAATGTGCTCTGATGCTGCAAGTCATCAGTATATTGAATTATAGATTATCATATAGAAGCTATCCATGAAAATCTACTCCATTTATTTAGGTGCTATATATAGAAAATCCATCAGGACTATTGATTCGTTGGTTTGATTGTTTATTAATGTCGAAACGCTACAGCTATATGCGAAGGACCTTATAATTTTGAATTACAGTCAAGTGATGGCAACGGCATTTCAACAGGTATCCCCCTCTCCGAACTATTACACCATGCAAATGCAAAACTTTTAATTTCAAGAAACTTTAATCTATATCAGCCCCTCTAATTCCTATTTAAGTCTGTACGAACGGATATACAGTTCTATCAGGGTTCGATCCCACCCAACGATTTGACTGAAATAATGCCAGCCTTTTGTGACCAGAACCTTTCAGTTAATGCTGTCATTAATAGTTTCGTTGCAATGAATCTTTTTAATATTTAAAAGTCAGCTTCACGCATTTTTCTTGTCACCAAGTTTGGGGATTTTTGTAATTTGTAGAGGCTTAATAAATTGTTACTTTCTTGAGAGATATTAATTCCCCACAATGATTCGAATTATCGAACAATAAATAATGTAAATAATTGGCTTATTTTATATTTAGAGATCTAAGCCTAACATGGGGATTGGAACAAATCGCTTCTAATTTGGCAAAAAATGTTCATCCCCAAAAAGAAGGAGAAGGAAAGGGAAAAAAATGCCACAAACTCACCTATTCTGATTTTTTTTTCACATCTTTGCTACTTAACTTCCGTTAAAAATTATGGAGAGAATTAACAGCTACATACCAAGTTTTTCAGGACATTTTTCACATAACTATACAAAAACGTAAGTTAAAAAGGTCATAATATTAGTTCTATCTAAAAAAATAAGCTATAATATTAACAATAGCGATGCATTTTACATAGCATGTGCAACAAAAAAGAAAAATATTCTGAAAGATGAGATGTTAATTTTAACTAAATACAAATGAATTATGTGTATGTTAATATTTAAAATGTATGATAATGTAAGCCGTAACTCAAAATGTATATATTCTCAAGGGGTATCTGAAGACGACAGGTGGAATCCTATGTAAACCTATAATTCAAGATTTATTACCGAATAACCAATCATAGTCCAGATATACAAAGCAGGCACAACTCTCGTATTTAATAATGTACGGATGAGATTATGTCGAATAGGAATCTTCATAATTCACAACTCCACGCAGTCAAGAAATTTAGAGGCTCAAATTAGTGCGATTCTCAGTAATGAGGATGTTTTAGAATATGATAAAGTGACTGTTTATGGGTTTATATAGTTTTGTGAACACATAAATATTGATTTTTGAACATGTATTAATGACACGGTTTGTATGAATAAATGTAAGCTTTTGCTAACGCATCAAAGAAGAGAGAGAAATCAGCATAGAATCTTATGTAAATGAATAAATGTATATACTTTTTTTTTGGTGGATCGTGGTTATATAGAAGGGAAAATATTATTAATCGACACGTACCTATGAGGAAAAGATGTTGTATGGTGTGGAGATTTGGAGAAAAATAATTTAACCCTTTATCTACCAAAGGTATTTATAAGTACCTCTCATTTTAAAATTACATAGAATAACCATTTTTACGAATACACTGACAATAAGCAGGAATATTCTTTTAAATCCACTCTTCCAAGATATATGGCAGCATGGGTTCTATGATGAGTATTTTAGCGAAGAAGGCGCGAATAGTTTTATAGCAGAAATTGCGTTTACAGCTGACGGCGTTTTCAGCGCATTGTGAAAATTGACATTTTTGTTCCGAAAAAATAGTTAATGTCAAAAGGTAAGTGTCTTATTTTGTTTGTTTGTTAATTATGACCTTAGAAAACAATTTGACTATATATTTTAAGTGAACATTGTGTACAATTAATTTTACATTAGAATATCTTTAATTAATTAGTTAGCTCTAACGGATTAAATTTCCCAAAGTTGAGTATTTTGTTTATGTATATCCCTTAATATTCAATGTAGTGATTCAAAAAAAATATTGCATGAAAAAAACTGCAGTAAATCATAATGCGGTAGATAAAGGGTTAAAAAATCAATTTCAAAATTTTTAACATTGACACAAAACTGTCGAATGTTCAAAAAAAAAAAATGAAAAAAGACTTTTTTGTGTTTCATTGATTTTAGAATCAAAATAAAACTATTTTTCTTCAATATAAATTACCAAAAAATAAACAATGAGTATTGATAGGTGAGTACTGAGTAGTGAATATTACAATCTACATTGAAACATTTCATAAGCCCAGCTCTCTCTCCCGTACTTTGTACCATCTTCGCTTTATCGTACAGTGTAATTTAGACAGTGGGTTTGTCAAAATTATAATACTATAGAAGCTGTCGTCTTATCGCAAAAATGTTAAATACTAAAATGCTTGTTTTTATTTAACAAAAATTACTTTGATTTTTTTTTACCATACAAAAGCTAAAATCCTAAACTCCATTTCTTTGTGGTAGTACTTAACACAAAAACTGTTTTGTTTTATTTTATTTTCCCCTTCATCTATAAACTATTTCTTCGTATAATTTCCGTATAGGTAGGTAATGAAATCTGAAAAAAAATAATTTTCAATCTACGCTAATATATATACAGAAATGAAAATAAATTTCTGAATATAAACAAAATGATAAAGATAAATATTTATATATGAATAAAATAAATTCGTATGAATGAATAATAAGAATTAATACTCGTTGTACAAATAAAAAAATTCTGTACGAGAAGAAATGTCAATTTTGTTCATGGATAAACGTAGATTTCCCTAACGAAAGATGGCAGAATTTGTAAATAAATAGGATTAAATTGCTATAAATGAATAGATTAATATGTTTGTGCCTTAAGACTACGCCAGGGATGGCGAACCAATGGTGATGGCACACGACACGATATTTTGGACCCACCACCGAACAAAATGGTTTACATTTTAGTTCTAAATATGTCCGTAATGATTCGTCTATCAAGGAATTTTCAGAGAGATTTTCTCAGTTCGAAGAATTATCCGAAACTCTTAAGTTTGTTATGTACCCTAAAGTGACTTCATTTGGTAAACTGAACTTGTCCCAATTCGATTGGCAGGAAATTGAAGAATTTGAAATGCAACTGATTGATTTCCAGTCTACTTCAATATGGATTCAAAAACTTATTGAAACAAGAAAAAAGTGGAACTGATTGAGAGAAACAAAAAGATGAACAAGCAGTATAAGTAAAAATGCGAGTAACGAAATTTTGGAAACATGGAATTCAATTCCGAACACATTTAACTGTTTGAAGAAGCTGGTTCATGCTACTTTAACCATATTTTCATTTAACTATGCCTGCGAGTCATTATTTTCGGAGATGAATAACATTAAAGACTCGCTTAGAAGCCGTTTGGCAAACGACTTCAATTCAGCATGCATTCACCTAAAAGTAACATCTTACAATCTTAATATAAGTTATTTGTCATCTAATCTCTAACAGCAGAAATCACACTAATGTTACTTCAATTTGAATTACATGTATAAAAATAACATTTAATACTTAACAATGTACAAAATGCAGTTTTTCGTAGTAAATAAAGAGTTTTGAGTTGTTAGTATTTAGTTTTATTATTTTCCCAAAAATCACGTCAAAATTGTTTGGTGGCACGTCTATACCTCATTAAACATTTATACAGAAAAAATGGCACTTTGATCCATAAAGGTTCGCCACCCCTGGACTACACAGTACCTTTCAAATTTCAAATATACCGTAAAAAATATTTTTTTGCATTTCCTTGGGGCCCATATCATTGGGAAGTGCGCCACCGAATTTCAGATCTGATAACAAATTAGTTTTTAAGATATTGGAAATTTTCTAAGCTTAGGTATTGGTTTCGGTTTCATTCTAAAGCATTTTTCCAATCTTAACTTGAATTAATCAAAATCATTCCTGCTTAATTATCTTTTGAGTTTTTTTAGTTCTCACAATTAATTAATTAAAAATTATTTCAAGGTCAATTTTTGTTTTAAAAAATAGTTTATATAACTTAGAAGCTTTATCCTTTTTTCCCGTTGAGCAAAAGCCATGGTCAAAACGTTCTCAGGCTCTATGAAAAACAATATTTAGAAGGGATGGAATGCTACTAAAAAGGATGTATCTAAAAATCAGCCCTCAGACGATACAAGTATTCTACTATTGAAGTACTGAATACAAGTATTCTAAATTCAAGTATTATGTATAAAACTGAATATTTTCCTAATGTACCAAACTACACTACAGTAAACATATTGTAGTGCTATATTATAGGTATTTTAAAGTCACGCAACAAAAACTCAAACTTGCTAACACTGTCCCTATTTAAAACTGAAAAAAATTAAATTTTATGTACAAGCATGGCGATTTTTAGCTTAAGTTAGTATCATTATTATTTTGTACGTAAATTCTTTAAGTTTCAAAGCTTTTGTGAAATGTTAGAAGATAAAGCCAAATAACATGTCGTCATATCAAATACTATCAATATATGCAAAAGTGTATTTTGAATAAAAAAAAAATTTTCCCATCATATTTAATAAAAGTAGAGTTTTAATGAAGAACACACATTGGAAAATAATATATTAAAAATTAGAGCTTTAAGGGCATTATAAGTTTTTGTTTTATGTCTTTACAAACTTTAAATGCGTTTTTCTCAGACTTTCAATTTTGAAGATATAAGTGTTTTCTAAACCCTAAGACTTTTTTTGAAGACAAGGTCTTGAAATGTTTTGTATATACTCCCAAAAACATGCTCTAATAAAAGTATGGATTTTTAGGTCTGATATCTCTAGTTATTTTTTAAAAAATGCTAAAGTTAATATTTTAAAAATTTTCGTGTTTCTTCTAGGTTTAGCAAGAAAAATAATTAAAAATTAACAAGGGAACATATTTTCAAATCAATACTAAGTTTTGTTTGAAATAATCTAAGAAACGTAAATCACTTAAAATGACTAAATTTTTTAAAAATTCAGCATTTTATAAAAGTTTGAAAAAACTTAAAAAATCCTCAATTTCTTAAAATTGTAAAACGATGGTTAGTCAAACTGACTTTGTACTTTCAGAATCAAATTAATAATATAGTCTTTGAATACAACACGTAAATTATTTTTATTGTTACTGTCTCCAAAAAACTTTTTTTGAAAAAGTGTACTGTGTAGTCTTAATAGAGTGGGTTTATATACATGTACAAGCAGATGTACTTGTGCATGAAAAAGTATTCGTTATTGTACCTCTAAAAGTACATTCATGTGAATGAATCATGTGTATGATAAGAATTTTATACATGTAAAAAATTCTTTGCCAGAAAAATGTAAATTTTTGCACATGAGTATAAATATAGGTTTTCTTAACGAATCAGTGCAGAAGTTGGTAAATAAATTGGACTAAATTTCTTTAAATGAATTGATGTATTATTTATACGTTAATAGAAGTAGCTTTATATGTACATGAATAAAAGGCAGATATTTTTGTACATGAATACGAGAAATTGCTTACAAGTAAATTCATGTGAATGAATGATAAAAATTTTATACATGTACAAATAAAAAAATTGTGTACGAGGATAAAAATAAATTTTTGCACATGAGTAAATGTATATTTTCTTAACGAATTAGTTCAGAAGTTTGTAAGTAAACACGATTAAATTTCCTAAAATGAATAGATGTATATGTTCATGCACTAATGGAAGTAGGTTTATGTACACGAGTAAAGACAGATATTCTTGTAATTTGAATAAGTGTTCGTTATTGTACCAGTAAAAGTAGATTCACGTGAATTAGTGAAGATAAGAATATTGTACATGTACAAATAAAAAGCTGCGTACTAGGAGAAAAATAAATTTTTGCACATGAGTAGATGTAGATTTTCTTAACGAATGAACCAGAAATTTGAAAATAAATGGGATTAAATTTTTTTAAAATGAAAAGATTGGTATGTTTATGCGTTAATAGAAGATTTTTATACATGAGTAGAGGCAGACATTGTTCTGAGTGAATTATTGTATCAAAAATAGTAAAACATCTCCCTAAAATAAACCTTAATTCGTCATTTGAAGCAAAAATTAATAAGTAACCCGCTCTTTTCCCCCTAGAGAGGTACTGTGAATACGAGCAGAACATTCCGAGAAAATAAACAAGCATACATCATCACCAGTTGAAATATCTATCATGGCGGTAGGAGCAGGAATACACCTTCACCTTCCTCCTAATACCGACCAATCGTTGCTTCAGGAAAGAAGAGGAATACTCCTCAGATAAACGCGGCTTATACTTCCTGGAAGAGTTTCTCTACGGAGTTCTTAAATAATAATAAAGACCACTGGGGAGGAATGGAAGGAAAGAACGTGAGGAAAAGTTCTAAATCAAGAGGCAATCCGCGCAATTTTCGTCGCACGCGCACAGATCACACGCCGATCCACGATAATTATGGAAAGGGGAAGGCACTGCAGAGCACCCCCCTCTGCACGAAGCCTAGGACGAGGGTAGGTTTCCATAAATGTTCTAGGTAATCCAGAGATCCATTGAATTGAGAATTTAGGTTGCCGGAATACGAGCCTGTTGCTTAGATACCAACCATGAAATTTAAGACTTCGGATTCGATTTAAGTAAATTTAATATATATATATATATATATATATATATATATTAAGTAATGTGTGGATAATTTCAAGAGTTGGATTGAAAAAAAAGTGTTTTGTATATATATATAAGAGAATTTTTACAACTTGATAGAAGATCTTCTCAAAATGGCAAAAGATCGATTTCGCAAAGAATTTTATAAGTTAGCTCAAAAAAGAACCTTTTCGTGTAAATTTCCTTCTTTTGAGTTTGGAACAACGTGTGGTCCTAGGTATCGTTGGTGCTTTCAAATGTATTCATTTACATACTATGCATAAAAAAGGCCGTAATAATTTAATAAGTGTAAGCTCTGTAGTGACGAATTCCAGGAATAAAATCAATAATACTTAAAGATGGTCCAAGAGAAAAAAAATTATCAGTTCTGAAAGCATAAATTCTACATAGAATTTTGATTCAGCGACTGAAAACATTTTGAAGTTTGTTAGAAGTAAACCTGTGTAATTAAGACTTTTACTTTTTGAGAGATTGATATAAGTTACATAAGGTTTTTTTTTAAATTTAAATATGTATGTAGCTGATTTGTTGTTTTTTTCTAAATCTGTAAACGAAGTGGCAATGATCTAACTCATAATTTTTATTCTCTCATTCATAGAAATTTTAATAGTTAAAATTCAAAAACCGATTGAAATATTTTCACATTTTTAATATTTCAAAAAATTAATATTTTAAATAAGTTACAGAACTGATATTTATTAATAAGTAACACATATTTTAAATTTTTCTTTTTAAAATGTATGTCAGTGATATGATAATTCTTTATCAAGGTAGAATACCTTTAAATGGTGCTCAAGACTAAGGCCAACGACAGGCGAATACCTAGCCCCTTGCCACGATGAATTTCGTGGGCCTCGATCTTATGTCAGACAGGTGGCATGAGCAACAACAACAACAACAACCTTTAAATGTTATTTGTATATAGTACTTAAAAACTGATTACTACATCAGGCTATTAATTAAATAGTAAATATTATCAATTATGTAAAATGTGTACATCCCGGAGTTTATTTTTATCTATAGTTACTTCTACAATTTCGTTAAAATTCAATTTTGAAAAAAGAAAAATTAGTTTTATTTCTATTTAATTCCATGAAAAATATAGTGAAAAACTGGCATTATTACGTGGAAATTGTATTTTTCTCGAATGTTACTCCTATAACTCTTACTTCTTCTATTACAATATTCCAAACAGAAAAACGATGTAATTATATAAAATTATCAAATAAAACTATCAAAGAACTAAATATACGGATAACTTATTAGGTATAGAAACTATGTTTTTCAAGGAAAGTTATTAATGTAAGATATATAATCTCAAAAGTTTCCATCCAATCTGGTTCTAATTTGAAAAGGAAATCTTTTTTTATGAGCAATGATTATTTTTACAATTAAATTCCTTAAAAATACTTAATATTTTAATTTTATGTAACATTGATAAACTCATATTTAAATAAATTAATAGGTTTAAAATTATTCTGAACTATTATTTTTAAAGACTTATTCAGATCAATTCACATAATTAATTTTATTCACTTATTTTCAATTGAACACATTGTTATTAATATTTTTACTTATGCCTTAACAATGTCTCTTATAGTATAATTACTCATATATAGCTACAGGTCTGAGAAAAGAAATCAATATTGGAATAAATATTCTGATTGTTTTCGTCATATATTCTTTTTTCTATTTCTATAATAAAAAACAGCATTCACAATTTTGAGAGTACAATATTTTTAAAATGATAGTAAGAAATGATCCGATCACAATAATACTTTTTATGCAATAAACTCAAAATCGATAGCATTTTCAGCAACATTCTAAAAACGAATATTTAGTGAAAATTCCAAGAAAAAGAAGGGAGAAAAATACATATTTGATTATTCGAACCAAATAAAACCTCTTACTCATCGAAAAGATAACTGAACACAAGATTCCTTTCATTACTTCGATATCGATATCATTATAATGGGATTTTTTCTATCCATTAGATCACAATAATAGTGTTACGAGCCAAACAATATTGTGCCCCATAAGTTCTTGCAAAAATACATCTAAATAAATACTGATATATATTTTTCAATGAAAACAGAAAAAAAAAAAAATTTTCCCCCAAAAACGAGAGAAGAAGGAAAAGTTCATTTCTACATTTTTTCGAATAGAAACCTTCTCGCATCCTGGTTTTCCTTCGAAGGAAAAATATCGTTTGACACTCTCCTACGTACTTTGCATTCGACCCCTGTCTCCTCCGTGCACGTTAAGCCCCATCCTGCTTCCTTTTTCAGTCCAAGGGGAGGGAAAGAGAGGGGGAAAGAAAAGATTCGAAACTGAGATCTAATTCTTATTTCATCTAACTCCTTTACTCACTGTAATCTCCTTTCGGGGAAGGCGGGGAAGAGAGGGGGAGGGAACACGCTCTTCATAAATAGTAATCCCTATGACGCAAGAGAGGCGGGGCATACGTTAAAGGTTGCTCCTGCTCTTCTTCGACTACCTGTTGACGACGGGGGAGGCCAATTCTCGTTGCCATAGTTCTCAGGTAGTTTTTTTCTTTAGTTCATTTTTGTCCGCCCAATGATATGCTTGCATTCGGTGGCTTGTCGATAGCGTGGTTGTCATTGCTGTTGTTCGTTCACTGCTGCAAAGGCCATCGAGGTTTTTCGTGTTTCATTAGATCTGAATTTCTGGCAACAAGGAAGGAAAAAGAAAAAAAAGAACAAACAAATCACAAAATTCTGAGAGAAAAATTATTATCCCCCCCCCCTCTCTTATTCATTCTGGGTGGGATATAGCATGGAATTCTAAGCCACACAGGGACGTAGGCGTTTTCGAAATGGAATTTTCTGTTTTGTCGTGGTGGTAAATCTTTCCTTCTGTATTATCCGTTACATCTGCATTTTTACAGAGTGATAAAATATTTAGAGTTTTGAGAAAAATTTCGCATAAAATTTCTATGGTAGGTAAAAACAACTTTAAGGTAATTTAAATTTATTCTCTTAGATGTATAAATTAGAGAACACAAAATTGCAAGATAGAGATAACTTCATAAAAACAGAATGAAAAATATTACTTCTATTACATACTATGGAACATTTTTTAATTCTAAGGCAGCATTACATTGTTTATAATCTAATCAAGTCGCATTAATCTTTCTGTATTAAAAAAAGTAAAGAAAATTCACTTCATTCAATATGAAAAATACATGCAATTCTTTTAACTCTAACAAAACATCACTAAGATATAATCTTGTATTAAAAATATTTACGTTTAACAATGCTCATTATTCTTATTTGACTTTATAACATTTGTTGCTAAAATATTCAATCAGGTTTTCAGTATCAATTATTCTCTTTTTTTGTACATAGGTTTATCTTTCTTATTTAAATGCTTCATTTCATTTTATTAGTCCTTTGAGCTCTTATGGTAGAAATTTGTACTCATTAAGAACCTGTACATTTAAGATAAAAAATTTTACTTCTCAATGCATATTAAAATTAAAATTACTCAACTTTATATTGCATAAATGATGTATAAAGAAGTAAAATACTGCGTCTTCTATAGGTAAACGATATTTTTTCGGGACTATAAAAAATATTTAGCACACGTAATATTGAATAAGATCATATTACAAGACTATATCAAAAGCAATTATCGCGTTTTAAGTATAAAACTATTGAGTAAAGAAATAAATTATCTAGTAATGTTTTGATTAAAATTAAAAATCGTGCAAAATCACACATTCGATGAAAAATATGAATAAAAATAGAAAAATATATCGCAAGAATAATATTATTTATTTTTAATAACTTAAAATAATTTTAAAAAAGCATTTTAATTGGTGCAAATTCGGTCTTAAGCTAGAAGATTCTCTTTCTTACCAATAATTATCATTTTGTTACCAGAAGAAATATTTTCGGTTTGTCTTCAGTGTGAATGGAAGAGTAAAATCTTTCTAAATATACCATTTATTATTTTTTTCGTGCATTAATTTGTTCTACAATATTTTCTAAGTTTCCAAAATACATTAATGTCATTCTAGTAGCTGATTTTTGTTTTACTCAAAGAAAGGATTTTTAAATGCAAAGCTATGCTTTATATAACAATCAAAGGTTTTTTAAATACAAAACTATGCTTTATATAACAATCACACACACACAAAAGAAAAAAAAAGGTTTTTCTAAGCTACACACATGCTGTTTACTATTATATGAATTGTTGTTGTATAGTAAATATTTTACTTTTGTAAAGTTATTAGTATTGTATAATACGTATGCATTATAAGGTAATTGCTGCTATGCATTGATTATTAACATATAATTATCATTGTTAAGAAATTATTAATATTCAATAATTATAACAGAAGAAAGTAACTTACTGTTATCCGACCTGCATACATAAATTTAACCTTAAATTAATTTGCATACATTAAATTATTTATAATATACTGTCTTTTAATACATTACTTCTCAAACTTTCAATATTTGAAACCCAATTTTCAATTACAGTTTTAATAGCCTCTCCCCCTACATACAATAACAATGTACTGAATGCAGTAATAATGTACTTAGAAGCTAAAGCCCCAATATGGCTTTAGTGTAAACCATACAAATTATCAAGATTATTAAATTCTGTATATGTTACATTTAAGTAATATATATTTTAAGTACGTTAGTTTGAGTAATAGAGTAAGGTGACCAACCGTCCTCCTTTTATAAGTTCTGTCCTTCCTCGAAAAGTGTCCTCCTACTTGTCCTCCTTTTCAATATTTTAAAACTGATCTGTCAATCTTTATTTAGAGATGAACCAAACATGTTTTCAATATGTCGAAGAATGGTCTGACACAAATATCACAAGAAATAACAGTTTTCAATGGTGTTTTTTGACTTCATCGCAAGTAAATTGGGCAGAAATAGAAAATTATGTTGAGTTCTTATCGAAAGAAATGCCTGATACTAAAATCGATGACAACTGTCTGTTTGAATAAATTAGAAGACCGAATGCATATTTAAATTTTAATAAATTGGAACAACTGGTAAATCAGCTTGCTGAAATTGATAAAAGATGTGAGGAAATACTTAACCATTTCAAAAAGGAACACATTCCAAACGATAATTTAGTTATTCTTGTTGAATTTACGTTGTACTGACCTGGAACTAATACAGAAATTGAAAGAGTTTTTTTCAGTCGGTAATGATTTTTAGACAAGTGAGAAATCAAGATTGAATGTTGATCTTTAACTGTAGCACTTACTGTAAAGCTCAATATAAAGGATATTTTTTGCTCCGAAATGTCCGATGTATTAGAAAATGATATATTGACAAAAAAAATACTCAATGGGAAATTACATATTTAAGTAAATAGTTAAAAGGAATGCAAGCGTAATTAGTGTATTTTTATTTGAATTAATAAAATGTTTCACATATTTGCGTTGTAACTTTTTCTTAAATTTTAAGCACGCCTCCTCCTTTTCATTGTAAAAAACACTGGTCACCTTAGTAATAGAATAAGTATTATGTTATTTTTCCTTTCTAATTTTTAAATTATTGGAATAGATTGTAATAAACATGCAACGTGTATTTTATTTTTTATTATGTCAGAATGTATTTTGTTTTGATACCTTTCAGTAAATAAATAATTTTTTATTTTCAACTTTTCGATATGCTTGCGCCCAATCCACCCCATTATCCCCCCCCCTTAGAGAGGCGTGCCCCATAGTTCTAGAATCATTGCTTTAATACATTAATTGATTAATATATTATTTAATATACGTTGTCAAGCAACTGAAATTTAAATACATATATTGCTATAAAAAAAATTGAAAATAGCCTTAATTCTACTATATTTAAACTTTGGAACTCAAATTAAAAAATAATAAATACAGGAATTGACATCAAAGGCAATTTAATCAAGGATTTATAATGCATCTTTAAGGTATTTAATAATTAATTCAAATAAATATGATTTTTGTTTAAAAGTTCTAATAGGATTAAGTATGCTCAAATAAGAGTAAGTTTTGATTTTATGCTCGAAATTTTAACATAATAACTTACAATTCTGTATTCTTTTATAAGTAAAATATTTACATTTCAGTTGTAAACTAAAAACTAAACTCAGTGGCACAACAGTCCTTGAGGACCAAGGCCTACTGTGCCCACCTCAGTTTACGTGACCTTGGGCAAGGAGGTGTATAAGCAGATGTTTCGGTCAGCTGGTCAGCCTGGCGTGAAACCTCCAGCGTTTAGTTTCCAAGTAAGCTTGGTACTCATTCATCGACCCACTGTAGGGATGAAAGGCTGAGTAGTAGACCTTTCCCAGCTCGGGGTTTGAACCCAGACACCTGTGGCGTGGAAGCGCGATGCACTACTACTCAGTCACTGGGCCTCTTTTACTTGTAAATTTCAAAATAATTTCCTTTCAACAACAACTCTAAGCTACACACAGGGTTCTTGAATAATGTTTTATCCACACATATACAAAAAGAAGAAAAAATCGTAAGCATATATTTTAATGTAAAAAATCAGAAAAAAACATGAAATTAAGCAAAAATTAAAATGTACGAATACATTGCAATCGCGTTAAGCTTTATTAATTTCCCAGAAGTTTCTTGTTTTTTATTTTCATAGGAAAGAAGTACTTACGCAAATCATGCCAATTATGTATGCTATTGATTACAGTATATAAAAAGAAAGAAAAAAGTACTTATGAACTAAGTGTCACATTTGAGATTTATGGGAGATATATATATTTATGTATATAGAAAACTGTATGAAAAGAGCGATCTTAGACACTTAATATTGCATTCATAATAGCGAATTAATGACAGCAGATGAAAAGAAAAAACTCGTAATTACCTTTTTCAGAAAACTGGTGCATCTAAAGAACAAAATCTTGAAACATTGCCAATTTTACAAATTATAGAATTCGGGTATGGAATATACATAGATTAGTTTTGTGGTTATGAATAATATTCAAAGGAAAGTATTTTTCAAAAAACCTTTTAAAAGACAAGACTTATCGATGTGAAATTATTTCAATAAAAGTAAATATTTTTTTTAAAAAAATTTGCAATAAACATTTAATAAATAATCACTAGTAATCTACAATTAGTAGAAACAAATACCAAATAATTCCAAAATATTTTTAGCGAATGTCAAGTAATTCGTACCAATCAGATTCTGATTTTTTAGTGAAACGGAAATTATAACATAGTATGTAATGAATTGGTTGCTCATAAATGAATTAAAGAAAGTTAAAATAAAATACAGGATGTAAGGTGGAAATTTTTAAAATAGTTCACATAAAATAGCTTCATGATGGCTACCGAAGACATTCCAGATTAAAATTATTTATCGAATTAAAATATCTTCAACTATAATTTATTTTAACAAAAAAAACAACCATGGGTGACAGGTTATAAGGGAAATCTTACAAATTTATTTCATTTTCAATAAATTAAAAACAAATTTAAAATTGATGTAATGTACAATAATACTCATCAAATAACATTTTAAATGTACGAATAAATATGAATGATATTGATCATGTGTGAGCACACTATTTTATATCTACTCAACTTATATACTGTATAAAGTTGCTTAAATTGTTTTTATTATATTAGTTGCTAAAGATTAGTGGAAATTTTTATGCTATCAGTAACCACCCACACATGTCTGCTAATAATCTTATTACGGATGCTATAATCGCTAATGCACATGCAGTACTTGGACTTTCGAAATGCCGAAATAGGGGTGAAATACAAAAAATTAGAAGGATTGTTTTGAGGACTTGAATTAAATAATGTTGCAATTATTACATGGAGAAGTCTTTTGAATTACTCAAATACAATTTTTGATTTAAAAAGGAACTTAAAATAATATTTTATTTATATTCTTTAAAAATGGGCATAAGAACTGCACATAAAAAAGTAACATACTGGTTTTAAAGGGTTTCATTTATAAAATATAAAAATAAATTTTAATTCCAATGTGACTCGAAAGTATAAACAGTTTTGACTATTCATGCTTCATTAGAAAACTTAATGTAATATCACCATCGAAATTCTTTTCTTTTCATTCAGAAAGCTTCTAAGCGAAAGCATAATTTTAACTAGTATTTCTTGACTAGAATAGCTTGACTAGCAAAACTTTGTTCCCATTCTCTCAACAATCTATCTTCTTTTCTTTTTCCATTTACAATCTTATTCTTCAATTGCTTCTGATTTTGAATCCTTATCTTATACGTATGCCTGAAATGTCTTTTTACAAACTAATTGTTTTTTAGAGAAAGAAATAAGAGGAATCTATGCTCAGATAAATAATTGTATCTATACTTCCAATATATTCTACACAACCTACAATCCATAATAATTAATAATCCACTTAATAGAGTAAATGGGGTAGAAAAATAGCATCTTTCTTTTTTGATGAAAATGGAGCCTAATACTTTTCAAAGATTAACTAAGCATATTAGGAACAGAAGACGAATAAATGCAAAGAAAAGTGTATATGTGTGCTTATATCTATACCCTTGAAACATTCATATCTATATACAATTATTCCTTTATTAATTAAGTGTTTAATTAATCTACTTAATCAATGCAGTGTAGCATTTTATGGACAAAGCCTAACAACTTATTAAGATCAATTACGCATATAAGGAAAAGAGCGAGACAAATACGTTCAGAGACAAAAATATATGAATTTCTATGTTTGGCAACATGTGCCTGTTTCCTTTTCGTGATTAAATAATCTATTTCACCAAAGGAGAATGGCCTGTTTCTTAATAAAATTCTCTCCCTTCCATGCTCTGATAACCCTAAAACATAATAATTTTTTCCCTGTCTAAAAACATTTGGGTTTGGATATCTAATGGATATCAGTAGCCTCTATATACTTTTAATTCATAAACATAAAAGAAAATAAAATTCCCCTCCACAGTGCCTGGATTACTTTACGACTTAAATGAAAAACTCAAACAGGCTATCTAATCCCTATATTAATCAGGCACACACAAACGTGTGGATGATATAGCTGAGCCCTTGCTTTCAAAGCAGCAACAGGTTTGGAACGGATAAGGCGACAATAATAAAAAAAGAGTTCTTCTCTCTCGATATTCAATTACGAAATGTTCCAGCTTCATTACCGGGGCTTCGGCTACGCCCCATACGTCTTCGGGAGAATGGGATTTTTATACATATTTAATCTGGGGCGGCCGGGGATAGGAATTAAATCACCTTTCCTTCTTTTGTGTGCTGGGGCGTCTTTTATTCAGTAAGGGATAGCGGCTGCTAATGTTTACCCGCTGGATGAAGCTCGTTAACTTTAAGGAGGGCCAGAAATCTTTTAAGGGATCAATGTTTTCTTAAGGGGAAAAGATGAAAGTTGGCGGGATTCAATGAAACGTGCTGCATTTTAATGCGAGATGGATTCTTTTTCATCGATTTTGGGCTTTCTTTTTTACTTTCTCTGAAAGCGCACGGCCCTCTGTTCAAATACTTAATTACGCAGGAAACGTTACCTTCCGCCGGTTTGTGTACTCGGCGAGATTGAAAATTTGCTTTGAAGGGAAAATTTTAGCGTCGTGTTTTCCTTTTTTTTTTTTTAAATTTAAAATCTACAAAATCTGGCAGATTTTTAAAAATTGATAGGTTGAGTATAGTAAGGGAGAATAATATGTTTACCGAAATGGAGCCCTGAGTCGAAGGAAAAATTGATGAGATGAAAAATATGGCAAGCCGTTTGACGTGATTTTTCTTAATGTAAATTTTAAAACCTTAGAAAATGTGATTTAGAAATGATATATTGTGAAGCTTATAAAAATTAAATTCTGATTTTAGGAAACAAATATTTCTTTTTCAGAATTCAATTTAAACGATAAATTTATGGAATTATTTAAATTTTGAAATACTATTTTCACTTTATACATCTGATCTTTAATAAATCGTTTTGTTCTGTGTATGTTTTAAGGTAAGGAAAATGCTTGAATTAAAAATTTATGAAGATAGTACTAACAATAGATTTTTAAATTAAAATATTAGAATTATAAATTTAAAGTACAGTAAAATATAAAAGAAAATTATATTTGTTAAAATGAACTGTAAGAAAAGAGAAAATGCTGCATTTATTACTGCTAATAAAACTAAAAAAATATAACTATTTTTAATTATTAAATTTTAAATAATAGTTACTATTTTTTAAAACGTATGCTTCTAATAACTTGAAAATATTTTATAATGAGTAAGTTAAACACTAACTCTTTCTTTTAAAAATAGATTATTTGAGATAAATTCATATTTGCCGGAGTCGAAAAAATGCGTTGCACTTCGAACTTTTACCAAATGATTTTGAAATTGTTGACTTGTAATAATAGGTAGTAATATTTTTGTTGAGAAATTTTGCTTTCAATTAGTAAGTAATTGCACACAAAACAGACATTGATATTTTTTTAAATATATTTATCACAAGGTGGCAACATTTTAATTAATTTGAATTCTTTCTAAGAAGGATTTTTCGACAAACACTTTGGAATAAAACCTAATAAAGAGTTTGTTTTGTAACTGAGCATTTTTGATTTTAAAAATACTTTGTATTCTTATAGACTTGTAAATGAAATACTTGTAAATTTTTGTGTACATATAAAATGAGTGTTTATATGCAAAAAAAAAAAAAAAAAAAAATATTAGTTCAATGAAATTTTAAAAATTCACAAATTTCATTTTTAGAAAATCATGGCATTTTATGAAAGGTGTTCTTTTCTGATAAATTGTTTCCTTTGAATTTAGTTTGAACCCACACCATTTCCACATTTTAAAATTTATTTTAAAACGTATAAAAATAATTTATTATTTTTTAGCTCTGTAGTAATTAGTTATTTGTGTATTCTTATTTAAAGTAAATAAACATAGATATAGATTTATATAGATATAGACTGATAGATATATGAATATAGATGTAGATCGTTAGATATAAATATACAGATATAAATATAGATAGGTAGATAAGCATATATAAATACATTCATACGGATATAAATACAGATAGATCGATTTAAAGGCATAAAGATAAAAGTGTAGAAAAGTATAAATCTAGATGTATAGATATATAGAGATATAAATATAAATATATTTAGATTTATATATAGAGAGATATAAGTATAGATATAGATTTAGATTTATATATACGAGTATATAGGTATAAATATAGATAGATATAAAATTAATATATATGTATATACATATATAACTCAGAAATTAGCACAAATTTTATTTGTGTTTATTATTACTTTTTATGATTCGAGAGAAATATTCAACTATGTAAAGCTTTTTAATTGCTGGGGAAAATCTCTTTCAAATAAAGACCAATATAAATGCACCCGAAATATAGATACTCAAAAATATAAATGAAAACAAACTTAACTTGATTTAACCTTTTCTCCTATTACATATTACACTTACCTTTGTCGTTTCAAAATATGTATTCATTGAATAATAATAATAGTAGTATTTTGTACAATGTATTAATAATAGTATAGTACGATTAATGGTACAATTTATTTATGAGTACTTAAAAATAGTATTCACACACACATACTAATCTTATCTTAAAAATTAAAAGTGTATGTTCATACTATAATTTTATTTAATAAAAAGGGTTTTTAATATATAATTTAATATGAATACAATGATAAGATTAATAAAGCATATTTAATGAAACACAATGCCAAAGTTAAGCAAAATACTATAATTCGAATGTTATACTGTAATCAACGTTGCAGATTCTTAACAATTAATACTCGTATAATTATTCATTTTAGAACATTACGGATTTCGAAATTAGTTAATGATGAATGATGTCAAATTTATTCAGCCTTTGGCATTTTCCTCGGACCATTCAATGTTTAATTTATAGCTAGTGACTATAAATGTTTCGTTATACATAGTAGCGGCTTTTATCATTATAATATGAATAACTATGCATTATAAGCAGGTTAATTCTAGTAATCACTAATGCTTTATTGACAAGTTTAATTCAGTTAAATGCTGATCTCATTTGCTATGCAGTCTGTAAACATTAATTCGCATGTTACAAGTTAATTT
The DNA here is from genome assembly GCA_019973955.1 of Trichonephila inaurata madagascariensis. Lineage (NCBI taxonomy): Eukaryota > Metazoa > Arthropoda > Arachnida > Araneae > Nephilidae > Trichonephila > Trichonephila inaurata. The sequence continues at coordinate 70,343 of BMAV01026039.1, read as the reverse complement.
TAAGCAAGTTGAACACCGTTCTGGGGCGTTTAAAATCTCCAACAGAATGTTTGATAAAACTTTTGGAACTGGTTGGTGTCTAATGTTTTATTAAATCACTATCATTAATTGCTGTACTTGAGATCTCGTTCCACGTACATGTAATATCTAATTCATGAGATGTTTAGTAGCATAATTAGCCCTGAAAAGTTTCGATGTGTGAAGGTTTCCTTTTACATTCGGAGGAAAATTCTTGGAATTTTATAAATAAAAGAGAAGGGAAGCTATTTTCTCACCAGAAATTTGGGTTTTGTGTTAAGGATTTTTCATCTTTCATAGATGAGTAGTTATAAAATCCTAAAATCACAGCCAGAAACCATCTCGTTACCTTAAAGTAAAGTGAATTTATTATGAATGATAATCGAAGTATTTGTGTTATATATTCTTATCGCTTCCTCGGTGGCATAACGGAGAATATTGGCCTCCTCCCCTACAAAATCAGTCAGTCACTACTATTTTGTTTTTAATATTTTTAAAAAGTAATTAAATGAATACTTGGTGCCAATCAGGCTTTAGGCTCCCTAGAACCCTGCGATGATGTGAGGATTGCGGAAGCGTACATTACGCCACTGCACTTCCTTGTAAATACATATGACTTGCTACAGATTTGATTAATTACACTATTGGCCATTAAAATTGCTACACCCAAAAGGCGACATGCTAGACGTGAAATTTAAACTACAGGAAGAAGATGCTAAGATATGCAAATGATTAGCTTTTCAGCGCATTCAGAGAAAGTAGACGCCGGTAGCGACACCTGCAATGTGTTTAAATGAGGGAATTGTTCACCCAATATCTTATACACAAATTGCATTTGAACGTTGTTACCTGGGGAAAAGTTGTTGCGATGCCTCGTGTAAGAAACAGAAATGCATACCAGCACGTTTCTGACTTTGATAAAGGTCGAATTGTAAGCGTTCCGGAACTTCGGTTTATCGTATCACGGGATTGCTGCTCGAGTCCTTCGAGATCTGACTTTTAGCAGAATATATATGGAATCGATGGGTTCAGGACGGTAATATGGAGCACCGTGCTGGTTCGCAACGGCCCTCTATCACCAGCAGCTGATAAGACATGCATATTACCCGCATGTCCTTAAATGATCGTACAGCTTCGTCACGAGCCCTGAGTCGAAAATTGGGGTCGTTCGCAAGACAAAAAGTGTCTGCACAAACAGTTCGACGACTTTTGCGACAGCATGAACTCTCAGATCGGAGACCATGGCTGAGGCTACCCTTGACACTGCATCACCGGCAGGAGCATCTTCAATGGTGTGATCAACGACGAACCTGGACGCACGAATGGCCAGACGTCATTTTTTCAGAAGAATTCATGTTCATTTTACAGCATCAAGATAGTCGCATCCATGTTTGATGGCATCGTGGTGAACGCACATTGGCAGCGAGCATTCGTCATCGTCATACCGGCCCATCACCCTGCGTGATAGTATGAGGTGCTATTAGATAAACATCTGTCACCTCTTGTTCGTATTGGAAGCACTTTAAACAGTAGTGCACGTTACATTTCTGGTGTGTTACGATCCGTGGCTATACCCTTTTTTCGAGCCCTGTGAAACCTTACGTTTCAGTAGGATAATGCACGACTACATGTTGTCGATATTGTACGGACCTTTCTTCATACGGCAAAATATTTAGCTGTTACCCTGGTCTTCACGTTCCTCAGATCTCTCGCCAATTGAAAAAGTCTGGTTGATGGCTGTTTAGAGACTAACTCCTCACCATACGACGTCATTCACCGGTCTTTCGCTACCGGGTTGTCAGAAACACTTTTCCGGGGTTCTCGGAAACAGGCAAACCACTCGTACACACACTTCATGGACAGTGATTCATCTTCACAGTTAGTGTTTCATGTACCAGCATCGAATAAGTTTCTGTCGGTGTCTTGCTAAGCTTAAAACAAAACTTTAAATTGATCATTTGTTCGTTCATTTTCCTGTTCTCAGTTAAGAACCAACTCACTGAGCAAGCACTTTGTAAAACAAGTCTTACTCGGAACACAAACGACACTCAACTGAACAACGGTAGGGGTAGACGGTCAACACTTGCTACTATACATGTACGGCGTTTTGTTTAGCCAGTGTTGCCAGATCGTCCATTATGACTTCATTCACCGAAATTTATTGTCACAGACTTTAATAATGTAAACTCTAGCATGAGTTCGAGCCCTAATGACGCTGAAAACCCTCCACATAGAGGGGCTGATGCACGTTAAATCTATTGAGACTTAAAGTGCTCCTGTGGTATAGTGGTATGGAGAGGGGCTGCCAGCAAAGGTGTCGTTTTCGTCACTTTACAGTAGAAGGTGCGACAATAATAAACAATTGCTCACATAATCAGCATGACAGTTATGTGGGGAGGGGGAGACCTCCTAAATTTGAAAAAAGATCAAATTCCGAGGATGATACGCCTCTCCATACTTCCACGCTATGTCAAAGTGAGTACTTTGATCGAAGGTAAAGTTATAAAATTTCACACAACGAGACTATAAAAACATCTAAGAGTCGAACATAACATCTGCAACGGGATTCAGATATCGTGTTTTAGATTGGCTTCAGATTATATATCTGAGAAAACTATGCCTTTTGTTTCATTGCATGTATTAAAAGAATGCTGTAATGTAAATCCATTAAATGTAAGAGGAACTTGCGGATTTTCGATCGAACTTTTAGAAAAACACCGAGCCGTTGAGCTAACCACATCTTTCAATAGTTTATTTTAATCTTAACAACGTACACTTTAAAGCTGTGTTTGCTCTTCATGTCACGTACTAGGACTTTAAACTTAGAACACACTTTGACAAAGAATGTAAAAAGTTTCAGTTTAAAATGTTAAACTAAGTTCTTGTAGTTACAATACGTAAGCTAATTTAGAATAATGGTCCTGAAAAGTTTGAAATGTTATATAAACGCAGTTTATTTCCTTTTTTAATTCCTATAAGTAAACCTACATATTAATTTGGAATCATTATCTCTAGGAGACGCATAGTAAATTATTTAAAAGAAAGTGATTTATTCAAACAGAAAAGACAATTATTATAAAACATACTGCTCTCTTTTCAGAAAAATATGATACTAATCTTTGAGCATTTTTCATAAAGGTATGAATAATATAATAAAATATGCTTCACTCTTCTGTAGGAGAGTGAATTTAGAATGTAATATTGATGTTGGGACCTTTTTTAAACAGAAATTAGCAGTATTTTTTTTATCCGTAGCGCACAGACCATTAAAAAGGGGAATATAAATAACAATATTATTGCAAATAATACATAAACATAAAATTTACTTAAATTTAAAATGTAGAAAAACCAGGGAGAAATGACATCAACAACAAAACAGAGAAAATGTAAAGTATAAAGGTCGGTTCCATTGATATACAGTAAAATCTGTTTTTGTGCTGTAGTTAGCGACCACATAAACAGAAACCGCCCAAATTATTCGAAAATTATTCCATAAATACTTACAAATAACAAATAACTTTGTCGACATACTACAGAAATTTTTTTTTATGCAGCCGAGAGGGGCCTCAGAAAAAAAGTCGCACTCAGAAAATACGTCCATTATTAACGAAATTTATGAGAAAGTATTTCCAAACAAAATAAATAATTAAATTACATATGGAAATAAATTAAACAATTAATATCTCATTGTACACATGGAGAAGTTTTTAAAATGCATATACATAATTCCCTGCTACTCGCCGTAATCCAAAGTACTTGTCTCCCGGTGATGAATTAGTTCAAAATCGCTTTCTACACTTGAAGGTACAATTTCAATTGATTTACTTTTTGGTGTCACAAAGTCAGTGATAAGATTTTGCGATGATACTCGGTTGGTCATTTGCTTGTAAGCGTCACGATAACCGGATAAGCATAATTGAAGCTCTGTTTAGAATTTCAAACTCCTTTTGGAATTAATATCTATTTTAAGAAAATGCTGTCCGATTCGTTTGAAAAGCTGAATCCCTGCTTACATCTTATCCGCTCTTAAAGAATCCGGTTCTTCTTGTCGTTCTTTATAATCTATTAAATTATCGATAATTCACTATCACTGACAGTTTCGTCTTCCTCGTGTAATTTACAGAAGCATCTATATGCTCGCCAAGTCACTACAAATAGTCACCAAATCGCTAAATTTGGTCGCCTAAAATGATGCCAACTTGGCTATATCGCCAATATTTCGTCGTTCCCATTAATGTATGTAAATTACAGTTTTACAATTTGAGCAAGGAGTATGAACAGTTGTATAATTTGTACAAGGGGTGTTAGTCCACCGTTAGGCAAACAGGAGATACCCCCTAGTTTTTTTTAAAAGAAAGTATTCAGAAAAAGGATTTTTAAAATTAGTATTATAAACTAGTTGTAATACATATATATATAAAGCACAACCTCAGCAGATTTTTTTAATTAAAAAACACACATGCTAAATATATATATATAATTCCACATTTTATACGTTTCTACAATTCTTACCAAATAAATTAATTACTTTGTTCAAAGTTGACTTGAGGTGACTTTTCAGCTTAAACTTAATTTTCGACTCTCTCTCTCAGTCGCTAATTCGAATTATTCAGTTTAAATATTCAATCAGAAAGATTTAGGAATAATTAAGTCATCTAGTATCTGTAAGGGGATAACTGATTAAATTCTCTCGTGCAAAATTATTCACCCGTATTTACGAAGTTGATTGAAGACGAATGACATGTTTGTTTTTGATTTGGGCTGGTTCTCAAAGTTACAAATTCATTAAACACTATCTTAGCAGTACACAAATGTTTGAATTCGCGACGGAACCGAGCTTAATTTTCTCCGGAAATCATTAAGAGGTTTAAACTTTAATAACAATGACTTAACGTCAAATAATTTTGCAAAATTAAATCGCGTCGTTGATTAAGTTTATATTATTTGGAGTTTCTTGGAACGTTATTCACAAAGAATACCTTCTGGCTAAAATAGAAGAAAAGAGAAATAAAATAAAAATTATTACTGTGCATATATATATCTAATTATATATTAATTACTTTACTTAATCGTAGGTGTCTCAAACAGCTATTTTGATAGGAAATTTTTCGAATTTTTGCAATTTATTAACTTAAATTTTTCACTTTTGATCTTTTCAAATTTTTTTATTTAACTTTTATGTATTTATTCGTAATTTCTTGGTACAGTATGTTGCGACTTTCATTGAAGGTATTAATAAACAACTATTTCCTTAAATGTGTTATCCTGTTCTCCACATTATTTTGAATATTTATTGGAAAAAAGTTTATACTCTTTTTTTTTTGTTTTTTTTTTTTTTGCCATTTTTGGTTGTGAGTTAAATTTTTTTTTAAAAAATTAATGTTAGTATTTTAAATTTATTACATACTTTTAGCAAAGATCCCTTTTGATTATATTGTATTATGGAGACTTAGTTTTTTAGAAATTATATATATAATTTGGTTCTAAAATGTTTTTCTTTAACTGCAATTTATCTCGTTTTATTTCGGTATAGTAATATAGACAAATAAAGGAACTTGATTTTCCGACTCCTATATTTATGAGAGAGAGAGAGAGAGAGAAATTACTTTTTATATATCATACCTCTATGGATACTAATTAAATCACCTATTGCAGCGTTTCTCAAACTGTGTGTTTCACCTCCTTAGGTGGTCGTAATAAACCTATGCGAGAGGCGCGAGTATATCGAAAAGTCGAAAACAAATAATTATTTTTAAAAAAATATTGATTTACTGAAAGTACATAATAAAAAATAAAATACACATTTACTCTGATATAATACACTTATATATAAATGTAGCAGTAATGTGCACACACACATTGTGTTTGATAATTTAACAATACTAAGTTAAGAACAACTTTAATATTCACCAGTAACCCCAAGAGTTTGTCATACTTAAAATAATATTCAAATTTAACACTTATCTTGATAATTTGTACTGCTTAGTTATCGTATTGTAGCTTTAGCGTCAAAGTATAGTATTATCAAATTCAATACATTGTTATAGTATGGAAGGGGGCAATGAAAATGATGATTGATAATTGGTAGAGTATATTGAAAGTTTGAAAAGCACTGACCTATGGACATTCGATTGTCTCAGAATATTCAATTATTTGCGGGACGGTATATAGGCTCAAATGTTATCCTAATCACTTACTATGTAAACTGTCACTAATAAATTTATAAATTTTTATACTTATAGTAATTGAACGCAACCATATTTTTTTACTCAGCTTTTATAAGATTAAACCACTCTAACTTAAGTTTTTTAATACTCTGTGTACAATCACGTCTTAATATATACCTCTCTTCTTTAATCGTTACTGCTGGTGTCTCTTAAATATCATCGTGCAAATTAACTGATGCACGTTATGGCCAAGGAAGGCTCCACTGAGGTTCCAGTGTCAAGTAACATCCTAGCATTCTCTGAGATCTGTTCCAAAATTAAAATTTCAGACCATCAGCTATAGAAAACTCCCCTGACTCATCCCTGGTATAATAGGGAGGCGCCAGGTGGTGCCCTTACTATCAAGGCGGATGGAGTCGTTTTGTCCACCAGCTCCAGACTTTTGTAGTGGTTAGAACCCACGGCCTTCGGGTTTGTAGTCAAGTAACATATCCACTTGGCAAAAGTGATCACCTCAGTCTTGAGACTGTTACTGGCTTATTTAGATACAACTACACTACTCTCCCACCAGTGAGTCGGAGGATAGGCGCGAACGATTTTTTTAAATTCATTTATTTTTTATTCTTTTAGTTATTTTATTTTTATTTTTATTATTATTTATTTATTTTCTCCTTCTTATTTATTATTATTATTTATTTTTATTTATTTTAGTTTTCTTGCTTGCTGTAGAGGGTGCCGCGACAGTTCAGAAAGATGCGTTTTTTTAATTCAGTCAAGGTCACCAATGTGGTGGTTAAAACCTGGTACCTTCGGGTTCGTAGCCTAGTAACATATCCACTAGACAAAAGTTATCACCTCTGTCTGGAGGCTGTTACTGGCTTATTTAGATACAGCTACACTTCTTTGTTGTGATAGACAAACTGTAACTCTCCGGGTTTCTCCGGTGCGAGTGAGTAAATGTTAACTATGCCCTATTCAGCTACTCAATGGTCTTTGGTGACGAATCTCGTAAATTTGAGCCATGGTCAAATGACGAGGACGACACCTGAGCTGGGAGCCACTCTCCTACCTTCCACACCACACGAACAGGAGGACGTTTGAGCTTCGACAAATTTAACGTGCATCACCCCCATACACGACGGGTCTTCAGCGGTATTTGGCTCGAACTCATGACACGCCGGCTACGAGTCCATTACTTTTATCACGAGGCGCCCGTTGACAGGCTTCTCCGGAACATCTGTTGAACTGTGCATGCCTTGCGAAGGAGGGCAAACCTCTTCTTGTATATTATTTTTTGAAACATTATTAGGCCCATGGAGCTAATTTAGCCGCAGGCTGGACCAGGCGGAATAAGGCGTTAAATCTGTTGAGGATCAATGTCCTCACGTTGGTGAAGTGTGAAAGCTTGGTGAATGGGGTGTTATCTCAGGCACTTAGCACTCGATCAAAGTTCAAATAAAGAAGTTTGTTGCCACGAACCTTCATTCGCTTGGATGGCGCAATGTTACAGTCAATCAACACACAACCAGTCAATCAATTTCTAATAGTTACATAACAGTAATATTTGTTTCTTAAAAAATAATAGTGTAATAAATAAATTATACAGCTTTAAAAAACTAAAAAGCACCCTTTTATAGTTAATTGAACTAAATTGTAACTTAACCTTTTAGTCGCTAAATCGAGAAATGGGATCTGAAATTAGTCGCCAGGTACGGGATGGGATCTGAAAATGGGAAATCGTTAGTCCTGAGGATCTTAATCAGGAAAATAAAACAAAATTATTAAATTATTGTATTGTCATCGGTCCTGGACAAGTGAGCAAAATTTCGAATTAATCTGATTTTTTAAATTGGGTAAAAATTGAGTTCAAAAATTCCGTTATATACAAGTAAAACTTATAAAAGGGTGTTAAAAAGAAAGTATAATTTAATTTTCTATCTAAAAAAGTCTCAGAACAAAATTAGTTTAATTAATAATAATTGTTATGTAATTTAATTTTCAATAAGATAAGGCTTTAATTCAGATAAAACAGTTAAAGCTTCTTCGAAGGTTTTTTTTAAAACCCCTGACGATGATTGAAACTTCGCAGAAATAAAAGAAAAACAAATATGTGCAAATTTTATTGTTATTTATCAATTAATCAGTTTTGAGTGTTTTCATAAAATATTCAAAATGGTTTATTTTTTTAATGAAAATATTGAGAAGTTTATATTTGTAGACAAATATTTCTCACTCGAAACTCGCGCGATTCAATTTTCTTAATAACAAATGATAAATTTCCTTATAGTTTGTCAGCTGTATAAATATGAGTATTTATTAACATAAATATGAAGGTATTATTTTTTAAAATAGTAAAATATGAGTAATAAATTCTCAGACAGTTCGGAAGAAACTGCAAAGTCTAGACAAATAAATCGAAATTATATAAAATGATTTTTTTTTTATTTTAAAGAAGCCAAAATTTTTTACTACACAATGAAAAAAAGCTGTTAATGCAGATACAATACTTAAAAACACATTTTTCTATATTTGCATAACTATTAAGAACTACAGATAATCAAAAAAAA
>BMAV01026039.1:42171-53463 GCA_019973955.1 Trichonephila inaurata madagascariensis | reverse complement strand
TTATTTCATTTATTACTTCAAATTTCTTATAGTGAATAATTGGCAATAACTATTCTTAATATACCGATGTGTTTCTCGTTTAGAATCTTCCTATTTTATACTAATGGCTTCCTACTATTAACTTGAATGTTATTCGGATTTATTACATTTAATAGTAATATTTAAATGTAATTAAGTTTCTGTGGCTCCCTTTATGTAAGCAATTCTAAAGTTACTTTTTGGAAAGTTATTTTTTTTTAGATTTGGCTAATTTACATATTATATTCCTATATTGTTTTTTCTAAATTCGAGGTGTTTGTATTACAAAATATATATAATTTTTTATTCCTTTCCCTTCCTTTTTCACTCTTTTTACTGTTGACTTGATTGAATACTGATATGCTTTATAAATCTTTGATATAACTTATGTTTCTCTTACGCAGGTATTACATGATTATTTATCTAATTTCATGTCTTATTTGAACTTTGTGGATAATTTCGATTATATATTTTTACCTAAAAAATAAGTTTTATTCAACGAAGAAAATTGTCTTCATAAAACAAGTTTAAACTTACTCGTTTCTCAGCTTGTGTGAAAGTATTTCAAGTTAACATAATTTAACTGTTATTTCTTAATAGGTGCAGATTTTCTGTTCTGCTTTTTTTCCTTCAGAAAATACCGTGATTAAGCTGCTTTATGACTTATTCAAATAACCAGGATTTAAGAACCGAGCTACACGAGGTGGAATAAGAAGTGGATGATTCTTTTTCTTTCAAAAAACTATATTAATCTATTGGTTTGCTATACGTAACAAAAATAAACCTCTAAATTAAGAAAAAATAATCAAAATTATACATAAATATGTAAAGTAAATTACCAATAATAGGGGCTTCATATAATATCAAAATCTGAATCCAAACTGAACTTATATCCCTTTCGATATACAACAATTATTATAAAAAAAAGTAGTGAAATAATATTGTTACGTTGATCGGGGTTCGAGGATTTTATGTCAATGTGTCGCAAAGAACAAGACAGTTCTTTAAGAGCGATAAGAATTTATTGTAGAAAATCCAATCCTTTAAAATCAGGATTCAGCAGCAATAGTCACAAAATAAATCTCAGAAAGTCTTCACAACTTCAACAGCATTCAGACACAATTATCTGTGTCTAAAATACACGTATATAAAAGATTATTCACAAGTAATTACTCGTTCAACAGCCGAGGTAATCACTAATCGCTTCAACAGTCAAAGCAATACTAACTGATTGCAAGTCAAAACCAGACTGACTGACTTTCGGCGAGCTTTTTCTCTATTTATATCCCTCGCGGATAATTTTAGGAAAACACGCTTGCGTCATAGGTCTTGAAATTAGTGTATTTCTCTACTAATTTCTAGAAGAATCCAGAGGGTTCCGAACTCGCCAAAAATCGTCACCAACATGATCTCCAAGTCGCCAAATTGGCCTCCAAAAATAACGCCAACTTTGCTTTATCGCCAAGATTTCGCCAAATTCCCATTGAATCGCCATTATAAGGTAAGGAACGGCGTTTGCTCGTGAATATTACAATTTTGACGTAAATTAAATCTAATTTAGAGTAAGATATAAAGGCATTACTCATCCAAATACAAATTATTTACACTATTTGACACAAAATTCGTAACAATATAATTAGTGTTCATGATAACATTTTACCCACTTCTTTTAACTGTTTATATAAGAAATCATATATATAAAACAACAAACAAATCACATCATTTCTTGGTCAATTTTCATAAATTATTTTCGGGAAATTAACGAAAGAATTCCAATCGATATAATGGAATAAATTATTACTAAATGAAGCAATATAAAAAGGAGGAAATTTGTAATTCGGTATCAATTTAAACTGCTCTTTTAATTATCAAAGGAAACCAACTTATCATTATAAGCCAGAAAGAAACTATGATTTAAACACGTGATACTTTTAATTTTTCCACTGCACTATGGAGTGACTAATAAATTCCATACATTTTTGTTACTATTGCTGATTGAAAGCAGTACAAAGAACATTACCGGATAAAAAAAAATATGATAAAGATTTCATAGAACATTTAAGATCCTTTTCGCATCTATAATTTTATAATATACTAAATTACCTTAAATCTAATAAAGCAAAGCAATAAATAGAAATATAACAATACCTCATAGTTAAGATAGCCATGGTAGTGTAATAGCAAACTTTTAGCTAAAAACTAAGATTGTAAGGCAGCGTTTCTCAAACTGTTAGGCACGCGCCCCTTGGGGGCCGTGACAACTTTACGAGGGGAGCGCGAGCATTTGAAAAGTTGAAAACAAAAGAATTAAAAAAATTGTTAATTTACTGAGAGAAAACAAACAAAATACATTCTGACATAAAAAATAAAATACACATTTACACTGATATATTACACGTGTAAATGTACTAGTGCTGCACAATGTGTGTGCATTTGAAAATTTATTTAACAGTATTAAGATAAGAACAAGTTTAATAATTTCCAGTGACCCCATGGGATTGCCTTATATAAAATTATATACAAAAATTTAAACTTATCTTGATAATTTGCATAGTTTAAAATTTTTCCCTTAACTGCCAATTAAAAGTTTTGCAATTTGTTTCCCAATGCCAACCGTTTTCCAAGAAGGAACACGTATGTGATGCATTGGGGTGGTAAGGAATAAAGAAGCAAATAATCTGAAATAAGTAAATCATTCGCAAACATTGTCCAGCTCCATTTATTGCATTCCAAAGCCTTCAGAATAATTTTATGGATAGCATTGCACAGAAAAGATCGTACTTTGGAAGACGTGTATATGCGTCCTGGGAAATTAACGTTTTGACTAAGCGAGACGTTTATATACGCTGGTGGCACTTAAGAGGTTAAAGTCATATCGCAGTTTTAGCATCAAAGTATAGTATTATTGAGTTCAATACATTGCTATTGTATGGGGAGGGAGGGGGGGGTTGCGAGTTGAAAATTATGATTAAATATTGGGTCGCGAATATTGAAACTTTGAGAAGCACTGCTGTAAGGTTAAACATAGTCTTAAAGCCCGTCAAGCCTCTCCTATATATACCTATACTACTGAGCTTCAAGAAAAAAAAATAGTGTAAAAATAAGATTCGATAAATATTGAAGATTAAAAACAGAAATTTAATACTAGAAATAAATTGAATTAGTCATTAATGCCAAACACCCAGTAAAAAAAAACTACTTATAAATCCAAGCGAGTAAATTAAATTTCTAAATAAAATAGTAACTTTTTTTTTTTTGAAGGCTATGTAACAGCACATCAATCTGGAAACTTACCGCCAAAACAGAAGGTTAAAGGTAAGGAAAAATAGATAAAATACTAAAAAACGAATTATAACACATCACTTAATAAGTCCCGGATCTAACTAATAAAACAACAACTTTTAACAAAAATTGAACTTTATTTATGAAGATACACCCCTTCAAGAGTGAAACATTCAGCCCAGCTTTCTTCTTATTTTTTAATACCTTTTTCGTAGAACGAATTGCCTTTGCTCTCAAAATAGGCTTCAACTTCGGCAATACTGTTTCATTTGAGCCAAATTTATTTCCCTGTTGCATTCTTTTAAGGTCTGAAAACAGCCAGTAGCTACTGGGAGACAGATCTTGACTGTGGTGGACTGACTTCGTTCAGACTGGCAATCTTTTTCATGGATTTGTGGCACGGAACATTGTCTTGGTGAAACAGCACTTTTTCATTATGCATTTGAGGACGGGTTTTCTGTATTTTTTCATTCAGTTAATCCAATAGCGCCATGTAATATTCACTATTAATTGTTTTTCCTTTCTTAAGGGAGTCAATAAACAAAATTCCACGTGCATCCTAAAATACGGATGTCATAACCTTGCCAGTCGACGTTTTTGGTCGCTTTGGCTGGCTTTCACCGGCTCTTATCTACTCAGCTGACGGCCTTTTTGATTCAGGCGAGTAGTATTGGATCTATTTTTTATTATTTGTCACATATATGCGTAAAAAATCCAGTTTATTTCGCGTAAACAGCTCCAAATAACGCTCTGAATCGTCAATGAATTGTTATTTTTGATCGACAGCGAGCAAACGTGGCAAAATAGTGAATACCCTGCCTTCTGATACCTTAAATCCTTTGTTATCTCACGTAATTTCAATTTACCATCTGCTAAAACAATTTGATGGACATTTTGATGTTTTCTGGAACAACTGCAAAATTTGGGTGACCTGAACGTTTAGCGCCGTATGTGTCTGTGCGACCACATTTTAAGTCTGCATACTCCCTCTTAACCGTTGTTGGCGGTAGAGCACTGTCCGATTAACACTCATCAAGCCATTGTTTTGCTTGAAAAGTGTTTTTCCTCATCAAAAATAATGTTTAATTAACACACGAAATTCTTTTTCTATTGTTTCTAAGCAAACAAAAGTTGCTTTACTAAAACCGCTGTAACTTTTCAACTAAAAAATATATTATAACGAAATTTTGACATGTGCCGTTTGAAAGTTAGTACTACTAGGTTGGACTTAGGAAAGTTAGAAGGTAGCGCTATCTATATGTTAGGCCCGGGACTGATTGGGTGATGTGTTAATTATATCTAGAGAAACATAAAAGCCCAAATAAAATGATAAGAAACTTATGGAAAGGAAAAGATTAAGAAAAATATTTGAAATGATTTGGTAAGAACATATGTGACATATGTGTGTGTAATTTATTATTATAAAAATAATAGTTATTTGTATTGTGACGTCTCTCGCGTCTTTCTGATTAACATGACTCCTATGTTCTTTGACGGCCACGATTGATGGCAAAACTTTTCCAACCCAATACCAAGAAGAGAAACGGATCGAATATGTAAATGAGATATACTATAAAAGGATATCGTGGAAAGCTTAGATATAGCATAGCATAGCGTAGCAGGCTCAGAGGTTGTAGTGTGGAATCATTCTGATCAATAGCGTGACAAAGCTTAGTGTGGAATCTTGAGGATCAAGAATTAGCTGCATTGCGGATCAAGAATCTTCATATATCAAGTTATAGATTATATTCTCTAGGTCAAGGGACCAGAACTGGAAAAGGTAATATTAGATATAAGTAATTAGATAAACAGGATTATTTAGGATAATTGAGATAGAGGATCTAGTTGCGTGATCTGACTTAAATACGTGATTTAATTCGGGCTTGACTCTCACTCTAATTAATAATTGTCAAATTAGAATTTAAGTATTATAAGTTACTCTTAATAAAAGTTGTATTAAGAATTATGTCTCATCATTTTGATAATCCCACACCTCTAGCTTACGCGGAACCGGCAAGACATGGTCATCACAGGATGGCTATGTCTCAGTATTAAATACCAAAATATTCGCAAAATTAAAATATTTATAAGAATTTTGTACATATGTTACTGAAATACTCAAATATGCGACAATTCTCAATAGATTTAGTATTTCATCTCATGCGGGGAAAAAAAGAAATTTTCTATTTTATTGAAATAATAAAAAAAAATATTATTTCTGTCTTTTTCTGAAATATTATTCTGTTTCTTTTTCCGATTTCATTCAAAATCATGCGAGCTCATAAAAAACATTCGAAAAACTATTACGATGACACAGATATACATGTCAATTCAAGATAATATTTGGCGTAATATTAATATTTTTCTTTATTGTTGATAAGTTCTACTAGTAAATGTATAATATAAGTAAAAATCTCTAAAAATAACATTCATAAGGTATCTTTTTACAATTTTTAAAAAAAGTCAATACCAATACAATTTGGTTAGGAAATAAGTCTTGGTACTTGGCCAAAAAGAAGTACGTTATTCTAAAAAAAACCCGCCAAGTTTTATACAAGCATGAATTTTTTAACTTGGATAAGGAAATTGCATGTAAAAAATCATAATAAGAACTATTTTTCTTTAAATTAAATGAACCTTTTGCGGTCGATGATAGCACTTCCTTAAATAAAATTGTACTGTAAAAATCCACTGTAGATGGACTAAAAACAAGCGACAAACGGTACTTTTAGTTTAATGTCATTTTAGAAGAAAGGTAGAAAAGTAATTTCCAAATCGAAAAAGCTCTTTTTATCCCCCTGACCAAAGGGGTGTACTTTTTTTTTTATTTATTCAGATCGCTGTTCTAGGAGTCCCTTTCGCCACGCGCACCCTCCTCCCCCTGGTACATCTATTCACCACTAGGTAACGATTTCAGGAGTCTTAATGATCAAAACCAGATCCAAAATGAAGTAAAAGAATATGGTTCACACTCGTTTGCAAGAGCGAGAAAAAGTTGGGAGAAAAAGGAGAGGGAAAAAAGTGATCAGAATACGAAGAATTAAAAAAAAATTGTTGAAAAGAACAAATTCTAGAGAGAGAGAGAGAGAAAAAAGGAAAAAAAAAATGTTAATAGAATTCTCAGAACCATCTCCATGAGAAAAGATTGAACCTGGTAAAAGGGTGGAAAAAAGTTCAATCGGTGATAACTGGTTCTAAAAAAAAAAAAACTTTTTTTTTTTTCTCCTCCACCTCCTTTATCCTATAACTTGGAAAAACGTTGTTTTGTAAGGATTTTTTTCATTCTTTTAATAAAAACCGTCCCAGAAAAAAAAATCCCTTTCTCCAAAAGAAGAATTTCATGTTCTATCGGTTTTACGCTTTTTCCAGGATAAAAAGCAAAATAAGACAGAGAGAGAAAAAAATTCTTTTCCAGGTTTTTGTTCCTTTTCTCTTACTATGAGATTAAATGTAATCTGTTACACGAAATGGTAGGATTAATTTTTTGTCCTCTATTTTTAATTTTCCAAAAAAAAAAAAAAAGGATTAGATACTTAAATCAAGAGAATAAAAAAAAATTCTTTGTTAGATAGGTTTTTAGAGTTCAATAGTAGTTTTTTTTTTACAAGCACGATGAACAGTTGTATCTAGTTTCAACTAGACATGTCTGATATTTTATCAGAAAACTTTTTTTTATTCTTACAGTATTTAATCACTCGAATAAATCTGGCAATTTGACTAGAAGACGTGCGCGTTCAGTTTTTTAATATCCCTTAATTAAAGTCGGAAAAAATTAAGACAGAGTGTGCTTTTCCCGAGTCATATTTCATGGGATTCTCAAAAATTATTAAAAATCTATTAAAAATTCCTCGAGTTTTATCTCATTAAGTCTAATTTAAGAAGTAATTTCTTGAACAGGAGGTATGTTGTTAGTTCAAATATTCCATCCAAATTTAATTAAAGTGGAGAAATGGATTCTAAATTTTACCGCTCAAAAAGTGAATTATTAATTCTTTCGAATTTCTTTTTCCTCTCTCGTTAATATCATACAAGAGTTAGAGAAAGATGACAGATGAGAAAAATTTGCTAATTAAAAATGTTTAATTGCTTTTATAAAAAAATGCACGAAAGAGGAAAGCAATAATCGTAATATCAGATAAAATTCAATTACATCACTACTGGAAAGTTAAGAATAAAATGTTTTACTTACTACAATTCAGTGACGTCTAATAATGAATTTTTTGATTGGCCATTATAAAAGAAATATTCCTCGAAATTTTAATAAGTGAAGTTGAATCGCTTCAGAAATATTTTCTTAGATATATTTTTTATGTGAGTAAGTTTCGAACGATACATCATCAAGATCTCTCTCCCATGCATATCTTACGTATACCTAACTTTGCTTTTGCACGATAGGTACATTCCCGAAGAATTCAAATAGAAATTTTATTGCACCTATAGGGGCCGTTTCAGTTCAAAGAAATCAACAAAAATAATATAGTTTTCATGTTAAGACAATGCTTCTCAAATATTCAATATTTGCGATCCAATTTTCAATCATAATTTTCATCGCCCCTCCCATGCAATAATACTGAACTGAACTCACTGGCACAACAGCCTCAAAGACCCATGGCCTACTGTGTCTACCTCAGTTTACATGACATTAGGCACTGGGTGCATGTGTAGATATTTCGTTTAATTGGTCTGTCTGAAGCAAAACTCCTAGTGTTTAGTCTCCAAGCAAGCTTAGTACTCATTTATCGACCCACTGAAGGAATGAAAAGCTGAGTCGACCCTGCCCAGCCCGAGATTTGAACCCCGGTCCTATGGCGTGGAAGCGTGATACACTACCTCTCAGGCACTAGGCTTCAATGCAATAATAATGTATTGAATTCAATAATAATGGACTTTGATGCTAAAGCTGCAATACGACTTTAACTATAAATCATACAAATTATCAAGATAAGGATTAAATTTTGTAAATAATTTTGTATATCATAAGCCCTTTGGTACATTAACTTATGTTAACTTAACCCATTAACCCCATGGATTATTGATGAAATACATTATGTTATAAATTAAATAGAATATGAATAGATGGCGCTGCAAGTCATCTGAGAGATATACTTTGTTTAGTTTGTAGTGTCAGCGTTATGTTATGTACTTAGAGCTGTTTACATGTCTTTTCTAAATGTGTGTCGTCTAATAAATCAAAATGCCTAAAATGATGGTCTGAATCATTAGAATAAGATAAAAATATAATGAAAATATAATCGTCTTACTGACCATACAATTAGGGAATCAGGAATTATAACACATTATGCAGTACTGATATATTTATATAAGTATATTATATCAGTGTAAATATGTATTTTATTTATTATGCCAGAATGTATTTTCTTTTGCTTCCTATCAGTAAATTAATATTTTTATAAATAACCTTTTATTTTAGACTTTTCAATATGCTCGCACCCCCTAGTAGGATTATTAAATCAGCTGATTAAAGAAAAATGCTGATTTTTCTTGGACAGTGCAGTTTCAAAGAACGTGCAACAAATAATAGGATGTACGTTAAATCATATAAAAAAAACATTGAAATTTTTTTTTTCTATAGTAAGAGTACCGCACTTTGTAATATTAAACAAATATCACCTTTTATTCCTAAGTACGACAAGTTCACAATTAGTTTTTTTTCTGTGAGAAGGAGACTGGTTGCCTTGGAAGTTTCCTAATTTGATCTGTTAGTTATCCCGGACTGTCTTTCTTCACTAATCTTTTTTTTTTTTTTTTGGCAGGGATACTTGCTTTTCTTACCTCAACTTCGCCTTTCCTAGTTAAAGAGAGAATAATGTTGTTACTGTTAGCTCTTCTTTTACGTTTTTCTTTTGGATACTTATAATTACTATATGTACTTTTAGGTTCCCAAGGTTGATTTTAAGTCGAAGTAGCATTGAAGTCTTGGAATACCTGCTGTACCTCTCGGATGTTTATTATTATAGATTACTTTGATATATCTTTTCATTTCCCTGTTTTAATCTTTTTATAGCTGTACTTAAGCGTTTCTCAAAGTGTGGGGCGTGATAACTCTTCGAGGGGGCGCGAGCACACAGAAAATTCGAAAACAAAAGATTATATTATTAATATACTGAAAGTAAGCAAACGAAAGCTTTCTGACATAATAAAATAAAAATACACATTTACACTGATGTAATACACTTATAAATGTATCCGTGCTGCATGATGTGCTTTATAATTAATCTACAAAGCTAAGAACAATTTTCATAATTACCAGTGACCTCATGGGCTTGTCATAAATAAAATTATGCACAAAAACTTACACTTACCTTAACAATTTGTTCTGTTTATTATTAATTCCTTAACTGCTGATTAAAAGTAGCACAATTAGCTCCCCAATGCCATTGTTTTCCACGTACGCGTGCGTATGTGATGTATTTAGGGGGGAGGGGAGAAAAGGAATAAATAAGGAAATCCTCTGAAATAAGTAAATCATTTGCAAACACTGTCAAGGTCTTTTTATTGCATTCCACAGCCTTTGGATTAATTAAAGAAAAGCGGTGCACAGAAAAGATCATACTTTGTCAAAACGTATATATACGACCGGAGCAATTAGTGCTTTGGCTGAGTGAGATGTCTATATACGCTAGTGGCACTTAAGAGTTAAAGTCGTATTGTAGCTTTAGCGTCAAAGTATAATATTATTGAAATCAATGTATTGTTATTGTATGGAGGGGGGCGTGATGAAAATTATGAAAGAATATTGGATCGCAAATATTGAAAGTTTGAGAAGCACTGTCATACTTCAAATATTATTTCAATTGAATAAATGGGATTTTGTAAGTTTCTTTCAAATATTAATGCGATTGTTTAGAACACAAACACTTAAATTTTTCCTTTCTGTTGGATGAATGCAACAAAGTGGGCGCACTTTAAGTATTGAACTTTTCAGAAGATTGTATAAAAATGGTATAGTTGCTTAGAAATTCCGTGATTGAAAATTAAACTTATCATTTGCATAGTCACTGCATTGCCTCTGCTTCCAGATTCTTTTCCACTTTAAAAATGTTTTTCTCAATCCATGAATAATTTTAACCAATTTACACCGCTGACGCGACAGAGGCAAACAGATCAAAGGTGCTTTGAATTAAACTGAAAAGCCAATAGCCATGAAACTAGCAGTTCTTTATTGTTCTTTATTTATTTTTATCTGTTTATCAACACATTAAATGTTACCCTTTTCTAAAAAAAATTTCAATGACAATCAATGTTCTAAATTTCAATCGGATAAAAAAAACCGATTCTGTGAATCTGAATAAGTACTTTATTTTTATAGTCGTCATGTTGTAATGGGTCTTTTCAGGTCTTCTACAATTCTGTTGGGAAAAATATTCTTTATCAGTTTAAAAACTGCTTTTCGTGGAGATGACTTGATTTTATGCAAATGTAGCTACTATTTAAGTGCCAGTCGTTGAATATACGAGTGAATGGTTAAGCGTTGATCATTAAGCTAAATTTCAAGTGTTAGCAAACAGCGACTGTTGGAAGCTCATATTAAGATTACTCTTAATAGGAGAATCCACCAGGAAGTGGTTCAGTAATCAAATTTTGAGCTGACCCTATTATCGGGCTTCAAGGAGCTTTAATCAAGATTAGTACTTTCCATAGTTTAGTTATCTGATTACGGGTTAGGAATTTCTTATTGCTCCCGGAGTAAAGTTATAAAAGTGTATTTCATAAAGTGCTAAAAATTTGTGGCGGTGGTATCTATATAAGCAAGTAACAACCTCCGTACTACGATGATCATTTTAGTATAGTGGACATGCTATGTGCTTACAGAACCAAAAGTCCTAGGTTCTAACAGGCCGCGGTAGCCGAGTGGTATAGGTACCGGATCGTGGCTTGCCTTGTCACGAGTTTGAGCCCAGTACCACTAAAGATCCGCCGTGTAGGGCAGCGATGCACGTTAAATCTGTCGAGAGCTGAAACATCCTCCCG
>BMAV01026039.1:0-40635 GCA_019973955.1 Trichonephila inaurata madagascariensis | reverse complement strand
ATTGGGTCACGAATATTGAACTTTGAGAAGCACTGACCTTGAGTAATTGACTTTGTTCATCTCTCAAACTCCAAAATTCCCTTTTTGGAATTTTTAAAACTAAAATTGATCTTGACTTTTATTATATATCCCGCTGCATAGCAAAAAAAATCATTTCGAGACCATCTGTAGCATTTACATGGATCCTAAACTAAAAAGCTTGCAATAGAAATTATACACGTTATCTTATACCATCGTTACCTTAGAAAACTAAATTAAAAGTATAAGTCTATCCCGCATCCCTTTTTCAATTCTTGCACTATATATATATATATATATATATTGTTCAAATTTTCAATAGTAAATAAGATATTTTTTTATTTATCCATTCAAGTTCAAATACGTTTTTTAAAACTTGTAGTGGACAACACTTGATGGATTTTTTCAAATATTGATTCATTAATCAAATTTTATTTTTTAATTTTTAATTTATTCTGCGTTATTTCTGACGAAGTTAGCTTTATCTGCAACAGATGGCGCCAGTAAGTTTTTCAAACGAAGTAGGAAATAACGAATTTTTTTTTTTTACTTGTTTCATATTTGAAATGCTAATTTTTTCTTGTAGACTTCTGCAATGCATTGTTTCTTGTGAACTCTTCACAGATACATTGGGCACCAGTTAGAAAAAATTTATTTAAAAACCTCTTTGAATAGTATGGTAAAAACTCAGTTCTTAACTTTTCCTCCAGACACTTGACATTATTACTTGATTGTTTGAATTTTTTGAAGCAAATTACGTTTAATTTTTCTTCAAGATACATAAATGCACAGAAAAGGACTTTTCTAGTACCTTGGACAAGATTTGACACTCACCCGGAGATTTTTTTTTAAAAAAAAATAAACTGGAATTTTCAAAAATTGCATTAAATTTTCAAAAAATTCTCAATTTCTTTTGATTTTTTTTCTCGTAATTACTTAAAAAAAGGAATTTTTTAAGAAAATTCAGATTCTTTTTCCAATACATTGAAAAGAAATTCTTTTTTACTACTTGTATATTTCTTAATGCGCAGTCGAGCTTGAGAAAACAAAATTGAGAAAATTTAATAATTACGAACAAACTCGAATTAACTTTGCCAAAACATAAAGAACCGATTTCATTAAACATGCTTGCATAACAGTCCAGGGAAAAAGCGCGATGGGTTTTTTCTTTACCACCAATGATTTCTTAAACAACTCCTTCCATTCCGCTGTTTTAACTTATAATTATTTTTCGGGAACAACTCCCCCTCCCCCCTTCAACCGAGCATCTTCATTAACATTATTTAAGAAACTAGTTCTAGAACTAGTTGAACGTCCAAAGCGGAACACACACAATAAAAAAAAATCTTAAAAAGCTTTTTAAAATCCAGCTTGCCTTCCACTTAAGAATAATTATCAATTACTCTGGTTATCAAAAATCATTAAAAAATGTAACCCTAGATTACCTGGAGAACTTGAAGCCCTCAAATTAATGCTAAGTGGTGTGGATTATTTTTTCCCCTCTTTCCAAAACACCAGGCAGGGGTCGACGCAAGAGAAGGGAGTAAAAAAAAAAGAACCAATTTTTTAATGGACGTAATTTTTAATGGTTGCGGATAGATGTGAATAGTTTGCGAAAAATTACCTCCGCGTAATGAGTCTAATTTTAAAGTGGTTTTGAATATTCCTTAATAAGCTGAATCCGCCAGATGGGTTAATGATTTTAAACGTAAGCGTTTTTTTTTTTAATTTTATGTATTTCCTCTCCTTAATTTCCCGACTTCAGTCCTTTCTAACACTGTTCGTTGCAGCCATTTTTCTGCAAATTGCATCAGATTACATCGGGGAGGTTTTTGTGTGGAGTAATTAAAAATAAGCGGACCACACATTCCGCATTGGCTATGACCAGCGAACAGTGATTAAGCATCAGAAAAATAATAGCGTTTCTAATTTTTTATTAGAAAATTATTTTTAATCAAAAGCCTGTTCAGTAAATGTCGAATATTGCAAAGATGAATAAGCAAGTTAAGAAAAAGGACACAATTGCAAGAATGATGTTTTTTTCTCCTCCCATTTTTTTTTTCTTTTGTTGTAATGTTTTTATACGAATAAGGAATTCTATTTAAATTTTAGTCTAAATCCATGTTTCAAACATTTGCGCATAGTATTTCGAGCAGAATATACTTCCTTTATTCTACCTTAAAAATGGCAAAATTTTGCTCAAAATACCAATTTTTCAAATTTAATACAGAATTAGAACAGGATTTCTCAGCTTTCTTAATCTGTTCGAGTGTTTTTTCCCACTTATTATAGAGCTTTTGATATAGGTATACACTTGATGTTAACAGAATTGCAACTTTTTGAAACTGAAAGTTTTCTTCTGGAGTTATTTGAATACAAAACAAACATTTAAAGAACACTCTATTTTGTGTAAATAATTTTAAAATAGTCGGTTTTTAACCTTCTCTAAGATATTTGCTTAAGGCATCCAACTACGCTTAAGTAATGACTTTTTTTTAAAATTTATAAGTTTTGTTATGATTTTATTTTGTAGGCCATCTTATTAGCTTTATAAAACTACCAAATTTTTTTTATTTTCCAATCTTTTTTTATTTTCCAATCAAAAGCAGATGCCCTAACTTTACATAAGATGTCAAACTTTGAAATGCGTTTTACTCGAAATGTGTTTTTTTCGTAAAGCTCAAACGGGGATAGTGATTTCCCAAAAAGTGTTTTAAATAATTTGCTGAAATTTTTTGTGTATATTCTGTATAATAGTAGAAGTGTTTTAACCTTTAGATTTATCAATCACTGTTTTATTACAAAATTTACAGTTCCTTATGGGAATATAATCACTCAATTTTTTAAACAATTTCATGTAGTAAGAGAGATAATGTGCTCTAGTTTTTGTTAAAATTAAAATATCTCTTACACTGAAGGTAATTTCAAAAAGGAACAGCAAAGTAATACATCAAAATTGAAAAATTGAGAATTTGTTCATTTATTATTCGTACAGAGCGGGCCCGTTATGTAATTTTTTGTCCATTTTTTCCCATTTTAGTAGAAATAATTAATTTTTTTTCCTTCTTAATTTTAGCCTTTTTTTTCTTAAAATGTACTTAGCAAATCTAAAAACCACACAAAAATCTCTATATCTCCATTTTTAAAAAAAAAAAAAGTTCTCGCAAGTAGTCGAATACCTTAAGATAATTAGTCTCTACGTGTTTTCAAGGTGGAAAACAAGAGGCCAATAAGTACCCCAATGAAACGATTTGACGAGTGAGAGTGAGTGTTTATTAACGTTCCACTATAGATTAACACTTGTGGCTATTGGCGAAGGACGTTGTAATTTTGAGTCTCGCCTAAATTACGAAGACGATACCTGAGCTAGCATCACCCTCTCCAAACTACCGCACCAATGAGAGGAATTTGAGTTACAACATGCATCAATCTCCTATACACGGCAGGTCTTCAGTGCCACCAGTATTCGTACCCGTGACACGCTGGCCATGAGTTTGTAATCATAGCCACTTGGTTACCGCGGCTACGAAAAATACTTAAAAATTTTTGGACATGTGTTTCGAAACTCATTATTATTTTTAGAAATAAATTTAGAAAATTTGGCAACTGTACTACTCCTTAGGACCTCAAAAAATTCTTACAATTTCTGAGAATTGGAGGAGGAATCAAAAATATTTTTAATCGCTCAATTTTTTTTTCTTATGATACATGAGATAATTTTAAAAATAAGATAATTTTTAATAAGATAATTTTTAAACCCATTCGAGCCTCCAATTTATTTAAAGTTCTCAGCCTATACAAAGAATATCTTTGATAAACAACCCAGCCACAGAGATGAGTTACATATTGTGTTGCTTAATCCGGGGTCACTCGCACCTTTTTTTGCTACCGTCGTTGCTCGCGGGGCGTAGAGAATACCCCAAATTTTTAACACGTGTATTTAAATATGAAAACAAAAATTAAGTCATTATGATACATATTTATAAAATACAAGATGTTTTTGTATCATACAGTAAAGTTATTAAATTGATTGCATACAAATGAGACTAATATTAATTTAAACTAAACATACAAAAATTTTCATTTTAAAACACATAATTTTATATTTTTTCATAAACCACAAGTAAAACGTAAATACCAGTAATAAACATACTTTATAATAAATGATAAGGAGGATAGTAGAAAGTAGAAAAATAATATATTAATATTTTCCAAACATTCAGAGCAGACTGTATACGTATGCTCAACTTTTCACGAGGAGTTCTCAGCACCCCAGATAAACTTTTGAAGGTCGTTACGTTCCAATCATCCGTGTGAGAGTGATTGCATCAGGACTGAAGGCTCAATGACTTAAAATGTGCAGTATAGAAAAAATCGTGGTTCGTGGAATCCTAGGAATCTTTTTTTGTTGCTGGGGTGTACAGAACACCCCGCGCGTGTGATCGCAGGTTAAGAAAGCAATGAATTTGTGAGTTATTATTTAGAAAAATGTACGTACAGTTTTTTTTATCATTTAATTAATAGCAATTCTTTTCTTTTATCAATAGAAATTGTATCCATTAAAAAAAATGTACCATGCATTGGAAAGGGATATTCTCTCATAAAGGCAAGGGAAACTCACACTAAATCTAAAGCAAGATGGAGCTTAGTGTTAGTATTATGTAGCAATTTTTCGGGAAAACTCTTCTGCGAAAACATAAAGTCCCTCCTTCGCAACCAATTACGGCAAAGCAACCAACATTAACCACTTGGTAGTTCTCTAATTTCTCACAAACCAATTCCACATTCCTGAGGTTGGAAACAGTATTAAATCGAAATTGCAGGCTCGCACATTTTTCTCGGCAACAAACGTTTCCCTCTGCTGCTCCGAACGGAACATTCCTTGCCCTGCTTAATAGCGCTTGAAGCCACTCAAAAGGAACCCCCCTTCATTACACGCGCATAAAGATTTAATTACTCCTTCATAGCTCTTTCCTGTTCTCCCTGCACCACCCCTCTGAAAGAAAGGTGGAAGGGAGTATATTATATGCTGTACAGAAACATATCTGGAGTGCTTGTCGTCGAAACAATCGAAGATGGAACCATTTTTAGATCGTGTAACGTCTGCTTTTCAAAGAAGGGTGCGTAAAGCCTTTTGTCTGCGAAGAGTGATACGGTTGCAGTGCAAAATACAGCCGATAAAATCTAATTGTTACTTCGAAGAGTGTGAATGGTTTGGTGTATAAAAGTTTTGGAGGCTGTGAGAGACTGTTTGGAATGCTAAATGTGGGCTTTCGAGATTGCCGGTTGATACCGTTTTCAGAGCTTTAGGAAATAAGTACAATTTTAAGTCTTTTTTGATGTTATCAGTCATAATCTTGAATGAAAAATGAGGTTCTTAAAAAGAGTTTAACACACGTCTTATTCACTTTAATCAGTCAATAGGTTTTTCAAAAAGTTTGGACATAAATTATTTTTATTTCTTTTTTTCTTTTTTAACCTAAAATATATACATTGTTTTTAGAATACAAATTACTTTTACTTACATAAAAAAATTAATTAACATACATCAACTAAAATATTTTATCTTGTATATAATATTACTATGTTAGTTAGATTTAACATTTGTAAATAGCCCAGCTTGTAACGCTTTGTAAGTACAGTTTTGTAGTGTTTTGAGCTCTCTATTGCAATGCAGTTTCATATTTCAGCCTCACTTCGGCCTTTCTTCAGATTTTTTGCTTTCATCAGTTCAGGTCATCAGATAACCTTTTTTTTTTTTTTTTTTTTTTTTTTTTTTTTTTAAAGGTTTCATTTTAATAAAACTTTTTATTATTATTAAAACGGTTGCTGGTCTTTTTGAACATTCTAACCTGTTAGTATGTGTAAATTCTTCAGACATCTGAATAAGGTAGAAACTCAGGAGGGGTGTTTAAAGACATGGGCCAAATGGGCATAGGGCCTCACAGCTTCAGTAGGGGTTCGACTCGGCCTTAATAACTTCACTTATGTGGATTACTTTTAATTTAAACCCTTTATCTACCGGTGGTACTTCTAAGTACCACTCACTTTAAAATTACATAGAATAACTAATTTTAAGAATATTCTGACAATACTTAGTAGGAATATTCTCTGAAATCCACACTCTTACAATATATATGGCAGCAAGGGTTCTATGATGAGTACTTTAGCGGGGAAGGCGAATAGTTTTATAGCAGAAACTGCGTTTTCAGGGGATTGCAAAGATTCTTTTTTTTGTCCCGAAAAAATAGTTAACATCAAAAGGTAAGTGTCTTAATTTTTGTTTGTTTGTTTGTTAATATGGTGATCTTAAAAAACGATTTTACTATTTATTTTAAGTGAACAGTGCGTATAATTAATTTTACAGTTGAATATCTTTAATTAATTAATTAGCTCTAACAGATTAAATTTCCCAAAGTTGAGTATTTTGTCTATGCATATCCCTTAATTTTCAATGTAGTGATCCAAAAAAAAAAAAATATCTATTGCATGAAAAAAAAACTGCTGTAAATCCTAATGTGGTAGATAAAGGGTTAAGGTGCTGGATTTTATTTTAATAGACAAACAGTTTTAATTGAAAATGCCCAATAACGAATAGTTTATTTTATAAAATTAAATATATAAAAATTTTATTTTTATACATACGAATCAAATTTCTTAAATTTTATTATTATTCAATAATGGTTTAAACAGAATGTGAATAAAAATCAAAACAGGAAATCTAAATTTCCTTATTTTTAATGGTTTGCGGATTGGTGTTTTACCATTGCAGATCTAGTACATTCCCGGAAGCTGGTATCTCTTTTTAATGCGGCACCATGTAGGCAGATACCAATCACCGCAGGTAATTTTGACGCCCAGTTTCCTCCCTAGAGGGAAGCACCTGAGCTCTGACGATGTGAACCTGTACTAGGATTTGATTTTGCTTAGAGTATACAAGCCAAACAGACACTCTAGGTATTTTTTACATGCCGTATAATCATACGACATGGCCGTTGCCGATTTTCTACATCATGAAGATCCACCGACTTAGGCCAGGTTCAGACCCACAACCTTAGCTGCAGAAGGCCAGCGATAAACCAATCACGCCACCCAGCTGGTTAAGAATTTTGTTATACAAAAAAATAAATAAATAAAGACATAGTTCTTAAGTTTATGATCTTCTCCTAAAAATGTGTCACACATAGAAGTGAAATATAAAACTATTTGAAGGATTAAATGTCTAAAAATCTAATAATGTTTTTACCGTATTTACTCGAATCTAAGCCGCACTATGTTTGCAGTGTTAGAGCTAATGAAAATCGGGTGCGGTTTAGAATTAAAGGCAAAACATTTGTTGAATGAGGGAAACTGAGTTCCTATCCTTTTCAAAATGAAAAGTGCAACCGTCCATTCTGGCCATTTGCATCGATAACTTATTCCATTCCGCAGTTTATCTCCAGTATTCAGTCAATCCAAAACATCGTTGTCTGCTCGTGTTTAAGAAATATTTTTGTATACGCTTTCTTTTAATTACCTAAACATCAAAGATATCAGTAATAGCATCAATACGAGCTCATTACGACGCAAGTATGTAAAGGGAGTCAATTTGATGCATATCAAATTGAAATGCAATAAAAAACACACACACACAAACAGAGAAGCTGCCACTGAAAATTTAACACGGATGAAGCAAATATACGTCGATGGCTTAAGCAAAATGACATAATTTTTGCTTGTAAATGTTCAACTGTCTTTATATATAATGATTTTTTTAAACTTTTTTCTGTAATTCATCCTTTTAAAAAAATGTGGCATAACAAAAGCATTGGATGGCACGGAAGACGACACCGTTTGGGAACATGGCAACACCGACACCCATTCCGATGTCAGAGTAATCCTTTTTGAAACATGATACTAGCGGTTAGAGTAATTATAGGTTCATGTATGCATTTAAAAGTTTTTAATACTGGTAAAGTAAATTAATTAGTAACCAGTAGCGCACACAGGAATTTTTCAAGGAAGGTGGGGGAGGTCCGAGGTTGAAAGTTCACCATTCTTGTATCATGCTATTTTTGATTTTGTCGATTTTCAGGAACAAAACACAGTAAAAAACTAATTATTGAATAAATAGTTAGCATTAATTAATAAAATCAATCATTAATAACAAATATTTAATTAAATTTTACGTATTATATACTTAGAATTATAACCAATCAAAAAAATCAAGGGCTTTGGGAGGGGGTCCTGCCCCCCGGGGCCCCCCCCCCCTTGTGTGCGCCACTGTTAGTAACTGATTATTATTTATCATTAAAATGATTTTAAATTTTTTTTTAAGTATCGGATATCAATGAGCCTTTTGTACAATTTTTAATATTCTTTCTCAAAAACGTGTAAAGAACTGGGGGTGTGGCTTAGAATCGATGACAACATTTTTCACAAAAGCATTTTGAAAATTTGTGATGTGGCTGAGATTCGAGTAAATACGGTATTTAACTTTATATTTATTATAACATTTATAATTCAATATGTCTTCCGACAAGAAGACTTAGAGCGGAAGCTATACTTAAAAAATAAACTTATTCTAAAATGAAAATATATGTAGAAAGTTCTGAAATAAAAAGGACACACAAAAAAACCCCTCGGGATCTAGTTAATGCATGCGTATAGAGAGAGGTTGTTCAGAGAAGGTTACAATGTTACTGCACTAAACTCATGGGATCTTACATAATCTGTTATATATAAAAATTACCACATTCCTAGTTTTTTATCCATTTATTAAAATTTTGCTAAGTTTATTTTCATACTTTTAAATGCTATTAATTAACTTGTGCATTTCTCATCTGTCTAGATAAATCCTATTTTTAATGCTAGGTAATAATATTAACTTTGATACAATTATTATTATTAATATTACATACTATATGCTTAACCCTTAATCTTAGTCCTAACTACTTTAGTAATACTTTATCTTTCTGTGGCTTTGGCCTCTCTACATTTCTTGCTCAATGGAGTTATTATAAGTTAAGTAACCATAGAGACTTGGAAAATTACATTTATTATTATTACTATTATTATATGGGAAGGTATTGAAAAAGATAGGAGAGAGAGAGAGAGAGAGAGAGAAAGAAATATATAAGAATAGCAGTACGCTGCGAAATAGAGGATGATTTGTTAAATCAAAGCTTTACTGTCAAAAAAAAAGACAACTTTATAGTCTTACTTTTTCCTTTCACCAGACCATTTCTAATATACTTGGAGCCACAATAGCCGAATGGTCATGGGTGCGCGTTCATAGAGGGTATTGTTGATTCGCGGGTTCGAAACCAAAGTTAATGAAGATTTGTTTTGTAGAAGAGCTGATGCGTGTTATACCTGTAGAGGTTTAGAATTCTCCCGTTGGTGTGGTTAGAAAGTTTGAAGAAGGGGGATGCCAATTCAGGTGCTGTCACACTTGATTACGGTTCAAAATTGCGAGTTTTGTTGCCAATAGCCTTCATGTTGCTTCACAATGCGACGTAAATTAAAATGCATTCAAGTGTGATAAACTTTACTTCTTTAGAATATTTATAGACACATTCCTTTCAGGCATTTGAACATATTTCTTTCATATCTTTATTACACCTACAAATAGTACAATGAATTCTTAAAGAAGTTTTTATTAGAGCGACTCATATCAATGAGAAAAAATTGTAAAGTTAGTATGCTCGATTAAATTTTTTTTTCACTGAAATGTTTATTGAAAGTAACGTACCGGGTGTTTTTAAAAGAATATTGGAGTTTTAACGCTTAATAGTATTTATCACATATAAGTTACAAGTACAATTCATACGTTGAATGAAAAAGTAACTGAAACAGTTATACCTACAAGTTTACAAATGTCCAATGGGATCCTCATTTGTCACACGGCACAAATCAATTAGATAGGTGAGTTCATCCCAAACTTTTTTCAGTGTGTCTGAGGAAATTCTTGCAACAGCTGATTCAATCCTGTATCTTAAGTCTAGAAAGTTCAGCTGGTAGCGAAGGAACGTACACACAATCTTTTATGAGCCCCCACAGATAAAAGTCACATGGCGTCAGATCGGATGAACGTGGAAGCCATGCGATGCAAGCTTTATCGGGAGGCTCTTTACGGCCAACCCATTGGTTGGGTACAGTGATATTTAACCAATCGCGCACTACCAGTGAGATGGTGCACCATCTTGCTGCCAAATGAAGGGATTTGGTTGCTTTTCTTCCAATTGAGGAAATAGCCATAGTTGTAGAGCATCAAGATAGGCAGAACTAGTTACAGTTGATTACCAGTTACAGCCTTGGTCGTTCCGCACTTTTCCCTTCACAAAGACAGCCAGTTTTTTTCAAACTGATGATACCACCAAAGAATGTTATTATCGATTGGAGGTTGGCAATCGAACTTAATACGGAACACTCGTTGCACAGTAATAGCAGATTCTGTCTTGGTAAACTGGAGAACACAAAACGCTTTCTGTTTACTACTCGCCATTTTTGTACTAGAGCGTTGATCGGCGAGAAAGGGGGGGGGGCTTAGCATACATACCAACAAAGAAAGCTGTTTCATTAGCTCTCTCATTCAATGTATGAGTCATACAAATATGTTATATGTAATAAATACTATAAAGCGTTAAAACCCCGATATTTTTTTAGAAACACCTGGTATTGATAATTATTTATGAGGGATTTTAAAGTTAATAACGAGGCTTTAACTTCCTTCCAGAAGAAGGAATAGAAATAGTAAAAAGACGAGTTAAATTTTCCCCAAACCAAAACTATAGTTCTTAAGGCCAATATACATGTTCAAAGAATAAGACTGCACAAGTAGTATATAATCAGTCTTCGAGCTCGAAAAAGCACTTTCACGGAAAATGCAATTCGTGGAAAATTCTGAAAAGCCTCAATATTCCCATTCAGCCATATTCTCCCATTTTCTTTTTTATAACTGCAATTCAAAAACTCCTTAAAGATACACTTAAGTATAAAAAGAAACACACACACATTGCACAAACGAGAGTAAAATCGCCTTTCCATCCGCACAATAGAGAAAATTTCAATTATTCAACATCTATATCTCGCCAAAATACGCCAACGGTAGAGAAAGAAAGTGTACGAGAAAAGAGAGATTTCAAAATAGAGGCACCACTTTCCTGCTTTGTATTTGATTTTAAATGCCCACAAAAAACTGCATTTCGAGCAAAAGTGTTTGTAAGTTGCGAGTTTACTTCTCAAATTTTAAGAGAGAGGGCGTTCTTTTTTTATTTACTTATTTATTCCTTAAAAGGATAAAGGACACCTTCCTCTCAAGACGTCCTCTCCGAAGTCAAAAGGAATGCTTTTTTTTCTTTCTTTCTTTCTTCTTCCATTGGAAAGATCAGAAAACCATTCCACCAGTGTATCAAATTTTATACTCTATTGTTAGGGAATTTGTTTCTTTCCGCGGGGAAATATTTTGCTGTTTTCCCCATCTATGCGAAGAGCTTTTTTCCCCCTTTACTCCTCTATTTCGCGATCCCATTCTGTTAGAGAGGGTTTGCTTAAAATAGTGTTCGTGCGAATCAAAAGAGAGAAAAGGGGAAAAAAAGAGGGAAGAAAATATTGAAACATGATAAGATCGGAAATAAAATTCCTCATTTTATTGATTGCATCGCGTCCAGTCTATAAAAGGAAGAGGTAGAGTTACTGTGTTTCGTCCCAAAATAGATGGAAATTCGAAGAATTAATACTGTTTACAATAAGATATTTCTTTTTTACTTAAAAAAATTAAATATATTCGTCTCATGTATAATATATTATTTCTAAAATGTCAAGCTAATAAATATGTGGAAGGTATTATATTACTAGGAGCAAACATTAATTATCCACGTTGACTGAGAAGAATTTTTTTTCCTTTTAACAATTTACTGGTGGAAAGAATTATTTTTTGTGAAAGTTTTTAAAAATATTTTTAATGAGTTATTTCTTTCTGCCTCTTAAACTCGTATTTTTTTTATTTTTACTCAGGATTAAATATCATAAATAAATTCATGGAATCAAAATATGTGTATGTGTGTCGTGATTTTAATTAATTTATTTATTTTGTAAAGCCCTACACTTATAAAAAAAATACGCATGCATTTTTTTAATAATAATTATTATTTGGGCAGTGATTTTTTAAAGAAGAATATCAGACAAATATCAAGATTTACATGTATAAAGTTGATGGCATTTAACATTTTTAGAAAATAGTTCTGCTATTTAATACTTAAGAAGGTTTTAATAACTTCTTGAGATAGGAATGATTTAGAAGTTGTTGAAGTATTTTTTTTTAAGTGTTTAAAAACCCGATTTCTCAACTCCGCTTTACTTAATCTGTTGTGATCAGTCAAAAACGTGGCTTCACTCTTTAGTGAAATCTTTGAAAAGATTAGTAATGATTTTATTTAATTTTTTTTCTAACGTTGTCATTTGAAATTGCATGTGGGCTGTTGGCTCTTATATATAGACCTCGGTCAAGTGAAGAGGTCGACATCTGAACTAACACCTCATTCTTCAAACTTGCACACCACACCAACGGAAGGGAACCTTGAGATGACCGCGGTAACCTAGTGGCCAAGGTAACGAACTCTTGGCAGACATGTCATGAGTTCGAGTCTAGTGCCGCTGAAGAACCACCAAGCAGGGGAGCGAGGCACGTTAAATCTATTGAGACCTCAAACGTCCTCCCGTTGGTGTAGTGTGGTAGTTAGGAAAGGAGGGTCCCAGCTCAGATGTTCTCCTCGTCACTTGACCATTGTTCAAAATTACGAGATCCGTCGCCAAAAGCCCTCGAGTAGCTGAATAGTGCGATTTTAATATTCACTCACTCATTGGAGCATTGAGAGATTAGATATGCATTAGTCCCTCTACTTGGCGAATTCTTCGATGGCATTAGGACATGAACCATGATTTGATAACACCAAGACGAATTGAATGGCAGCTGAAAGCGTAAATAGCCAATAACCAATAAGTTATTATTCTTATTAAAATATTAAATGGATCGCGATTTATAAAAAAAAGACTTTGCAATTGTACTCTAGCACTGACTGAAAACAGTTCTAAGAAGAAATCATGGAATAACACGACTAGGTAAAAAGTACTCAAATTTTGTATTCATCCCTCCTCTCTTCGAATTCTCTCTCAAATACTCCTACAAAATAACAATTTTACAGGAATCAATGTCTTCTACAATTAATCTTAAAATCACAAGAGGTTAATTGAAATTTAATTGTAACATGTTCATGACTGCGATGGCTTATGGATGAGTCTTCTTCTGCTTATGATTAATCTATGTATTAAGTAAGTAGTTATGAAATAAGAAGCAAAATGTATTTTAATATTTTCAGTTGTAATTCACATGAAATCGCAACCTTTAAGAAACTGTGAAAATTGAGAAGCGGTCGTAAAATTTTAAAAAGTATAAGAAACTTCTAAATTGCATAAATAAATATTTTTAATTACTCTACGTAACGATTAAGTTATTCTTACTCTCAAAAGAACTTAACTGAACTATGTGTTTAAAGACTCGAGTATAAAAATTGAATTTAGTTAAGAATACCCTTTCAATATTCAATAGTTATAAAAAAAATAAAAATTTCTTTTTTTTTTTTTTTTTTTTTACATTTTATAAATGGAGACAAAAGGAAATACAATTTCTCTTTACTTTATATGAACAAACATTTAGGTTATATCAAAATATAAAACACATTCCTCGTATCCTATATTATGAGATAAATATTGTTTTGTGTTCCAATTAAGGAGATATTTTAACACAGGACAGGATATATTTATTGAGGGGTCAGTTGACAGAAAATATGTAACTTATACGTACAACACTAACCTATATTATTACGACAAAGTAATACAAGAAATTACAAAAACCGCTTAATGTATCAAAATATTTTTATGTCATTGAGGTAAAAATGTATTGCTGATGGTCCCGACATAGCTTTGTTTAAATAGATTTCCAACAAAGCAGATGTGTTGATATATTTTCCACTATAGGATATCCAACTTTAAAAGATCGTTCGAAATGCATGGAATATAGAAAATCTCAGCCATAAATTTTCCCTCAAGAAAAATAAATGTGAATTTATCGCGCATTTTTGAAAATATATACAGCTCCTTTCCTTTTCCATGTATATTCAATTCAATATTTTACGCACGATTATTCTTATAAAAAAATTACATTTTCTAAAAGCTTAAGGTAACTATCTACTACGCTCAGGGCCGTGATTTTGTAAAACCATATAAATGAATATTTTTGGATATTTTTCGTGTCGCTGGAATTAGAATATACATATGGCATTGATTTAAGAATATTATTACAATTGAAAATTATTTAAATGCAATCTTTTGGCAAAAAATGTAGAAAAAAAATGACCTACTTTCTAAACATTCTTCTTGTATGGAAAATACTTCTATATAAATAATATTTAACTATTTGTATAGCTAAGACTTCTTTTAAGGATTTTTGAAATACGTAATTTAGAAGTAGATTTTTTTCATATTTTAATATATCTGAGAGTAGAGAAATTCTGACAAAAAATACCATTTATCAGTTCAAATAGTCATAGCTCTGTAAATAATGTGCCTTTCAAAAACAATAGTTAAGACTCTCTATAGAAGTTTTAGCTATATATAGGCAGATTATTATTATTATTATTATTATAGATAAATTTTCCATTAAAGGAAAATATTTTGAAAATATGACATTCTTTTGCAAAATATCAAAAATATTATTGGTATTAAATATAAAAAATTGTTCATTTATACGCTCTTACAAAATCACAATTCCGAACGTAGACACCTTAACAAAAGCACCATCCCCCCTAGAAAATAGAAAATGTGTCCTTAAACTTTATACTGTACGCACATCCTCTTCAAACGTATTATATTTTTTCAATTGTAAAATAGGAGACCGTATTATTAGAAGCTAACAATATTACTCCTGCTTTGTCCTATACACAATACAAAATTACTGTTTAAATCATTAGCTTTTAAATAGAGTCCCTGTTAAAGAGATAAAAAATTAATTCGCAGGTAATAATTCCCTCCGAAACAAAGCCCCCTACAAAGGCAAATCTCAAACAATCGACAATAACTACGTCAATATCTAAATGTCATAGGTAAAGCTTCTAGCTAATGAAGCGCATATGAAGGGAGATTGGGGAATATCTAATTGACGAAGTACTAACAAACCGAATGCGAAAATTGCTCCAGTTGTAAACAAGCGAGTTTATAAACATTGTTCAAGAAGCTGTCCAAAGCGAATATGTAAATTTCATTTCATCTACGGATTCCCATCAGCGAAACATACAGCGAAATGGATCAATTCCCATTGCTACTATTGTATCAACAGAAAAGATGGGGAATTATAACAATTTACCGTTGTGTTTTCTACCTTTTCCTTCATTCAATAAACACAAAACGGGGCTTTTCGAAATGAATGGATTAAAACAATAAGTCCCATTAAAACTCCGTCACTCTTCTCTCATTATAATAGATCTTTTATTCCGGTCTTTAAATTGACACACGCTCCGATGTTCTCTGCTATTGTTTTGGAATTATAAAAGATACTTCGATAAAAATTACAAATACGTATTCTTTCAAAATGAAACTTGAATAAAAATCACAACACCACGTAATTCAATAACGTTTTCAAAAAAGGCATTGTGAAAAGTTATTTTGTAATAATCTGTGACATTTAAATGCCGAAATCATGAGATTTGATAATGCCATAATCATTATCAACAGCAATCTAGATAATTGAAACATGTTTGCTTTAATCCCTAAATCATTTTCGTAATTGCAGTAAAAGGCAAATTATTCAGAAAGGTTGTTGTATTTTACGATGCATAAAAGAGATATTTGTAAAATTTAAATGAGCGTAGATAACAGAGAGATATACATTTTGGAACATTCGAATGTTCGATAAAATCTCATTTTGTAATTAGCTTGTATTTTATTTCGTACATTTTCAGGCTTCGTTTTAAACAATATTACTTGGTTAACTTTTAATGTTACAAAATTATAATTTTAGTTGTATTAAACAAAACTGCATCAAATTATTCATATGTTTTGTCTCATTTTACAAAGTATTATTTTACATGAAACTTTTTTTGCACTGTATCTGAAAATGTTGGATATTAATTGATATAAGGACGTATTATACCTTCGAATATTTCCGTTAAATCAATAAACATCGCCAAATGACGCGATATGTAGCAAATAGTTACAAACAATTCTCACGTATGTTAATACATTATTATCTTGTTATCGTATACTCGAATATAATAACCCTTTTTTTATTGGTTGCATTGTTCTAGCGCATGCTTAAACACAATAAACTCATTACCTATGATGGAAA
This sequence comes from Trichonephila inaurata madagascariensis, assembly GCA_019973955.1. NCBI lineage: Eukaryota > Metazoa > Arthropoda > Arachnida > Araneae > Nephilidae > Trichonephila > Trichonephila inaurata. The sequence continues at coordinate 24,236 of BMAV01026039.1, read as the reverse complement.
ATAATAACATTGCCTATAATTTGTAATATTCTTTAATTTTTTTTTGTGGAGAATGATTAGAATTTCTATTTTCTAAAATGCAAGTGTGAGAGATATTTTGAGTTTTAGCAAAATGGCGGAACAAATAGCATCGCGAATCTGCAAGACAGCATTTAGATTCGTGCTTTAGAAATTTATGCAATGCTGTCTACATAAAGTCTCACTTGTAGCGATTTTGAATGGAGTTACAGTGCTTTGGCCACCTGAATAATTTTTGGCTGTTATTAGATCTTTAGAGGTTTTTTTCCCAAGTGAATGTGTTTCAGAGTTCGGCGGACAGCTGTTGGTGACGGAGAGGAGGATGACCCATGGTGAGCTTGAGTGATGCTTGGGAGCAGTGTTATTTGAACTGGCCACCTTCGAGTCCAAAGTGCACGCCTTAGACGGCTGGGACAAAAGGAACTCCTATCAGGCCACTCTCTAAGGGCTTTTTATTCTTGTATTTTGTTGTTTGCTGCTTGCAGAAGGAGACTCCACTGCATACCCCCTTCCTAGAGAAGAAATTTGTTATCTCTGTTTGACTTTCTGAACGATACTGAGAACATGCTGATTTTCCAGCCAATTACTGCAATTGTTATACATCTGCAGTAGATTTGAGTGTCATTGGAACTATTTTCCGTTGACGTTGCGGGCAATCTTTTGTTGAAATGGTGGGTCTAGTTGACACGCGTGCCGTTTCCGTTTTGAATCACTAGTCATGAGTTTTTGAGAATGTCTTAGACTCCTTGTGGAATGAATGCATACTCAGCCAGTATCGTTAAGTTGTGCTGCGTTCTAGTGCTTAACTCTGGGTCACCATTTCAGTGACAGGCTGTTGGTGATGTAGGGGGAAAGACTCATGATGACCTTGAGTGCTGCTTGGGTGCGGTGTTATTTGAACTGCCACCTTCGGGTCCAAAGTGCACGCCTTAGACGACTGAGACGAAAGGAATTCCTATCGGGCCACTCTCTAAGGGCTTTTTATTCTTGTCTTTTGTTATTTGCTGCTTGCAGAAGGAGTTCCCACTGTAAGAGAGAGTATTTAATTCTTCTAAATCTTCAGTAATTTATCTACCGATGGGCTAATATGGTAACAGCATGCACGGGAATTTATTTTTGTACATGTGTGGAAGCGAGGGCAGCATTTAGTGACTGTTTTTTTTTTTTTTTTTTATTTGGCGATGTTCTTCGATTTTGAGTAATTGCTCGACGACATAATGCATAATTACCATCACAATTTCAATACTAATCTATCATTTTTAAAGTAAATAAGTACAAAAAGCTAAACACAGAAAGGAGAGAGTTAAAATATTAAGGACAATGAATTTATTTTTCATGTGTGATGTCAATAATTTAAATTGAATATCCCGCCTTATTACAAACAACTAGAAGCTTACCTTTTCGAGAGTATCTTCGAGTAAAGTTAAGGAATGTCACTCAAACTGAGAAAAAATGTTTCCAGATACAAGAATATTTCAACATTAATATCATATTCGGGTTTCTTTGTCCTATAAAGAAACATATATTAATATTTTATTATATTTTCCATATTTATCTGAAACAATTTATGTTCTTTTCCTAGTATATAAAATACAATCCACATTTCGCTTTTTATTCTGTTACTGGATACATCGTCTTCGAATGTAAATAGGATCTACAAAAATAACAAACAGGTTTTTTCGTTGTAAATTGCCATTTATTCTGGAATTTCCTAATGTAGAGCGTTGAACGTTAAAGATTAAACCAAGTATGGTGGATACGGAGTTGGTTTCGATGAATATCTCTTTAGCGTAAAAATTATTGATTATTTTATGTGTTAGGTTTCTTAAGTACAACAAATATCAAAACCAAAAATTAAGGGAAAATAACATGAACAGTTTTTCATAGCGACCAGATTTGTTTCTCACTTGGCCTGTACTGAAGTTAAATGGCTGATAGGATGTGTTTCTTCTGCTTGGGACAGTCAGTTACAGTTATGACAAGAGCTGTTATACTAGTAATCACAGTATATTTTTATCTGCTTGGAAGCAAATAACACACACACGTATATAGCAAATAACACGAAGCATATAACACACACGTACGGTAGCACAGATTCAAAAATTACAGCAAATATTAATCATAACATTTAAATCCGTAATCACAATTTTGCATGAGGTAAATGAATTGAAAAATCTGTCAAATGTTTAACTCCAATATTGTTTCCCTGCATCGTCCTTGTATAGACTGGAAAGCAAAGCTTAGGAGCTTCTGAAGTTTTCTCGTCAAATAATCAATCTAAAGTCTTCTGGATTTTTGTAGAAATCTCTATATTTGTAGCTAAATTTGGCAATATTAGCAACCATATTTGTCACCAAGATCATTTTTACTCAGTAAAACTATTTAAGACAGTGCTTCTCAAACTGTGGGGTGAGACAACCCTAGGAGGGGGCGGGATCATATTAAAAAGTCGAAAACAAAAGATTATTTTAAAAAATAATCTTTTAAACAAAACAAATAATCTTTTAAACAAAAGTAAACAAACAAATTACATTCTGACATAATAAAACTTTAAAAAAAAACCATTTACAATGATATAATACACTTATTAATGTATCAGTACTGTGTACAATGTGTTTTATAAAATTAATTTAACAACAGTAAGTTAATAACAAGTTTAATAATTACCAGTGACCCCAAGGATTTGTCATACATACACGTAAAATTATATGCCAAAATTAACCCTTGTCTAGATCATTTGTATGGTTTGTAATTAACTCTTTAACTACCGATTAAATGTTACGCGATTCGCTCTCCAATGCCACCATTTGGAATGTATGCAAGTGTATGTGGTATATTGCGGAGGGGGGGGGGAGAGAAAGGAAATAAATAAGAAAATCCTTCGCAAACACTGTCAAGGACCTTTTATTCTATTCCAAAGTCTGCGGAATATTTTTTGTGGATAGTAGTGAGCAGAAAAGATCGTATTTCGGAAAGATGTATATATACGTCCGGGACAATTTACGCACTGGCTGAGCGAGACGTTTATATGCTGCCATTAGGAAATAAAAAATCGTATTGCGCTTTAGCGTTAGGTCCGTATTATATCAAATTTTAAAACATTTTATTGTATGGAAGGGGCGCAATGAAAAAAATTATTGAATATTGAATCGCAACTATTGAAAGTTAAAAACCTAATTTAAGAATAATTAATTTTTCTACAAATGATTTTTCTGCCTCAATAGCTTTTAAAAAAAGTAAACAAAATGAAAGCTTTTTTGGGAAAAAAAATTGCAAGTTATATGGGTTTTTTTTTTTCATTCTGCGGGTTAAAAAAAGTTTCATTTTATCTATTTTTTTTTTAAAAAAAAAAAAATTATTACTGTGTATTAAATGAAACATGTTAAAACCACCGATTGGGTTTTAAAAAAGGGAATTTTGGAGAAAAAAAGTTTTCTAGTTTTGTTCAATGTTTGATAACTAAAACACACCAAAACACCCGGTTTTTATTCGTTGATTATCAAAATCTTTTTTTCCCACATTATAATGGGGCTTTTAAAAAAACCGTGTAATAAGTAATCGAAAACGTTATATCATTGCGCGTTATATTTTAAGCAGAAAAATGACTTTACAATTGTAATGAATATTGTGTTTTATTGAGATATTCAGTTGAATATCGTAGCTTACTACTTTCCCAAAGGGGGAATAAATTAGTTATTATATACAAGAGGGTTTTTAACATATGGGACAAGACCTGTGATTGATGCCCAACCCTTTAAAAATTTCAAAACCGTATAATTATAACATAATCGATTCAACTATATGACCTACAGAACTATAGTGCTATACAGTTGTATTTTATGTTATATAACTATATGTTCCATGCCAATACATTAACTATTAGAGAATTCCGCACTTCAAAGCACTACTTGATATGTCTGCTCATATGTAATTACGTACTACTGTTTTGTATAAAAAATCTTATTAATTTTAAATTAAATTCATACAACGAAGTTGTGTTGATAAATCCCCGTTCAATGATGCACAATATCCTATGTCTTTAAAACTAATTCAAAAGACGAGGTCGAGCTGCATTTTAAATTTTCGTAGTCATGTGAGATTCAAGATTAAAAAAACAACTTTATATTAAAATTTATACCAGTTCCCGTTGTACTAGCGATTATCTTTGTATTTATGAGACTGAACACCCCACCTAAGGATTATTACACCAATCAGGCTCTGCCTAGTTGAAATGAATTACCCCCTTAATAAATATTTACAAGGGAGTCGAGAGTTGTGTAATTTTAATACTTACAGCCGCTTGCAGACTTAAAATGTATGACTGTAGATACCACATCCCAAAAATGTATGGCAAATATGTATGTGTTGCAATCTGGTGGATCTTTTTCATTCTGGGAATCAACACACACGCAGCAATATACAAGATATATTATTTTTAAGCATATACCATGTATACATATATAAATATTTAATAGTACGTGCATGTTTATATCTTAATTCGAGTCAATTCATCACATGAAAGTATTTTTTAAAAGGCTAAATGATTATTCTATGGGAAAGTTTCCGGTTAATTTTTCATCGTGGTAGCCGAATGGTTATGGCCGTGAACCCCGTGGACTGCATTGCTTTTGTCGTGTCAGGAATTCTGGTGCACTAAAGACAGAAGAGCTGTTACTCCTGAGATGGATCTATAGGGTTTTCCAATTAATCCTCTTTTGGGGAAAACTGTGGGCTATCCATTCGTGTTATTCACAACCAACCCTTCGGAAAAGGGAAAAGAGAATCGTGATATTTAAATTAACTTACTATATATAGTCGAGGTTTTCTATCTTGAGAGAGAGAGTAGGAGAGAAGGTATACTCGGTCAGGTGAGATTGCTACTGAAGGTATAATATGAATTATAGTGATTTGACTCTTATTAAGAGGAAACTTTAAAGTGACGATTTTCCCTAGAATTGTTTCAATATTAGATTAAATCGGATGATAGATTTGATCCTTTATTAAGGTAAGGATATCAAGTTTGATAGTTTCCCCTAATCGTAAGCATTTTACCGTCGTTGCCCCTCCCCGCGGTTAACATTGAGACATTATCTTACATTATTAGTTGAAATTGTGTCTGTTCTTTTGTGTGGTAAATAAATAGATTAATTGGATCATGAGGAGTGTTTCTTCCCTTCCCCACACAATCTAGGTGCCCGAGAGAGAGGTCCTAGCCTCTCACATCCTTAGCCCTGTCAAGGCTCACAGTTCTTAATTGGTGCCAAAGGTAGGAGGGTGATTGGGTGAATAAATATTAACATCGCCCTAATCAGCTAAATGACAGCTTTGGCGATGGGCCTTGTCATTTTGAACCATGGTCATAAAGGTAGAAGGGGAACGTCAACTCGGGTATCGTCATCGATATCTGACCGTGGGTCAAAATTATGAGGTCCGGGACTCAAATAGCCTTGTACAGCTTCAAAGTGAAACGTTAATAGCAATTGTTCGATGCACCTTATCTATTTCTACCTGACTCAAGTGTCATTAATCCGCGATGTCAATGAGTTTTTTAAATTTTTTAAACCGCCATCAGATGAGGATCGGTACTTGAGCTAGTACCATAATTTCTCCATCCATTCCAACCAACATGAGGACTTTGAACTTCGATATATTTAACGTGCTCTATAACATTTTTGAAGTCACGGATCAGTAATTCATACTTTAAATACCACGGACCACTAAGGGGATTTTTAAATGTAAAATATATTTATAAAAAAATTTTGATCTAAGAACACATAAAATGTATTTAATTAATAAAATGAAACTATTAATTGTAACTAAATTATATGAAAGCTTTATTAATAAAACCATAGTAAAATAAAAAACTGTAAAACAAAGCAACTAAAAAAAGGTTTAAGATATCAAAGTTTTAGCATTATACATTCCCATTGCGCGGGTGGATGTTCCTGCTTACTTGAAATAAGATTATGGATATTTGGATCCAATTTTGTTACTGCAAGACGAACTGCATTTATTTCAAGCTGAGATCGGTACCATGTTTTGATGGCTGTGACATGAAAATGCCTTTTCACATAAATAAGTTGTGGAGAATTGAATCAGAATTTCACCCCCTGTTACTAAGAAAAAGGATTCACTATTCATGGAAAGCCAAAAATGAGATCTTGATAAGGGGGAGATGGAAATTTAAATTTGAGAGTTTCGCGGACGATAGGTCGATGAGGCTTTCTTTGAAGGATGCTTAAATTATGATCCGGAATTTTCGCTGAAAACGGATCTATTATCCACATATTACCATGTCTGGGATCTTCATTCTTTTTGGGTAAAAACAAAAGATTCTGTAAGGGATTACAAGTGCTTTTTAACTAGGGTTACTACTTGCTGCATCTTAAAACATAACTAAACGGGGTGAGTAAGTATTTTCCACACATTTTTCTGGGGACCACCGAAATGTTCTCACGGCCCACCACTTTGGCGACATCTGCTCTATAAGACAGGTTGATTTTTTAGTAAATGTAAATTTAAACTAATACAATCGACGGTAGACCTTGTAATTTTGAACCAGACAATTGATAAGCTTCAATAGAATCAGGATTCAAATCATGCTGCTTGACTGAAATCTCTTTGGTCGGACGCTCGCAGCTATGAACACTTTGTTATTGCGGGTCCTACAAGGGTTGGAGAGAACCACACGCAAACTGTAATTTAACTTAAAAGGTTTAATTTTAACTTTTAGTTGTAGTTAATGAACTCATTTACTCATTTTAAATAATTAATCAAGTAAAGTTGACTGTTTGTCAAGTATAATTTTTAGGGAAATAAGCCAGAAACATATAATTTGTTCTATGTATGCTATCGCCACACGTTTAACTAAACAGTAAAACTAGCTTTCTTGTTCAAATTTTCAATCATTAATAAAACACTTTTTATTCATCCATTCTAGTTCAAACACATTTTTTAAAACTTGTATTGGTTGACACTTGGTGTTAATACAATTTTTTTCAAATATTAGTTCAATGTTTAATGAATAATTAGTAGCGTGTTGGAATTCTAATCCAAAGGTCGTGGGTTCGAATGCCACCTACAATGGCCTAATTTCTGAGAATGTGATTTCTTTTTACTATAATATTTTATTGGAACAATTAAAGTTAATTAATGAACAAATAGTAACAACAAAAATAATGGTTCAAAACTATATAAAAAAAAGAAAATGAAAAATTGCAAGGAAAATATTTTTCTATTTTACCACTAAATATTGAGATTGCGTTATATGTATATACATATTTATATTAATTGTAATTATTTAATTAAGAGTAACTAAAATAATTTTTTTGTTTTGATCTAAGTAGGGATTCACTTAGGGTATGTGACTACCCAAAATTCGCCGGTTTGATGAAAACTTGCGAAATTCCTTTTATGGTTTTATTTTATAACCCATACATTTAAGATTCCAAAAACACTCTATTTTTGTTTCTACGATATTTAGAAGCAAAGTTATAGCATGATTAATAAACAGGAAATTGAGTTTACAAAACCGGAAGTAGATCCCTTCACAAAATATTTTTAAGCTATTGAATTGAAATTTTCAGAACATGTTTTATTTAGTTCTATCTCTGTGCTATGAATGAAAATCTAATCTTTGTGTATGTAATTATGTACTTTTTTTTTTGAAAAAAAAAATCTTTATTTTTTTAAAAAAATCGTGCTTTTACATAAAATTTAGCATATTTAAAAAGAACTTTTAAAAGTTTTACACATCTTTTAAATCCTAACACATATAAAGATGTTATTCATGAACTGTGTAAATATTATTTAAATACATTTATTAGAATTTTGTGTAACGGCAATTTTTTTCATCAAAATTTCACTAAAAACGACAATTGCTATAGTCTATAAAACTCTCCAGAAAACAGCAAAAGGTTAAAAAAAAGTCCGAATTAGTTAAACATGAAGAGCTAAAGAGATCTTGACCTATAAATATGCAATTCGTAGAAAATTTTTTATACTCTATTAAAATCTTTAAATGCATTTTCTGAGAAACTATGTTTTTCAATTTTTTTCTTCACGGCAAAGTTCACTACAGAATTTCTTTTTAACATATTGAATTGGAATTTTCAGAAAAAGTTTTACTTAAGGTATCCGACTACGTTCGGAACCGTGATTTTGAAAAAGTGCATAAATGGATAATTTTCATGATATTTAGTGTCACTTAGATTAGAATACATGTATACAATTTTTTAAGGACATTTTGACAAGAAAAATTATTTAAATGCAATATTTTGACAAAAAATTAATTTTTAGAATAATTTTTTCAAAATGTTTTTCTTTTGTAAAAAAATGCTTCTATTATAATAATATTTTGCCTGTATATAGCTCAGATTTTTTACAGAGGCTCAACTAGAATTTTTGAAATATATAACTTAGAAGTGGGTTTATCCAATTTTACGACAACAGGGGGGAGCAATTTAATGAAAAAAAACGCATAATTATTTCAATTATTTGTAACCTAAAAAATAACGTAAATTTTTTCCAAAAATCATAGTTGAGCCTCTGTAAAGAGGTCTGAACTATATACAGGCAAAATATTATTATAATCGAAGCTTTTTTCACAAAAACGAGAAACATTTTGAAAAAAAGATTATTCTAAGTTAATTTTTTGCCAAAATATTATGTTTAAATAATTTTTTTTTCTCAAAATGTCCTTAAAGCAATTTTATACATGTAATCTAATCTAAGTGATACTAAATATCATGAAAATTATCCATTTATGCGTTTTTTTAAAATCACGGTTGCGAACGTAATCGGATACCTTAAATTTATCTCTAGTATAGACTATAATCTAATCTCTGCGTATATATTTATGCATTTTATTACACTTTTTGTGAAAAAATAACATTAGTTGTTTTGTAAAAATTGAGTTCTTGCATAAAAAATGACATATTTGAAAAACTTTCAAAAGTATTAAAATTTGTGTAGCTCTTAACACAGATAATGATGTTATTTATGTACTGTATATATATATATAAATATTATTCAAATATATTAATTAGAATTTTCAATATAAGGTTTACAGTAATGTCAATTTTTCACTAAAATTTCACTCAAAATTCCCAATTTATCCAAAATTATTTTTAATTTTGTGAAAATTGTACATGAATTCCTAGCTTTATCCTTCATTTCAAATAAAAATGTTTATTTAGTTTAAAATATATATATTTCAAAAAAAGTGCGTCGTAGGACGTCACATACCTTAAAAAAATGTGACGTGTGAAACCGTCTAGAATAAAAATCTTGTCCATCTTTCCCATTCAAAGTAGACAACCCTTTACTTTAACAGTGATATTACCTCGATCCCCGACCTTGCCTGACACCTTATTTGCGAACAATAAAAAGAAATCCCGCTATGAAAGCCAACCTCTCTTAAAACCCACTGCATGCCGGCAATGAAAACTTTTTCCATCCTGGGGGCTCGGCGATGCAGAAAGTAATGCTTTCGGCCTTAGGGGTATCCAGCAAAGCACTTACTCCTTATCGGCTCTTAATGATGATGGCAAAAATGTGTGCCACCCCCCACACTCGCTGCATTATTTACGGATGGCAACATTAAGTGCAAAGTCGTACCCCTCTGCGTGGGGACTGATGGTGAGGGCGAGGGTGGGCACTTGACCTTCTTAGTTGAAAAAAAAGGACGTTTGACCTTCTCAGCCGCGGCAGGGAATAAACAAACAGCAGATGAATCAGAGCGGGGGTGAATTAAGAAAACCTGCACAGAAAAGAAAAATAATAGATGCCTTTCTCTTTGAAAGAAAAAAGGGAAAAATTATCTAAATAACAACACGGGAACATGTTTCTTGTGTGTGTTACTGATAAGGGTGTGTAGTAGATAAACCCCGTAGGTTAATAAAAAAACAAAAAATCAATAGCTGTTTATTCTTCACCATTCGGTAATCGCATATATGCAAAATATAATCATAAGAACTCACAAAACATAACATCATGAAAGTATTGAAAAACTCATGTACACCCCCCAGACGGAATAGTACAGGGATGGAGAACCATTGGCCCTCGTACCATTGATGGTACGCGGCACAATATTTTGGGCACGCCACCGATCAAAACGGTTTGCATTTTAATTCAAAATAACAAAGTTCAATATGAAATATTACGAACAAATGCGAGTGATAGGTCACAGTTTTTAGCGAGATCATTTAATAAACTGAACTTGTCCCCATTCGATTGGTTGGAAATTGAAAATTTTGAAATGCAACTGATTGATTTCCAGTCTAGTTCAATATGGATTCAAAAAATTGTTGAAAAAAGGAGAAAGTTGGAACTGATTGAAACAGAAATATTAACAAGCAATTTAAGTCAAAATGCTAGTGATGAAATTTTGGAAACATGGAATTCGATTCCACACGCATTTAACAGTTTGAAGAAGCTGGACCATGCTTTTTTAACCATATTTTCATCTACCTACGCCTGTGAGTCATTTTTTTCAGAGATGAATAACATTAAAGATTCGCCTAGAAACCGTTTTGGCAAATGACACCACTGCAGCATTTTCATTCTGCTAAAAGTAATATCTCGCAACCCTTATATCAGTTATTTTTCATCTAATCTGCATATTAATGATACTTGAATTTGAGTTACACATATAACTAAAACGTTTGCTACTATAAAGTACAAAATGTAGTTTTTCGTAGTAAATAAAGAGTTGAGTTGTTAGTATTTAGTCTTATTATTTTCCCAATAATCACGAGTCAGAATTTTTTGGCGGCACGTCTATGCCTCATTAAATATTTCTTTAAGAAAAATGGCACGTTAATTCATAAAGGTTCGCCGCCCCTGGTATAGTGCAGAGGTGAGGAACTTTTTTACCATTAGAGGCCATGTGTTAGATTAAGTAGTAATAAAGAAGGCCGCATAGGTTGATGTACCTACAAATGTGACTTACTTTAAATTATTATAGATTTTGTATAGATTTAATAATTTTGTGAATTATATATATGTAGAAATATTATTTTTTAAAAAATTAAACCCTTATTTATTTATTATTTGACAAAAAATTACAGCATAAAATATTTTTTTTCCTTTCATAAAGGGTAAAAATTGTTATAACATTATCTTTGTTTTTTTTTCTATACAGTTATTAAATTCATAGATAGCTGTAACTTTCCATATTATACCTTTTGGTATTTTTATTTATGCAAAATATATATATATGCTTCTAACTTGAAGCCTTAATGGATCATCTAAATAAGCATGTCTGGTAGTGTTGCCATCTGCACTAGGTGACGTTCTAACATTTGAAATATAGAATTGGCTACCCCAGAGCAGTCATCGAAACATACATTCATGCCTCTGTATTTAATTCCAAAATTTTCAAACTGTTGTAATCTAAAATGAAATGTCAATTAATACAAGTGTAGTTTTTATGAAAGCCGTGGGGTTTCCCACCCTCTGGTATAGTGGTTAGAGGCGTTGACTGTTGTATTGGGGGGACTGGGTTCGAATCTCGAAGACGGCATCGTTTGAGCCGTGTTGTACAGAGACACTACATTTTCGTCGAAGAAAGCCCTTTTCGAAAGATTCTCGAGGGGGTAGAACCCCCTTGATTATCCCTTGGGGTGCTCTAATTCAAAATTGGTCGGGAATGGAAAAAAAAGTACTCCATTGCATGGTGCAGTCAAGAAAAACATAATCAGCCCCTTGTCAGGTAAAATTTCGTGGGGCCTGATCTGATATGGGCGTCGCGTAGCACAGTGCTTCTCAAACTTTCAATACTGGCCCCCTTTTTTCAATAAAATTTTTATCGCCCCCCCTTATACATTAATAAATTACTGAATGCAATAATAATGCACTTTTATGCAAAAGCTAAAACACGTCTTAATTATAAACCGTACAAATTAATAAAATAAGTATTAAATTTTGTATATGTTACTTTTTAAAAAAAAAAATTTAAAAAGGATAATTATTATGTTATTTTTCCCTTTTTTAATTTTTTAAATTTGGGAAAATATTGCAAAAAGGGTGGCTCAGGGGAAAACAAAATATAGATATCAGCTAAATATAAAAAAAAACTCAGTGGGTCAATTTCTAAAAACTTTTAAAAACTTTTTTCTGTCAAGACAAACCCATGGAAGTCGCTAATACTTATTAAACTTGTTCTTTAAATTTAGTATTAATAAGATAAGTATTAAATTTTTTTTTTTTATATGTTAATCTTAAGTAATATATATTTTAAGTAAATTATATACTTTTTAAATAAAAAGGGTTTAAATTTTTTTATTTTTCTTTCTCTAATATTTTAAAATTTAAACAGATTGAGAAATAATATTTAATTAAAGATTTATTTCCTTTAAATCATTTCTAAAAGTACAAATGTCATTAAAAATAGCCTAATCTATGTTGCTCTTTTTCATATCCATTTCATATGGCATTCTCGCAATTCATGTGAGTCTAGGCAACCTAACAGACGTCTGCAAAAAACATGTAAAAAAACTGTACCTCGTACAATTTATGTCTTGGCTGAATGATTAGCTACCAATTTTCTTGAATGTACATTTCATAATTCACGGGATTAAAAATTTACGGCGGGGGTTATAACAAAAAACATAGATATATTTTAAATCACAGCGAGATTGACGATAATAAAGCATCAACAATACATAGACGAGGGCAAATTGATGTAAGTTATAAATGGGTTAGGGATCCATTTCAAAATAAATCATAGATTTCAATCCAACTTCATGGGATTTTACATCCAATGACGAAATTAAAGGGCAATTTTGTAATAAATCAGTCTTTGAATTTTAATAGAGGTGGATGCTGAATTTTCTGCACTGAAAACAAAAGCATTTCGTATACTATTACCATTTTAACATCAACCTTTTTGGGGAACCGGATTTTCTGCGATGGCTACTTTGAAGACAAAATATAGATCTGAGCTAAATATCAAAAATAACTCAGGGGTGTCAATTTCTAATTTTAGCCTTCCTTTTTAAAAAATTTTCTCTGCAAAACAAGCCCATGGAAGTCACCGATAATTATTAAACTTGTTCTTATACTGGCTGAAGTACCCACCTTAACACGAGTTTATTTTTAAAAATGATAATATATTATTCTTGATATAATAGCTTAATTGTAAGGAGAGTAAAACCGACATGACAATGTATACAAAATGTAAAATGATTTATTGAAATGAATACTCATATTATAAACGGTTTTGAATGAACTGTAATTTTAAGCCTCGCAGAATTAGCATTTAGAATAAATTGTTAAGTAATAAAAAAGAATATAAAATTTAATGAATAACAATTGTGTTATTTTTTAATATTTAAAGAGAAACCCCGGGGATCAGGTTGCACTCGATACTAACGTTAATGGTCGCGAGGAATGAAGCACCCCATTCTTTTATATTTTCAATATACAAGATAAAAATCACAATTTCAGAGAATAATTTAACTAAGAGAAAATATACTTACCTATTTCAAGGATTTTTCTATTTGTCTTTCATAATTTGAGAAAATATCCAATAAAACAACTAAATTGTTCCAAATGTGCGTGACCTTAATAAATGACACAAATCACAGACACTTTTTGCTAACATTACAGGTAAGTTATTTGCAAGCAAAACTGTCACATTTTGTTCATGTTATTGTAATTTTAATGTCCTTTGATGATCGACAAATATCCTGTTGAACTTTTCTTGCTTGTGTCTTTTTGACAGGGTAAAGTGCATTTTGCGGTACACTTATGGCTTCATATTTTCTTGATAAAGTTCTTAATGTAGCTATTGAAAATTTTCCTTTCGTTTCATGTTTATTGATTGCTTTTCTCAAATTTACTTTCGCTAACAGGATTAATATGCATTATTTCAACAAATGTTTCCCTTCTTTGATCAGCTTCAATTTCCTTTCAGAGAGATCACAGATGCCCAATTCTTTATTTTTTATATTCTGCTCATTTACATTTATAAACCATAATCAGTCGTACAACATCACAATTAAAACCACTAAGTTATTCATAGGGAAAAATGCAGCATGTTCAAGAAAATATTTTTGAAAAATAGTGGTCGTGACGGGAACTCGGTCTAAACAAGTACCTTAAGATTCTAAAAAAACGTTTGCCACTCTCAAAAAAAGGAGATATGTTATAAATTCATTTTAGCTCCCATTAAGACTGTTCATATTAGAGGATTCTCTGTCAAGGTCATTGGAACAAATAAACAGTTTTCCCAGAATTAACGATTTTGTATTATATGTTCAGTATACTCAAAAAAAATAAATCTTGGTCAATTAATCCTTCAAAGTGCCTCCAATATGCTTATCCATGTATCATAAAACTCTTTTTTACATTGTGAAAAAACGCAAACAGAATTATATAATTTACACAACTTCCAAAAAAAAGAGATGCAGGTAACCATACCAGAAAAGTTTGAAAGCCAGCAAAAGTAATATTTTAGATTAAAAGAAACGTAATAAAAATCTCTCATCGTAGGATTACAGAAAAAGCACACAAAAATTTTTTTTTTATTTAGTTATAGGATCAAAGATAGCTAATGAGCGTTCAAAGTAGAATCTTTTATTTTTGATGTGACCTTTTTTCACCAGATGATACATATAAATCATATCAATGTAAATCTGTATTTTTATTATATCAGAGATATTTTGTTTGTTTTTCATTCCAGTAAATTAATTTTTTAACCCTTTTTATTTTCGATATGCTCGGGGTTCAGGGGCGCCCCACAGTTTGAGAAACACTGGCGTAGCATCAAAAACAACAACATTTAAAATTCATCTTCAAGCATATAACTTGTAGTTAATGGAACAAAGTATCCGTAAAATTAGTTTTCTCAAGTGGCTCCGTAATACATCTCCTAAATATGATGCTCAAAACTTCCAACTTTAACGATTAAAACTTTAACTGTGGAACAATATATTCCATAGTATAAAGGTGAAAAGTCTGACGCATTTTACTGGTCTAATTGTTTAATGAGTTTTCCTTAATCACTTTCCTTTCAACTGACTTCATAATGAGTCTGGGATTATTTTCTTTAGTGCGATACTCTGAAGTTATGTCTTTAACTCGGAAATTAAATAAAGAATGATGAATCACAAAATATCACAGTCGAATGCCTGATAGCTCTTATCAGACCCATTGCTTAATCAATTTCACGTAATCAGTTGTCTCAGGGGCTTAGGAATCAAACCCGAAATCTCTTTCCTCAATGTGAGGCTCTACGTGGCCTTTGTGATCCAACCAGCTATAAGTTTCCTCAATGTGATACTCTGATGTTATTTGAGATATTAGCTTCTATATAGAAACTTATACCACATACATAAACCTTATAAATCAACTATACATGGAAGGCGTATAGGAACCTTATAAATGAGCCATATATGCGAGCCGTATAGGAGCCTTATATATGTAACTTATAAAGGAACCATATATGTGAGCCGTATAGGAACCTTATATATGAACCATATATGAGAACCATGTTTATATACTTACATAGAAACTTAATTCATAATCAATCGCCTCACGTGGCCGAGAAATCCAAAACAGGATCTCTATCCTCAGTGGGACGCTCTGAGAGGCCTTTGATCAAACCAGTAATCAGTTTCCTCAATATGATGCTCAGATACTATTAATGAGATACACTGAAGTGCCACTGAATTAGGGATACCTACTTAGTAACGAGTTGGGCCTCTTCTGGCCTTGATAACCGCTATCACACGACGAAGCTTAGATTCAACAATTTTCTTGAAACGTTCCACGAGATTGGCTTGCCAAATTTTAGCTAAAGCTGCCTATAATTCAGTAAGGCTCGTTGGAGCTGTGTGATGACCTTTCACGCCTAGTTCCTATACATCCCAAAAATGCTCAATGGATTTCAGTATGGACTTTTAGGTGGTTAGTTTATAACAGAAAAGTCAGAGGAATGCTCATCCAACCAGCGATTAGCCCACTGGGACCTGTGAGAGGTGCAGTTGTCTTGCTGGAAAACTCCATTACCGTGTGGATAACAGAACAGCATAAATGGATGGAGGTGATCACCCAGCGACTCTACGTACCGAATTGCACTGAGGGAGGTTGGTACACGCACCAAAGAACCCAAACAGTGTCACGAGAAAACACCCCAGACCATAATTGAGCCACCATGATCTTGTGCAGTTCCAACCTAGCATGCAGGATCCATGGCTTCATGAGCCTGACGCCCTATTCTCAGCCTGCGGTGGATTAAAGTAGTCGGAATCGAGACTAGTTACTCCATGCTATATTTTTTTTAGTTCTGTATACTTCAGTCTCTGTACTCTCTTGCCCAGGTAAGATGTGCAGCCCGATGTCAAGCATTGAGCAATGGTATTCTCGTAGGTCGACGGCTCCCGAAATCCATACGGTGAATCGGCGTTACACAGTCCGTTTACTGACTATACAACTGGCACCGTCATTCAACTGGATGGTAATTTGAGCTAATGTTTGGCTTCGCTGCTTATATACGTACAATTCGTCTGAGCTGTCTCTCACCACGCACTATTAAGGCTAATTGTCCCCGATCGCTAGTTTTTTGTCCACCATCCATGTATTCTTGGTATACTCTTGACACTGTCCACCTAGGAAATCCTAACTGTGACGATTTCCGAAATTGATTGACCGATGCTTCGCGCACCTACGATTTGTTCACGATCGAAGACGTCATATAAATCAGGCAATTCCAATAAGTAATTCAGAGCAACTACAGTACACGCTATTTATGCAGTTACCACAGTGCCCTCCCTTGCGCATAAATGATGCGCAGCGCTACACAATTTGCATAGCCCTTGCTATCCCTAATTCAGTGGCACTTCAGTGTTTCAGCTTCTAGATATATGAAACTTATATAGAAGCTTATCCCATGTATATGAACCACATATATGGGAACCCTATATACACTCACTTCCAAACGTTAAGCACGAAAATGTAAAATTTCAAAAAAATCAACAAATACTGCTTTGATTGACACAAAATTTGGCAGTATTGTAGCATATATATACATAAGACGAAATCAATAATTATATATAGAAATGAAAACAATATTAAATTTTTGTAAGTTATCAGATGATGCCATACTGGAGACTTAAACAGAATTATGTATTAAGTGAAAATAAACGGCATAAAATGAAAAAAAGGCATTAATAGGATATGTGATCCCCTCATCTGTATGCAAAGTTTACACCTTCTGACCATGCTTTCAATTAGGTGGTCAACCACCGCAGAATAAAGCAATCGTCATTTATCTTGTGGAGCAGTTTCCAGCTCAATAAGAGTGGCTGGAGGTGGAAAACGTGAAGATACAGCACGGTCGAGAGCATCCCAAAGATTTTCAATGGGATTAAGGTCGGGCGAATATGCTGGTCACGCCATACGCACAATTCCTTTCACTCTCCAGGTAGTCATCGACGATGTCAGCTCTATGGGGACGTGCGTTATCGTCTCTTAAAACAAAAGTAGGACCAACTGCTGCAGCGTACAATCTCACAATGAGTCCTAGGACTTTATCTCGATACCGGACAGCCGTCACAGAACCCCATTTAAAGATGTGCAGGTTGGTGCTGTATCCTAATAAAATCCTTGCCCACACCATAATGCTTCCGCCTCGGAATGCGGGATGTTCGGTGATGTTTTGGGGCTGATTGCCTGTTCCTTGTTTACGCCTTATCCTTATACGCTTGTCATCTGGCTCTAGAGCAAATCTTGACTCATTAGTAAACATGACATTGTCCCAGTCAGACATAGTCCAATTGCTATGTTCCCGGCACCACTTTAATCGTGCCTCTCTTGATTGGACGGATAGAGGAACACAAACTCGAGGTACCCGGGCATACAGTCCATTCATATGTAATCTTCGGCGTACAGTAGCTGTAGATATAGCCTTACCAATGGACGCTGTAACCATAGATGTCACACGTGTGGAGGTCACTCTGCGAGTCCGCTTGGCTACAATAGCAATATATCGATCTTCCGCGGGGCTTGTAACCGTTGGGAGACCACCTACGGGCCTTCGGACAAATGTCTGTGTGGTTTGGAATTGTTTCCATAAACGTGAAATTACAGAATGATGAACGGCGAAGAAAAGAGCAAACTCTGTGATCTACTGTCATGCTTCAATGCGCCCCACAGCACGCCGGGGCTCAGAATCTTCCATTCGTTTTCTGGAAGTCATAGGAATACGTATGTCTTGAAAACAAATTTTACGAAAGTTTTAAACACTTTCTATCAGCACTTACAATCAACTTCTGTAACCCTTCATAAAGCTGGCTTCTTATAAGACTGCCCTTTTTGCATATTTCTTGACATGAAAGCACGATTGGCTGTTACCAAACATATTTGCATACTTCCATCTACCTCTGCAGCGAATTGCATCCTCTTTAATTCTGATTGGCTTCCGGAAATTAGCCTCTTCCTCTCCGTGCTTAACTTTTGGAAGTGAGTGTATATACTTGCATAGAAATTATTCCATAATCAGTTGCCTCACGTTGCCTGAAATCAAATCCGGGATCTTTCTCCTCAGTGGGCCTTCTAAGAGGCCCTTGATCAAACCTCTGATGTTTCCTCTGATGTTCTGATTTTATTTATTAATGAGATATATTATTAACTTCTAGAGATACATAAGCCGCACAGAGTCATTGTAAATCATGTTACACTTTTTCTTGAACCAAATTGCTTACTTGCCAACATTTTTTGTAAGAAATACCACTTAAGATGTCCTAGGGATTCACTTGTTGCCAATAAAAGTCTTTGTAAATATTCAAATATCTTTGAAATCAATTAAAATAAGCTACAGTACAAGTAGTGAGATTTTATGCAACAAAATTGAAGAAAAAAAATAAGTGTACTATTTTTCTCTGTATACAACGATATTCAATAAAAGTTAGCATATCGATTGTACCCACTTTGTACTACAATAACGTAAATAATTTAATTTTAAAAAGTGGCAGAGAATTTGTATTTATTCAGCTTAGATGTTGAACTGTAACGTTAAAAATTTTCTCAATTCATTCAAAAATGAAAAAAATAAAAAAATAATAATTGGGTTTAAACCGCAGTTTATCAGTAAAATTAAAAAGAAAGGAAACTTAATAATTTTTATACTTTCAATAGACGACAGAGTACTAGGAATTAAAAGAAATAAGTTTATAGACCATTCCAATTAAGATTATAAGCAATTCAAAATATAATAAGCATAAGAAAATAATGGAAGTACTTTTAAAATTGCTTTTTGCTCATTTGAGAAATCTTTTATACATCAAATACATATGTTTTTTAAAAAAAAAAAAAAACTTTTAATCAAACATTAAATTACACCGAAAAAGTTTTGATACAAGTATTTTAGGATTTATGTCATTTTCTAGTTGCCAATTCTCCTATAATAAATAACGAAAAAATTTGTTCTTACTAAACTTTTTAGAGACCTCAGCAAAAAAGGGTTTTTTTGCGTCAAATAAAACGAAAATCCATCATTACTTTTGAAAGAAACTCTCTTCAGTTTCTTTCTGACTCATCGTTTTTTTTTTGTGAAAAATTCCCCTTGATAATTTATTTTATAATTCTTTCTTCAAAAAACAGAAATCCTTTCCCGATATTAAAGCAATTTTAAACTGGAAATTATTATAAATCAATATTGATTTCCCTTTAGCGTGCTTTTAAGTTTTCTTCAACTTAAAAACTAAAGCTTTTTGCTGGTTTTCTTTGTTATGTTAGCGTATAAAATTCATCAAAATACGTTGTTTTTACGAATTCCTTTTTGAAGTAATTTTAGCAGAAAGAATCATCTAAGGAAACGCCAATTTACGAAATTGTTCATATAACCACTCTCAACAGTATAAAATGATCTTTATCACTTCTCCACCTTATGATATGTATGAAAAAAATTACCAGATACGGTCGATGGGTTAAGATTAAGTTTACAGAAAAATCATCTTCTATTGGTTGAAATTCTGGTCACGTGCTGTTAGCATTAATCGCGTTGTATTAGAGTTAGTACGTTGTGGGTAACTCACAGTTTTTCTTATTTATACCAATTTTTAGAATAAATTGAATCATTTTTATTGATAGCAAGAACACACACAAAGCAAATATCTGTATTGTCATAACAGAGTCGATATTTTTCGAAAATTTGGCTAATATTCCAATGGCACCAGTTCTAAGTGGACAAATAATAGAAGAAAAGAAATCTGTATATTCGAATCTTTAGTAAAATTGTCATTACACCAGGATTTCAACAAAAATTCAAATTATTAGACAATGCAATTTGTAGCTCTTGTAACTGTTTAAATGACTTGGATCATACACTCATAGACAAAAAATTAGCGCACCTAGAAATAATTGCAGGATCGTAACGAAACTTGGCATGAAGGTACATGTCGGGGAGATATGCAAATGACTAGAAATGCAGCGTGATTCCGCATTACGTATAGCCGGTAGAGGGCTTTTAGCGTCGTTCCCCGTGGAGTATGAAACAGGTAACCAAAACTTGTTTGAGTGTGCTGAATCGCTTACAAAGTAAGAGCTGAGGTAGACATGCCATTCCGCCGTTTTCGAAGACAATATGAGCAGCTGTCGCAGTTTGAGAGAAGGAGAATCATTGGCATGATGGAGGCTGGGTGGTCAGCTAGGCGAGTAGCTCATCAATTAGGCCGCTCTGATTGTGTTGTGAGGAGGTGTTGGGACCAGTGGATCCGAGGGATTTCATTTACACGAAGACCAGGCTCAAAATGTAATCGACCGACCAGTCGTCGAGAAAACCACCACATCATAAGAAATGCACGCGTACAGCCAATTGCTGCATCGGCCGCCTTTCAGGCACAGATAGTATCTTCACTAGGGGCCCCTGTGTCTTCTCGAAACATACGAAGGCGCCTGGTTGAAGGATATTTGGGATCGCGGCGCCCATTACGTGTGCTGCCCTTGACGCTCACCCATCGACGCCTCCGTTTTGAGTGGTGTCGCGCACGAGGAAACTGACTAGGCAGCGAAATTGAACCAGGTTGTCTTAGCGACTAATCCAGATTCAATCTCAGCAGTGATGACAATCGTGTTCGTGCGTGGAGAACCCGTGGGGAACGCTTCAATCCTGCCTCCTGCCTTAGCTTTACAGCGACACACCACTCCAACAGCTGGTGTGATGGTATGGAGTGCCATTGCCAACATTACACGGTCACCCCTAGTATTGATCCGTGGCACCATGACAGCCCAGCTGTATGCCCATGAAATCGTGTAACCACATGTGTTGACACTCATGCAACGGCTCCCAGGAACCATTTTTCAATAATACTCGGCCTCACACGGCAAGGGTGTCACAAGACTGTATCCATACTGTTACTATCCTTCCGTGGCCTTCCTGATTCTCAGAATTGTCTCCAATCAAGCACAGCTGGGATCATTTGAGGCGGCAAGTTGGGTATCCCACGAGTTTGAACGAACTAGAAGCAAGGTTACAGCAAATATGGAACGAAATGTCTCAAGACATCACACAGAACTTGTATGCATCAATGCCCGATCGTATCGCATCGTGCATTCGCGCTATATATAGAGGGGGTTCAACAGGGTATTAAATCCTCCGTTCTCTTGCCTTTTTCTCTGAAATAAATGATCCTTTTTCTTTGATTTTCTAATCATTTACTTATATCAAAGTAGTCATTACGTATGTATAATTTCGTTTCATTTTGACGACTAATTTTTGTCCATGAGTGTATATTGTTAAGCTGCAGAAGATATACATGTACAGATATATCATATAAAATATTTTCTGAAAATTGATCATTAAAGAATCATTGGAGAAAACTTTGTCAGATAGATCAACGTTTAGATATTTTTGTTCAAATAATGAAATATATTTTGATATCTATTAACTTGTAAAATTTTACTTTTGTCTTTTAGGAGATAATAGCCTTTGTTGTTCAATATCCCACAAAACCTGCAACTGTAACTGTTAAGTTTGTATTTGTATAATGTAGAATTATTGCAATGTATCTCATTGACATTAATATTAATTCAAACAGCAGAAAGTGAGAGAAAAAGATTTCTTAAATTTATATTTCAGTAATTCTGCATTTCATCTATACAAAAGATATTGAAATTTTGATTTACTATACCTTTAAATTAACATACGAATTTCTACGATTAAAATATATATTTTTTGTTGTCTGGTAAATTTTTTTATTGAAGTCACATTTCGAAATTTCTTTAGGGCTATTGGTGACGGGCCTTGTAATTTTTAACCACGTTTAAGTGACGAGGACGACTCCGTGATTCGGAACGCCACTCTTCAATTTACTTTATTAAATTTACCTGGGAAAGTCTGAAGCAGGCTTGTCTAAAATGAGGCCCAAACGTAAATTATGAAAATATTTAAATTTATACATTTCCATCAAAAGAATAAATGTTTGCGACATTTTTCATTAATCATTGATTCGTTGACATTTATTTTGAAATAAAAACTTAAATAAAAACATCATAGTATGGCCATGGAATTTATGTTTCGAATTATGTGTGTATCCACTCGACGGTATCTTTACGAAATCCAAACTAAATGAAATGAAACTTTACAAGTTTATAAAATAAATATGTACCCCTATGCCTATCTAATTCAATTTTTTAAAAATTATAATAAAAAAATAAGTTAACTTATTTTAATACAAAAACACAAAGTAAATTTTTATTTCAATTTGTTAAAAAAATATTATATTTGTGGCCCAGCAATTTTTATTTTTTGTAATGTGGCCCTCAAACGGTCATAGTTTATGACACCCATGATCTAAAGGGACTTCTCTCCAATTTCTCTTCCCAAGGTTTGGCTGGGCTGAATGAGGAGCAGTCGGCAACACTTCTATACAACGTGTCACGCGTCTTTCCTTGTAGTCGTAGGGGTGTAGCAGATCATTCAACGTTACAGTTCCATTGTCGATCTGCACCAAGGAGCGAAGTGATTTGCTCTCTGTTTGCAGAAGGTGTAAGACCAGCGGAAATTATTCATCCGATGCAAGCGCATTATGGTGACAACTGTTAATCCCGAAGCAAGAAGTACGAATAGATGAAGGGCTTTAAGCAGGTAAGAACTTCTTTATGTGACGACGAAAGATCGGACAGTCATCGAAGTCAACCAACGAGAATCGTCGTCGTTGAGGGTAGAGTGATGGAAGAGATGTCTAGTATCCAGCTCAGGTATCACACCTTAAGTGCTTCTCAAATTTTTAATATTCGCAACCCAATATTCAATCATTATTTTCATCGCGACCCCTTCCATGCAATAACAATGTATTGAATTCAATAGTACTACACTTTGACGCTAAAGCTACAATGCGACTTTAACCTCTTATGTGCCATCAACATATAAAACGCATTAATTTTTTCTAAGTTTTCTGCGTATATATGTCGAAGGGAAATGGTAAAATTAGCAATCTTATCAAATCCCTAAGGGAGACAATCAATTGACGGGAGATGTTAAAATAACGTCTATTCAAGGTCATTTCTCTGTTGAAAGTGAGGTCGAGTCCTTGTACTTCCTAACCAAACAGGTAGTACTATCGATCCCCTAAATATCAACCCCATATCTTTAAAAAAATGGCACCATAGGATTAACATAGGGATTGATTACCAGCCTAATTTTCTAATTATTTGTTAATTAGTTTCGAATAAATAATTTGTATTTCATTGACTATTGTTGTATTACTTACTTCTATGTTTAATAATGCACCCTATTTTTTTAAATAACCACTTTTAAATTCTTGACAATATTATTTCATCATTTCACTGAAATAGTTCAGGGATTCATTCAAGTCCCTTACTTTTATCAGGGAAAGGATCTTGAGAAGAGAAGTTATTTTAACATCTCCCGTCAAGTGATCATCTCCCTTAGGGATTTGATGAGATTCCTGATTTCATCATTTTCCTGCGACATATATACGCCTTTCCGCAGTACGATCTTTTCTGTGCACTTTTATCCATAAAATTATACCGAAGGCTTTGCAATGCAATAAAAGACCCTTGACAGTGTTTGCGAAAATTTACTTCTTTAAATATATATAAATATATATATATTCCTTTTTCTTTCTCCTGCCCCTCCCCCATCGAAAAAAAACATCAAAATACGCGCTTCTACGTAGAAAATGGTGGATTGGGGGGCGAATCGCGTAACTTTTTAACCCTTTTTGGAGACGGCGGTTTTGTGAGAAAAAAAA